>JAKSZT010054569.1:679999-786625 GCA_026826555.1 Tolypeutes matacus
CCCCCCCCCCCGCCATTTTTGCTGTTTCTGTGATCATTCGCTGGGCAACTGTCCATGACCGTTTCCTGTCCTCTCTTCTCATACTTCTTCTCCTGTCTTCACTGGGATTCAATCCTTGGAACTTCTGACGGGGAAAGAGAGGCGTCCCACAGCCTGCACCACCTTAGTTCCTGGTTTTTTCACTGCATCTGGTCTTGGCTCTTCCTTGTGTCACTCTCCTGTTACATCACCATCTTGCTGCATGGCTCGCGGGGCCTAATGGCATACCCGCGCACAGGGCCTGGTGGCCCACGCACCTTCTATATTTTCCTTTTTTTAAAATTTTTACCAGGAGGTCCCAGAGATCAAATCTAGGTCCCTCCATATAGAAGACTGACGTCCAACCACCCGAGCCACATCCCTCCCGCTGCTATATCTCTTAAGGTTGACCAAAGATACACAAAGTTACAGTATTTTCCCATACAGGATGATCATCTAATAAATCAGGCTTAGTTTATCACCAGCATTCTAAAAACCAGACCTAGGGAGAAAACTAGGTCTGGGGACACATGCATGGTTTCTAATTCAGCAAATGTTTAGCTTACCCTGATTATCACAAAATCAGGACAGCGAGAATATTCACAGTGTGCCATTCTTAAAAATAAAGGAAAGAAGGAAAGAATGAAGGAAGGAAGGGAGGGAGGGAGGGAGAGAGGGAAGGAGGGAGGAAGGGAGAGGGAGAGGGAGGGAAGAAGGAAATAATTTGCATGGGAGGCAACTGAAATTCAGAGAAGTCATTTACCCAATACATTCAAAGCTAGGAAAAAATAGAGCCAGAATTCAAATCAAGATCTGACTCTGAACTCAGTACTCTTCACCACACTATTCTGACTCAAGGAAGTAAATGAAATCTGCTGATAAGTTTATTATTATCTTCATCATTTTATAAATGATGGTGCTATGTATGGCTCAGAAATTTCAAATTACTGATCTAAAATATCTCAACTGCTAAGTAGCAGGACTGGGTTCCAGGTCTTCTGAGGCTAGTTCTCATTCTTCTACATTCCTGCTGCCTCTAGTTACCCCTACAAGTTAGTTTCACTTGGTCCATACTGTTATCTGCTCTTTCCACATCAACTTGTCAACTGTCTGTCAACTATTCTAACCATCCATGAGCTCTCAGTTTCTCCTCAAGTCATCCTATGCTCTCCTCATCAGCACTGGGATTCCCCATAAATAATTTTCTGTGGCCACAATCTTCCATCCTTTTGATTGCACCAAATGTAATGATGATCATTTTATACATCTCTTTTAATTTTTATGTATTTGTATATCCTAGTAATATATATCTCATAGTATCCAATAGTTTAAAGAGTGAGTAAATCAACACTTTCATTTTTACCAATGAAGAAGCTGAGGCTCAGGGAGAGAAAAGAACTTACTTGACAGCATTATTTTATTTATTCCACAGCATTTGTTACCAAATGAAGATATTTCATTTCTGCATGTACTTATTACCTACTATGTCCATAAAAATATAATCACAATGAAGGCAAACCTTCTCTCTTGTCTTCTCTGACAAGAAGAAAAACTCCATGAGAGCAGGGATCTCTGTCACTGTGGGACCTTCAGAGTTTAGATCAAATATTTGCTTTAATTTTTTTAACGTACGATCTATTTAAAAAGAATTTTTGAAGAGAAGAAATATTAGATTAAATGCAGACATAGTTTTGAGAGCAGCAATAACAGGCTTTCATTCGCACAATTAAACATAGCTGTTTTTTTTCTCACATTTTACAATTTTTGTCTAAAACTTCTTCACATTTAGATATTAGTCTTTTGAAAATGTTTGGCTTTCAGTGTGCATAAGAATCCATAATCAGATCTTGATCTCTTAGTAACTCTAGCTCAACAATATAATTTCATAGTATATAAAGAATTCTGGGACTATTTTCTGTATTCCCTATTTGGCTAAATACAATTTTTTTTCTTTTATATCTCTTGAAATTCAGAAACATCTGACAGGAAGACTGTTGATATTTTGAATCTCATATCATCTTCCCCTAGTTTTGTTTTCCTTTCTTCATATTTCATGAATCTAATCTAAGAGATTTGATAGTTTCTACATGCCTTTTCTGCATACATAATAACTTCCTATATGATACCGCCACACAGGGTAAGTTTTTCAATAAGTATTTCTTGGTTGAGTGAATAAAAACAAGAATTGGACTGTAATTCGTAAGCCAGGTCTATCCCCACCAGATCACATTTAATTGCATCTGTGAGCACAAGCTCGTATAGCAGTGATGGGTCTTACTAAACTGCTTCGTGCTTTACATAGCATTATACCTCAGATAAGATCATAATAAAGATTTTTATTAATATTAATAAAGAAATTTAAGGGGTAAGCTTGTTGATAAGGCCTTAATGAATCTTAATGATGATCAGTGACAAGATGGAAAAAAAAAAATCACACCTTCAACACATATACTTATTTTAAAACATTAACCCTTAAAATAAGGGCATATCTCTGTTCTTGTTGGCATGAGCCAGAAGCCAAAAAAAAAAAAAAAAAAAGGTAGAACCAGTGCTTAAGAACAGAGAGAAGGAGAAGGGATAAAGGAAAGAAAATGAGCAGCCAATAACTTTTACCAGAGAAAAGCTTCCGTGTTTATTTTTATTGAAATTTATCATTTCCCATAGTATGACTGATGGCTGTTAAAGTTTTGGTGCTTGGACCACTTCTAAGTCACAAGCCTGGCTGAAAGACTATGCATGTCAGTATGGCCAGAATAAAGAATATAAGAACAGTGGAAAAGCAGGGCGAGACACAGTTTTTGCTGTCAGAGAAGGGGAAAAACCCAGGAAAACGTGACATTGGATTCATGTGGCACACAGTACCAATGCTGCCTCCCAAAAGTTTGGCTTAAATCAAATTGTTTTAGCAAGCATTCCTTAGAAATACTTGTTTCCAGTTATTACTCACCCTACATAGGCATTGTCAGGCCATCAGTAAATTCAGATGAGTAGGCAAGAGGAACGTGTTTCAGTGTCACCCGATCTCTAGATGGAAAGTACTTTCCTGAGCCTTGGACAAGTGTGCATTTTCTGAACAGAATCAGACCCAGGGTTATCAAAAGATTCAAAGCTAGAGATTTTAGAGCAGAAACTTTGACCTCTTTGATCTCTTTTAAGTGAATGTTATTGAAACCCAGTTTCACTTTCTGAGACTCTGGGGATTTAAAGTACAATGATATACTTCCTCCCTTTGTATCATTTTTGGGGCAAAAACCATCCTTGTCGAAGTAACCAGCTATTCTGCCAATGGGTGAAAGTAAAGAATGCCTAACATCTAAAAAAATACATTGAATATTGGAACTTAAGTGGAAGAAAGCTATTAGAAATGAACTCCAAAGATTACAGCCAGGCTGTGACAGTAAGAAAGCAAATATACCAGCCTCTGTCATTTTGACATCAATTGACTAATTTACTCCAGGTTTTCTTGAGGTTTCCTTTAGTATATTTATAACCACAAGAGAATTTATTTTGGTCCAGAGATAAAAAGGCTTTTTTGCAATGGTGCATATTTCTAAGGTAACAATGTTTCCATTGTCAAAACCGCCATCAAATGTGGGGAGGGGGTGTGGGAATGCAAAATTAACAATTAATTTTGTTGAGAATTAGCTTTACCAGAGTACTGGTTTGTAACTTAACCTAATTTCTATTGCACAGCTGCTAGTCGAAAGAGGGAAAAAATGCTCTTTAAATGATTTCGTCTTTTCTGATATCATGAGGAAGGAAAATAACTTAGACACTAAAGTCCTAGGACATTTTATTCTCTAACCTGGTACCCAGAACGCGTGCATACTGGATTGGACACAAGGGAAGTGGCAGATGTCCAAAGGATAAGTGAATCCAGATCTTTTTCTGCTTTTTATTAATACTGTGCTCCAGCTGTTACATCTTTATACTGGTAAAGTCTTGAACTGCACCAAGTGAGGAAACAATGGAAGGTAGATGTGCTCTGGAGCATTAAAGGGCCAGAATGCTATTTTCCACAAATTTTAAGACAACACCCAAAACCTGGGACTGAAAATTTCCACATATTGACAGTTTTCAGAAAGAAGCAGTTGCTGAACCTTACCCCCCTATTGGAAAACAAGACAACAGCCCCGTGACTCTACTGGCCATTGGGCAAATCCTCAATGGTCTTCAAGTCTGTCCCTAAGAAATACCAAAAAGATAGAGTCCAAACTGATATTTTTTTTAAGCCTCTCTCACACACTCAGATGAAGTAGACCACAAAAATGAACAAAGTTTAACAATAGCAAAACAAATTAAAAGTAGTAAGAGCCTTCACTTTGCTGGAAGCTATATTCAGCTCAATGATGACAAGCAAGATGTTCATTCTTAGTCTAAAAATGTTTTCTTAGGACAGCTGGAGGGCATGGCTCAGTGGCCTGAACATCTGGTTTGATGTACCTAGACTCCTTGGAGCCATGGATTGGAATTCTGGTGTGATCTGCTTAACTCTTTATCTTTAGCAGAACTAAATAGAATTCCCAGCTCTTCAGTGTGTGGTTCTCGGGAAATGTTGGGAAAGATGTACACACTCTGCCTCTGCTTGGAGATAAAAGAATTTGCAGGATTAAACTTGACTCTCTGGCCCAAGTTACTTCTTTCAATTGTTTACACCCACTGGAATATCATATCTGTTCTTTATGTAGGGTCTTTCATTTAACCATTTCAAAGTACCCACTGACATGGTCTGATGGCAGAAATGAGTAATGTTCATGTTTTAAGGAGACAAAAATAGACATCAGAAACCCACTGTAAATCAAAAGAAAGGCAATAATGAAATTTGATTCTTACATTGGAATGTACAGTCATTTTATCTGAGAGTTTTCTGGGGGAGGGCAAAGAACAGGTCGGTGTATATCTTGGGCTGTAACTAAGGAATTTAGTACAAGTGTTATCTCCTGAAAGGAAACTGGTCAATCCAAAACAATGGATTTAAGTAAATAGACGCTTTGAGCCTTAGCTGTCTAATCTTCAAACTGATGGAAATAATGCCCACCTCTCCAGGTCCTTGTGCATATCAATTGAGATAAGGTCAGAGAATGTTCTTAACATATAATAGATGATCCAGATATGTTACTTTCTCGTAATTTCTGACCCACAAGAAGGGCATTACATAGTCAGCCTTTAAGAACTTTTCTTTCCCTAAAACAAGAAGTGTGGAAGGCAGTATTTTTTTTTAATATTTTAAAAGATGCTTAGATTACCTAAATGTTACACAAAAATTACAGGGATTCCCATGTTCCCCACCTCCCACACTCCCACAACCAACCTCCCTCATAAACATCTTTCATTAGTGTAGCACATCACATTAGTGTAGCAATGGATATACACATCCTGGGGCTTTGCCACTAAGCATAGACCACAGTTCACATTGTAGACCACACTCTCTCCCACACAGTTCTGCATGGTATATGCTGATGTAAAATGGCCTATATCTGTCATTGTAATGTCACTCAGGATAATTCCCAAATCCCAAAAAAGCCCCTGTATTACAACTGCTTTTCCCTCTCCCTGCCCGAAAAGTGTCGCTGGCTCCACATCAATGTTGTAATTTCTTCCTTTGCTTGAATCACAAGATGTCTACAACAGAATCCCAGTAAGTCCACTCTAGTCCATAGCTCTTCCCCCAATCCTGAGAAGTCTGGGATCATCATGTCCACTCCACCTCCAAGTGAGAGGGGGCTTATATCCCATGGATAAGATGGATAGGATTATCCTGCTGCAGCTGCAGACTCTCTCCATTCCCTGGGATGGCCGTTGTCCATCATCATCTCCTCGCCAGGTGTCTTGGGTGAGTCCATTGAGCTGTATTCTTAAGGTCTATCTATCTGAACCAAATAATCTGGAAATGGCAAGCCAGTGGAACTTCCTTCATTTATGTTTTTTATTAACACAGCCCACCCTCCGTTCACATATCCATTTCTTTACACACTAATACACACTGAAGTGCTTGTTATGTAGTATGCACTAGGGATACCAAAAGCAGTAAGATAGGCTCTCACAAGTGGTTTGTCTAGTGGAGAGAGACAGACTTGTATACAAATAATTACAATTCAGAGAGGTGAATGATACAACTATGTAAAGAGTGAGTGTGTGATATTTTTATTATCCAGAGTATTCTGCCCATATCAACTGTTCAGAAAGAATTTTTTCTGCAGTCAGATAGTAATACTGATGACTGTTAGCATATAATCTCCCCTACCTGCTACACAATTGTTATCATCATTCATCACAAAGTGTTGCTAAAAGGATTAAGAGAATCTTTTCATATGAAGCACTTAGTACATGCCTGGTACATGGTAAGCACTCAATAATGATGTGGTCATTATTATAATTATCATTATAATATCATAATCAGATCATCACTATTAGGTCATCATTAAGTATGGGACCATGATATGTCCCAACGACCATAAAATGGGGCAAGGGAATTGGAGAATAAGGGTCTAGTCTCATATATATGGTCGAAAAGAGCACTTGGACAACACAGAGATGGTTGATTTACTCAATACCACTCCAGACCAAGGGTGCAAGAGTCTTCTGAACCAGAGGTGTTCTAAAGGGTAAATAAAATAATTGGTCCCCTTAAAAGCATTTCAAAAGCCCTCCTAACATACATATACCTCCTCATTATACCTACTGCAGGTTCCTACAATTCCTTTGACAGGAAACTCAGATTGATAATGATAAACACCCTTAGAGAAATCATTCATTTCTCTAAAGCAATGGTCCTCAACTGGGAGGATATTTTGCTCCTCCAGCCCCAGGGGGCATGTGGCAATGTCCGGAGGCATTTTAGATTGGCACAGCAGGCTGAGGGAGAATCGGCATGGAAGAGGTGCTACTGGCATCTAGAGATTAGAGGCCAGAGATATACTAAACATTCTACTAGGCATAGGACAAACCCCCACAGCAGAATTATCTGGCCCAAAATGTCAGCAGTGCCAAATCTGAGAAACCATGCACTGAGGAATGCATACTTATCTATAACTACTTAGCTATATATTTCCCTTCATTATCCTTCTCACCTAATTTCACATGATGATGTAAATGATTGAGCTACACTTTCCTGCAACAAGGATAAATGAGGGGATGTGGGTTGGAAAAAGGGTCATGAGCAACACAGCATTTACTGGTAAGGAAGCAGAAGAAAGGAATCTAAGAGAAGTGAAAATTGTCCTATTTCATTGTTTCCCCAAGGACAATCGCAACGCCTTTCTTTGTAGCAAATGTTTTTTAAATGGTGTGGAATACGCAGGAATAAGGTGCTCCATAAATTCTCACCATAAGATTTATTTCTATTGTAAATCCAGGTTGCATTTTTCGTCATGCCGCTGAGGAAGATCAGGTGAGATTTGTGAAGATTCAAGAGTTTAGCAAATCCATTTGTTATCATTTTGTTATCAGTTTTGTTAGTAGCTATTATGTGCCAGACACTGTTCTAGATGCTTGGGATACATCAATAAACAAAGTAAAGTTACCTGTGGGGAGCTCATAGTCAATTAACTTTGGAATAAAGTTCAAGAAATTCTTGCACTTGAATGCTTCTACATATATTAATTTTTTTTAACTAATTTATGGATTTTCTCTCTCTTGACTCAAAAAGAGAAATTACCATTGAGAGCTTTTACTTATACTAGAAATTAATCTATTTCCAAAGCAACAAAGCATAATAGATTACAGTAGCAAGCCAGTCTTTTGCAGACTGCTGGTTAAGAAATCGGGGTTTGCAGTGTGTAAGAAACTAATATGAGGATGACATCCAAGCATGGGTTAGTTTCTCAGTCCAGATAAAAAAATGGAGCTGGGAGATTTATTCTACCTTGCCACATATTAAGAGGAAGTCTTCCACAACAGGGCAACTGATAGCTTTTAAAATAGCCTGACATTAGTGTGTTAATAATAAAAGTCACTTAAGTATTTAGTGTGGGCCTGCTTTACACTTGAAAGCACAATGCTATTTACCCTGAATTCTCCCTGATTAGCTATAGCAATAGCATTCTCATCACTCCTCCTGCAGTCTCTATTTTAGAAGACTAATGACAGCTTGGACTTTTCCTATGCCTGCCCTTTGAAGCCCTAAAAAACATGCAGGCAGGTAAATTGTTACCTGTTTCACAGCTCTGTTAAAGATCTGTCCCCACAGAGGGAGCAATGCCTCTGGGAAGCTGGGCTGGGCCTCTCTTTCCCTGTATTTTCCTGATAGGTATTCTCTCATTCAAACACTACTTTGAATTATACAGTTATTTTCATGTCTTCTAGACTTGTCATTACTTATAGGAAAGGACTTTATTCAAGTCATCTTTTCCTGGGCAGCACCTAGCACAATATCTGCCCCACAAATATAGTAGGCAAGTAAAATTATTCAATAAATTCATAAGTACTTGGATAGAGTGATGGGTTGGAAGCACAGGAAATCTTGAGAACTCCTGGACAGTAGGAATTGAGTATTAATGAGCTTTTTGGTATTTTCTTTAAGCAGAAACCTAGGGAAAGCTTTCAGTTCATACCTTACCTTCCTTATCCAGTTACACATTAATTAGAATCAAGACTCTCCTCTGCTTCTAAAAGCTAAATGCCTGATATATTTATGAATACACATTTATTTGTTGAACTCGTAAGATGGAATTCCATGAGGAGAAACAAAAAGGATTCACGCTGGAGTCTGATGATAAGACCATCACTAATGAAGCATACAGCTTCTCTGATTCTCTTTCCTGGCCTCAGACAGAGCTGCAACAAACCAGCAGCCCAGACACTGCTGAAGCCACTAGAATTTCACAGCTTTGCTGAAGACTTTCAGTGTCTCTTGGTCCTAGAGTTTGCTCTGGGATCCAAACCGAGCAAAGAATGCCACATATTTATACTAGAACTTATGTAGGACTATCTCTGCCTTATGATTTGCCTCTATAATTAATTACTATACTCACTTTGCAAAATGAAGAAATAGAATGGTGAGGTCGGTGTCCAAAAATCATTTAAAAAAATAAATAAGTAAAAGGAGATGGGAGAATTCTCAAGCCTTCTATCTCACAATAAGCTTCATAGTACAATCTATGATTTCCAAGGTTTATACTCAGGAGCTTTGGATACCCATGTGGCTGTAATAAATAGCTCAGAGAGCAAGAGGATAATCTAGGACTGTATAATTTAGTGATTTCAGTGGTGGATGATGACTGTGGTTAATAGTACAAACACAAGAATGTTCCTCTATTAAAAAAGAAAAAAAGAAAAATAATAGCTTAGAGAGGCTATCACTTATTCCACACAAGTTACTTTTTTCCGTTCCACTTTCAGGCCTGCAGACCAATGCAAAAAATTCATCAAACATTGTCAAATTTTAAATTCCATGATGTCCTAAAGCAAGGTGTCAGAGTATGCTATATGGTTTAAGACCCTGACATGAGGAATCCTCAAAACTAAATGCCTATGGTTTTTATTAAGATTTAATATATGGCTGAGAGGTCAAGTCCAACTTTTTCCTTAGGGAAGTCCAGAATTTAACTTCTACGAAATATATCCATGAGGTCAAGGGCCTTTAATAAGCACAGGAACTTGGAAGGAAAAAGTAGATAGATCAGTTAGAACTTGAAATTAGGAGTATAGTGGGAGGTAAGAGAGAGTTGGAGAAGTAATTTAAAAGGTTGGGTGAGGGTGGAGGTTGAACATTTTCCTTGTTCATTTCCATGGTTTAAAGCAGTGGTTTGGATGGCGGGTCATCATATAAGTGAACATGAAATCCATCTAGTGGAACTCCAACCAGTATTTTTCTAATGAAATAGAAAACTGAAATGTTATGTATGTGTGTGGGAAATATACTGGGTCATAATATAAAATGTGTTCCTGTAAAAAGTTTGAAGTCCTTTGACTTTGAGGATACATACTATGTGCGTTAGAAGGTGGGAGAGGCTTCTTAAACTTTCATTAATTACTTTTTAGAACAATTGAATATTATCATTATCTGACCTGAGTCACTTCAGCATTTCTTCCCTCCAAAGGAGCAAAATAGTTAGATAATCAGATTCCCTCTTCTATAGGGCTGGGCAGTTGCTATAGGCAATGTGGGTTTAGCAAGTATCTTAAACTTCCTGAGCCTCAGGTTCTTCATCTATAAAATTGTTTATACCATCACCTGCTTCATAGAGTGTGAATGTAATAGCCAAATTTAACACAGTTCCTGATTCAGGATAAGAGTTCAAGAAATGTTTCCTTTCCTCCCAGCTTTTGTTCAGGGAAAAAGACACCTTCTCCTGTTCCCAGTTCCTTTCTAAAGAGACAGGGTCACCTCTCACATTCTGCCTGGAGTTAGGATGCTTTGACATTGTCAAGTGTTTTTCTCCTGTCGAGTTAGTGAAGGATTAGGTGTATCCCTCTCCCTGGTCAGCACAGCTTGCTTTTGGAAGAATCAGAAAATGTCTAAGAGCACTAACTGAGAATCTGCTCTGTACAAAAGCAATTTTCTCCAGCTTTATGAGTGAGAGTAGCTATAAATCACTCAACATATTTGCATTTATACTGCTTTAAAAAGGGAGTGGTGATGGGGAGATGGGAGAGATACCTACTCGATGATAAATAATACCTCAGGACAGGAGACAAAACGTTTCCAAAAACAAGCCAGTATTTGGTCTGTAACAGTCTCTTTGTGGCAAGAGAGTAAGGGTGGGAGATAAGAAGAGGCTAGCAAACTCTGTCTCATGGAGGGGTCCTCAAAATCTGAATACCTGTCTCTTAAAATTAATTTCTAATCACTAGCTTTACTCATTTTTCTTTTGGTAAATGGACAAAAAAAAATTTTAAGATAGCTTAATTGTTGTTTTTTAATCCTTGATGTATAAAAGCAAATAGAACACTCACAGGACTCCTGATGGACCTCTTGGCTTTTACCGTCTCAATGACATTTACTCTCCCAGAGTAACTTTAAGATAAGCTAAGCCAGCAGCTGGGGAGACCCAGCTGTATCTAAGCCTGATGTCCTTGCTTCATCTAAGAGAAAGCCCATGGGGCAGAATCCAAGCATCAAAAGAGAAAGAAAACATTTTCCACTACCAAGGACAGATAATCTGAGCTATGTTGAACTCAGATCTCTCTGTGGAATTCTAACTTTAACATTTCTCACTTGGAGGTAAACCGAGGTCACTCTGAGATGTCATAGTAAATCTATCAAGAAGAGTCTTGCATTTTCATTAAGGATTTTACTCTAGTAATAAGAGCATGCAGTCAGTAGGGGATGTGCAAAGGGGGCCTGTCGGAGAAGCTTGGCCTGTGCCAGTGGTCAGTGGCACCACATGACTGCAATCAGTCAGGAATATTTTCCAGATATTAGGATTTATACCACTCCCTGCAAAAACATGGAAGACCATTACGAAAAATAAGTAAATAAAATCATATTTTGGGAAGCGGCTGTGGCTCAATCAGTAGGGCTCCCTTTTACCATATGGGAGGCCCCGGGTTCGGTTCCCGGGGCCTCCTGGTGAAGGCAAGCCCGCCCGCACGGCGTGGTTAGCTGACCCAGTGAGCACAAGCAGCAAGGGGGGGATAAATGAATAAATAAATAAAATCTTTAAAAAAAAAAAAAAAAAAATCATATTTTAAGTTTAGGTCAAGAGAGGGAAAAATGGTTAGGAAAAGGTCCAATGTCAGACCTCCTTATATTCTCAGACTCATCATCTTCAGTGTGGGAAACAGGACAGTTGTAGCTGTTCCACCATTTCTGTATGGAGGTAATTTTCCAACTACCAATCAAGACCTCTCTTTTCCTTAAACCAAGCGCCTCAAATGAGCATTCTATAGTCTTCATGTCCACAGCTTTCTTTGAGTCACTAATTACTTCTTCCTAGTCAAATTCAATCCCCCCTTCTCTCTGTCATCTTTCTAGCTTTATAAGTCTGCTTCATCACACTCTTTTTGTGCTCTCAAATGCTTCTTTGTGCTTCTCTTTGATCTTGGCTTCTTATTTATATGATTTTGGCTTCTTATTATATGCTCTTACCATTTCTATCAATTTCTTCAACTGTAAAATGATGTTATGAAATATTACATTTATGGTTCTCCTTCTAATTCTCAAACCACTCTATTTTCCCTCTTTAGATACATTCTTATTTTAAATGTGTCCATTTTCTTCACCCTTTATAGCCAAAGATCTAGCGACAATTATTCTCTTAAAATTTCTCCAAATGCTGTTCCTTCTGTCTGGAATGTCCCCTTCTTTCCCCATTCACTTAGAAAGTAGAATTCAAACTTATCCCTCAAAACTCAGTTCAAGGATTGTGACATTTAAAAGCTATAAACAGAAAAATTTGATCTTTTGCCATGTAAGAGAAAAATAAAACTATTTTTAGACATAGAAAAACCTCAATATAATCTAAACGCATTGCTTGGAAAAATCCTTGAAGAAGTATATCAAATAAGTACAAATGAATCTGAGATATCTCAAGCAAAATACCTCAACAAGAAAAAATACATGGAATATCAGAAATAGGGATAAGTTGCAGAGGTAAAATTAGAGTAAATTTAAACAATTGCTGAAAATATCTGTGAAATGAGCTACTATGATTAGGAAAAATATGCAAATAGAAGTGACAACTATAAAATACATAAAACAGAGCTGTTGTAATAATAATAGCAATCTGAAACTAAAATTTCATATTGTTTCATCAAACTAAGAATGCTGCACTGAGAAAAGGACAGGTGACAAACAATGGAGGGAAGGCCAAGAACTTGTTGAACAATTCTTCATTTTGACAGACATTTCAAATGTGCCTATTAAAAACATAAACATAACTATTACTGGAATGTTCATGAGATGTATAGACTTTAAAACTCTTAAGGAAGAAAAACAAAGAAAAGTTACTTAACTCAACAATTAAGGAAAGGGAGAGTGGAAGAGGAAATTTACTTTGAAAAGCACAATGTGCAGAAATAAAATTAAATAGAGAACAATAAAATGACTGGAAAAGGACTGAATGGAGGAGAAATTATAAAAGATATAAATAAGGTCAATATATCTGTTAAAAATGAAGAATATTATATTAGGCTATAAAACAGCTCTTCATTATGTCCAAAGGAAACACATAAAACAAAATGAAACAATAAGGTCAAACATAAAACCTGGACAAAAATATACCAGTAAACTTAAGTAAAAAGAAATCAGAAATGGTAATAATAATACTAGTTCAATAAAAATATGGGTAAAGAACACTACAGGCAACCCATGTATAAAGAAATGCAAAGGGCCAACAAACTTGAAAATATTCTTAGCCTCTCATTCTTTTAGAAATACAGCATAAAGTGATAACAAGATATAATTTTCCACATATCAGATTGGCTAAGATTTAAGTGTTTGAGACTAGGGAAACAGGGACACTCAAACATTGCTTTGGTGGCTATAAACTGTAACAAAATTTTTGGAGGGGAATTTGGCAGTAGCTTCAAAATTTTGTAGCCATATACTTTGATCTAGCTGTTTTATTTCTAGGAATTTATTTTACAGATAAAATTACACAGTGGTGCAAAGATATATTTGCAAGGATAGTCTTTGGTGCATTTCTGTAAAAGCAAAAATCTAGAAAGAATCCATATGTTTATCACTAAGAGATAAAATAGATACATTTGTATGTCCCTATAATTAGATCTTAGAAAACACTATAAAGGAATGGATAATGTCTACATGTACTAACAGAAAAATGACTAAGATCTATATTGAGTGAAAACAGTTAAGCCTCAGACAAATATGTTTACTGTGATTCCATTTGCAATTTTAGGGGATATATAGTTTTCTTCTATTTCACCATTGTGAATATCTTCATCAATTAAGGAAACTAGTATAGTAATAAGAGCTTTATTTTTCCAATCATTAAACATCAAATAACCTACCAGTAGAAAATCAAGTATCTTCTTGAGACCTCTCACCTTCTTAGCTTTAAATTATAACAGAACTTCAAGTGTCTTCTTCAAACCAAAGAGCTCTAGCCTACTTCCAGTTACCAGGCAGTGTAAGAAAATGGAGCATCTGATCAGGTCACCAGTACCATCACTTTTATCCCTGCCACAGAGTGTTGCTCTTAAACAGTGATCCCTACATGGTCACTTGTCTATGGCTCTGTTTATGCTCTCAATGGTTCAGATGCCCCATGCTGCAGTGGTGCCCTGCCTGTCCTCCAAAATTACACATCTCTTGGTGTACACGTGCATGCTCAGCTCTCATCCCCAAGTCACAACACCTTGCTAGAGTGTCAGGGCTTGAAGTGGGTTCCAGACTCAGTCATAGCTGGTGCCAGAAAGAGTTCATTGACCTTGTGTCATATGACAAAACAGGCTTTGGTGTGGAACTCTGGTCATGGATCCAGAGAACCCCAGCCAAGTTATTTCCTTCCAGCGAGCACCCTCTAAGTTTTTTGGTGTCTTCTGATTCCAATAGATCTGAGTGGGACAATCCCAAGTGATCAGAAAGACTGTAACAACATTGAACAACAAAAAGGAAGGGGTCAAAGTTCTCAAGGTCTTTCCTCCCTTATATTAATATGCACACTAGCACCTTTGCATACCCTTTCCCCAAGGCCATGGATAGCTAACATTTCATAACTCCTATTACCTACTTAATTGAATAGTCCTCTCCAAAGTGCCATGTTGTCCTTAACTCCAGGCACAGAAGCAGCTAGCATATATGCACATACATACACATATACCTTCATCATAAACCTAGTTCTATATTTGGACTTTTTTGGTTCTTTTGAGCTATTGATTTATTACTGTGAAAGGAACACATTGTTTTAATTATAAATGATACGATGATATATGGTAGGCCATATTCATTCTTATTTTGAGCTTGTTTTCAAATATTCTTGTCATTTAGTCCATTTTATCTTTTTGTGGAACTTTAAAAACTGCTTATGAAGTTTAATAAAATATTCTGTTGGGGACTTTAACTTTTTCAGTTGGTGTCCAACTGAATTTTTTAAAATATGCTTTCAATAATTGATATCTTGCCTTATGACTCTTTGCTCTTGTAATTGAAACTTAGCCTACTGTTATGGGGTGCCTAAGGGTTGCCACCTGAGAGCCTCCTTGTTGCTCAAATGTGGCCTCTCTCTAAGCCAAACTCAGCATATGAATGCATTACCTTCCCCCCAACATGGGACATGACTCCCAGGGATGAGCCTCCCTGGCAGCGAGGGATTAATACCAAGTGCCAACTGGCAACACGATTGGAAAAAGACCTTGAATAAAAGGGGGAAAAGGTAAAGAGAAATGAGTTCATGTGGCTAAGAGACTTCAAAGAGAGTTGGGAGGTCATCCCAGAGGTAATGCTTACGCACACCTCAGTAGGATCTCATAGAACAGCAAAGTGGATATCGCTCCACACAGAGGAGCTCCTGAGGGCTCTGGAGACACCCAGGTCCTATATAAGGGGGGATAGCCCCAGAGATTGATGCTTTATTAGTGGGCTCTACTTTGGAATTTGTGCTCCTGAGAGTGACAGAGTTGGACTCAAATAAGTCCTCCCTGCACATGGTCCAACAGTCCCATCTATTCAAACCTATATGTGATGCTGGAGTTTTTAGGTGTACTTCCAGAGACTGGAGCCTCTGGCCTACCTATGTGCCAGCTGTGCCTGGAATCTCGGTGGAGCTGCAACTCCTACCCTACAGCTCAATGGACTCATCCAAGTCACCTGGCGAGGAGACAACGATGGGCTACAGCCATCCCAGGGAATGGAGAGGGCCTGCGGCTGCAGGCAGGATAATCCCATCCACCATATCCATGGGATAGAAGCCCTCTCTCACTTGGAGGTGGAGTGGAAGTCACCTTCCCAGTCACCTCAGGATTGGGGGAAGAGCTATGGACTA
Organism: Tolypeutes matacus; assembly: GCA_026826555.1. Lineage (NCBI taxonomy): Eukaryota > Metazoa > Chordata > Mammalia > Cingulata > Chlamyphoridae > Tolypeutes > Tolypeutes matacus. The sequence goes on from JAKSZT010054569.1 coordinate 695,905, forward strand.
GAATGGACTTAATGGTATTCTGTTGTAGACATATTGTGATTCAAACAATGGAATAAATTATAACAGTGAGGTGGAGCCGGTGGCCACTGGATGCTTTCGGGGCAGGGAGAGGAAGGGCAGTTGAAAAACAAGGGCTTTTTCGGGACTTGGGGGTTGTCCTGAATGGCGTTGCGGCGACAGATGTAGACCATTTTACATCAGCATATACCATGCAGAACTGTGTGGGAGAGAGTGTGGTCTACGATGTGAACTGTGGTCTATGCTTAGTGGCAAGGCCCCAGGATGTGTATATCCATTACGGGTGATGTGCCACACCGATGAAGGACGTTTGTGTGGGATGTTGTGGGAGGTGTGGGAGATGGGGTACATGGGAATCCCTGTAATTTCTGTGTAATATCTAGGTAATCTAAGCACCTTTAAAAAAAAAAAAAAATATATATATATATATATTATATATATATATAAAACATTTATGTAAGCAAATGCACATATATGCATATATATTTATATATCATTTTACAAATATTGATATGTATTGTGAAAAATTTGATTTTTACCCACAGTAAAAATAAATAAATAAATGAATAAATAAATAAATTTTATTGATACATATTAATTAAGCATAAAATCCGTCCAAAGTGTACAATCAGTGGCATTTGGTATAATCACATAGTTGTGCATTCATCACTTCAATGATTATTAGAGCATTTTCATTTTTTCAATAATAATAAACAAACAAGAAAAAATAATTGATATCTTTACACTGAGTCATTTTATCCAAGAACATGGTGAATGTCTTTTGCTTTGTCGTTATTCTGTCCTTCAGTACAGTTTTACTATTGTCTTCGTACAGATCTTGCATATTTCCTGGTAGGTATTGGTTTTATTATTATTGTGAATGAGACATTTACTCCATTATATTTTCTGATAGATCATAAATATTGATTAGGAAAAATGTTCATCTTTGTATTTTAGTATTATAACGAGTCCAGTCACTTTACTAGTCTTTCAAATTCTAATTGTTTTAATTTGACTTTTTTGATTTTCTAGGTTTATATATTGTCTGTTAATGATAGAAATTGTCACATTGCCATTGCCTGTAGCTTTTATCTAATTTTTTCTCATCTTCTTACACCACTCAATGGTATTGATTATACTGGGCACTCGTCTTACTTCTAGTTGTTTCAGGTAGAAATATGTTCAGCTAGGAATAATTCAATTAAAGTTTTTTGTTCCCCACATTCCCCCCTCCATACTCACTCATCTTCAAGTTGTTGGTCATGGTAAAACTGCTCAAGAAGAATGATAAGAATGAGCTAAGCTCTTTACATCATCCTTAACATGTTAGCATTTTCCCCAAGCTCATTACTTCTTTTTTTAAATATGTATTTTTATTATAGAAGTTGTGAGCTTATAGAACAGTTATGCATAATGTGCAGAATTCCCATACATCACCCCTCTACCAACACCTTACATTTTTGTGGAACATGTGTTACTGATTGTGAAAGGACATTGTCAGACTATTACCACTAACTATGGTCCATAGCTTACATCTATACACTCCCTATTATTAACACCATAAATTAGTACTGCACTTTTATTATAGTTTGTGAGAGAACATTCTCATATTTGTACTGTTAACCACAGTTCATTTTCTACCACATGGTTCACTATGTTATACTGTCCCATGCCTTTTAGAATCTATCCAAAATGTACACTCAGTGGCTCTCACTTTCATCACAGAGCTGTGCAGTAAGCTTCATTACTTACTCAGTGAAGCTCATCACTTCTTGGTTGAAAAGTGGTTTCTTCTCATGATCAAGGCAAAAAGATGAGGGGCAAGTAGGCACAGTCTGACTACCTCAACATCAAGAGAAGCTGGAAAAATGTGTATCTAACCAGGCACCTTAACACCCCAAAAGGACACTGATGTTTCATCAGCAAGCAAGAAATGGGAATTGGATAATGGTAGACAACTAACAGTGTCTGCCACACTGCCTTTCTAGGGGATTCATCTAATGTTTCAGTAATTATTAGCATGTGTGCTGTAATTTTCTGATACAGAATTTTATCAGCCTGAGGAAGCTGTTTTCTCTTCTTAGTCGAGGAGCCTTTTAAAAATCAGAAATGAACGTTAAATGTTATCAAAACTCTTATGGTATCTATTATAATGATAATATAATGTGTGTTTTTTTTTTCAATTAATATGTTAATTTAGAGCAATAGATTCCCATTGTTAAATTATTCTTGCACTCATGGGATAAACCATGCTAGAAATGTGATTCTTTTGTTAACCCATTACTATATTTAATTTTAAAATACCATACTCAGAATTTTTGCATTGATGCTCACAAGTGAAATTGATTTATAGTTTTCTTCATGATATCTTGTCCAGTTATTTCCATGAGGGTCCTGTTAGCCATATAGAGTGAGTTAGGAACTCCACATCTTTATCAAATAATGTAGGAATTACCTCTCTCTTGAAGATCTGGTAGAACTCTTCTTTTTAACAACTTAGGCCTGTTGTCTTATTAAGGTGATAGATCTTTCCATACATGGTTTCTGTTTTCCTTTGATTAATAGTATCTTCAGGTATTCCGCCTCTTATAGAAGCAATGATCATTTTTCAAGCTTGTTGAGTGATATACTTTGCTTAGCTTCAAATTTCTTTCCCTAATATATGCATTTTGTTAAAAACATGACTCCAAGTATTAGTTTGGCAGGATTGATGTTTTGCTCTCATTTCGTTCCTTTCCAAATAGAATATCATTTCAATGTTGATTTCTTCTTTAACTTGAGTTTCTTAAAATAATAGTTTTAGAAAATATTCACGTGAATAGTAGAAGGGATTTCTTTTTGTTTTTCCTTCTGTTGTTGTTGTCATTCCCTACAGTGGATATTCACTGTTTTGTGTTACCTAGCATTCAGCCATCCCTCTAATTTTGAGTAAGTCTCTGTTGTGTGGATCTTGCTGAATAGGTATGTCATCCTCTCTCTTCACCACGTGGTAGCTAGGGAACAGGCATGTGACCTGGACTTAACAATCTAAAATTCTGAATATTGAAGAAAGTATACCAAAATGTAGGGAGAGGTGAAGCCATATTTGTCGTGGTGGGGGCAATGATGGAGAGTCCAGCTGAGAAAGCGGTCTGATGATAGCAATGAGTAAGAGGACACCAAACTAGACCCTGGCCTTGTTTCCTGACGCATAGTGATTCTTACCTGATTCTCCATCCTGCAGTCAAATCTGTATGTTCCCTGTTATCCCTTCAATAGATTTCTTTCCTGCTTAAAAGCACTATAGTGACTTCTGTTGCTTGCAACCAAGAAGTATAATGCATATTTTTATTGGTAATTTATAATTTCTTGCTTTAGAGTTAGAAAATGTTATTGATAAAAATTTTGCTTTTATGGAAATTCATGGGATTTTTCTTTGGGGGCCTAACAGCCAAATTTTGTTCATAGTCAACTTTTGCTTATTAATTAGTAATTTGGATATAAGGTTTTATGGGTCAAACCTGTTTCTTATCTAATTCAAATCTTCTAATTTTTTTCTATTTGGTTTGTTAAGATATGGGTGGATTTACATTCATGACCATTTCATCAGTATACTTCCAAATGACAGTACCTGTAGGAATTTCTCTTGGGTCAATTTCTCTAGAGAAGAATCATCTAGGCCGTTGCCAAGAGAGATGAAAGGTTGGCTACCAACATGCTAGCTAAAGAGTATTAAAAGAGGGCCAAGACATTATACATTTTGTCAAAACCTATAAAACTGTTTGGTGCAAAGTGTAAACCATAATGTAAATTATAGACCATGGTCAGTAAAAATAGTTCAATATGTGTTCATCAATTGTAACAAATATACCACACAAATGAAAGATTTTGTTAATGGGAAAAGTGTGAGAGGGGAAGGGGAAACCCTTATATTTTCAGTGTAACATTCATGTAATCTAAAGCTTCTTTAAAAATTAAAAAATATATAAATTAATAAAAATTTAAAAAAAAAGAGGGCCAAGAATATCCCCATTGGATAAGTATTTTCTCTCAACTCCCCTGCTTTTTGTACTATGTATGACCTCTGGCCAAAGGTAGTGCTTTCCCACCTCTCCATAAGGAAAATCCTCCAGTTTTCTGCAGCATTGGGGAAGGTGGACATGTAGCTGTTTAGGGTAGGGGAAGGGAGCTGGGGGTTAACTGATTATAGCACAGACTTTCAACACTGTGATTTTAATCATATCCCTTGTCCCTTCCTGCTGAAGTAAGGGGTATCTTCAATTTGATAGCATTTCCAAGGTTCTGTGATCCAAATAACCTTGTTTCTCATTCACTTTTCCTCTGCAGGCCCTTAGGTTTCAGCTTTAATAATATTAGGTATTATTTTATTAGGGATTGGAGATGTTTCTTCGATTATTTTCTCCTTTCATGTTTCTTTTATAGTGATAGAAGTAGTTTTATTTTATTTTTCCATTTTTCTTCTTTCCTAATTTTTATAACTTTTCCCCTGAAGTCCAGGGCAGGGAATAAAGTAAAAAGAGAGCAGTGTTGGGTGCAAAATTGAAGAAGGCACTCATTCTCAAGAGCTGACTCTGTACTTGCATGACCCTGACAGTGAGTACCTCCTCAAATTTTGCTCCCTAAATGCCTATCTTGTCTTACCCTGGTCCCAACCCTGCTGAAGATATTCCCAGTTTGCCCTGCAGTCAGAGGATAGAACTCAGATAGAACAATCACAGAATTACAGGCCTGAGGAGTCAGAGGATGGAATTCAGGGCTGTAAGAGTGACTGGGAATTAAGGAAGGAAGTCTTGGAAATGAAGTAGCCACAGAGGGAGAGCTACAAAATCTGTGTACTAACATTCCTCAACTTCTTTGCTGACCCCTGAACATTGTATGCATGGGGTGAGACTCAAAGGAGCCCAGCACAAACCTCAACACACTCAGAGAATAACAGAATCTAAAGTCTACAACATATAACATACTGTACACTATAAAAGAAAGTATTTTCAAAACATGGCCCATAACAAGGAGAAAAAATAGTTAATAGGAACAGAACTCCAAATGTCCCAGATATCCCAGTTGGAATTAATAGTCAATTAGATGTTAAAGCATCTATAGGAAAAATATAGAATTTATGAGTAAAAATATGGGGAACTTCAGGAGAAATATCAAATGAATTTCAGATGATATATTGAAACTATAAAAAAAGAATCAAATCGAAATCCTCAAACAAAAAAATATAATAACTAAAATATTGTTGGATGGTACTGACAGCATATTGGATGCAACAGGAGTAAAGATCAATGATCTTGAAGACAATTCAGTAAAAAATGTATAAACTTAAGCACAGTAAAAAAAAAAAAAAAAAAAATGTTGAAAAAGTATGAAGAGCACCTCAATGACAAGTAGGACACTATTAAGTTACCTAATACATGTGGTATTGGAATCCCCAGAAGGAGGAGGGAAAGGTAATGAGGAATCAAAAGTTCTTGAAGAAATGTTAGCTAAAATTATTCCAAAATTGTTCATAAGCAGTGATTCAGGAAGTTCAGTGAACCCTAAGCAGGACAGACATAAAGAAAACCATTCTTGGGCACCTTACTGTCAAACTGCTTAAAAAATTTTAAACTAAGGGAAAAATCTTAAAAGAAGCCAGAGGAAGGAAAGCACACTACATACAGGGAAACAATGATAAAAATGAAAGCTAACTTCTCAGAAACAATGGAGACTACAAGGCAATGCAGTACTATCTTTAAAGTGCTAAAAGAAGAGAACTGCCAAGTGGGAAAAAAAATTCAAAAATAAAGGCAAAATAAAGTTGTTTTCAGATTAGCAAAAGTTGAGAAAATTTATATGCTGCAACTCCAAACAAAGAAAGAAAATGCTAAAGAAGTTATTCAGACTAATAGGAGATGATATCAAAGAGCACTTTAAATCTACAAGAAGGAATAAAAAGTTGTGGAAATGATACATATGTGAGAATACAGAAATGACTAGCTTTTTCTTCTTTTTTGTAAATCCTTTAAAAGTCGACTGACTCTTTAAAACAAAAATCACTACTAGCATATTATAAGATTCAGAGCATAAAGTAGTAAAATATATGATAACAATAGGCAAAGATGGAGGGGTGTAAATGGAAACATACTGCTGAAAGACTCATAAGTGAATATGTGCTATTAATTCAAGGTAGACAGTGATAGATTAAGGATATATATCATCATCTCTAGCACAATCACTAAGAAACAACAAAATATATACTTAAATACTTCCTCAGTATTGGGCAAATCTGTGGAGATCTTGGGGAGATCAGGAAACTATTGTTCAATGCTCTGAACAGCAATGGTGTCCTCCAAGGTCACTAGCTCTGTACTCCCGACAAAGCAGCAGGTCCTGGCCTAAGCCTTTCTCCCTGTGTTAGAAAGAGTACAGACAAAGGGGTCTATATGCAAAGAAGTAGAGGCATATGGGTAACTGTCTTCCTTCAGTCATTCTGACAATGATACCTAGCTCATGACCCGATTGCCCTCTGTGATCTGCATTAATTATGGTGCTCTGTAGTGGGTCTATAATTTCTGGAAGCAACTGGAAGAATCAGAGATGTTTTGGACACTGCCGCAGCAGTTATATATAGACTGAGTCTACTCAGAACAAATGTGCTGAGTTGGATCATCTTGCACATCTTGATTGTTAACCAGCTATTTTCAGCCATGTGCGTAGGAGCTTTCTAGAGTCACCTTCTACCCTCATGTCCTGTGCACCAATACCTAGTAGTAAGGTGTTACTGGGTGGTCCCTTCTAATATGACTTAGCCAACTGGCTCCCCCGATAGAAAGAACCAGGAAGGTAAATGAACAGTTTTTAACGTAGGACTCATGTTCCCTAAGAGAGGTTACAGAGGAAGCCATGATCAAGGAAATAAATGTTCTTTGTTGTTGAATGGTGCAGCACTAAAAAGAGTAGCAGGTACCTTAAGCTAACGTGAACTATCAGAGTTCAACGAATTAAGACATATTATTAAGGAACCTTAATAACTGTAGTATCTTTAAGTTTTGGTTCTATATCAGTCCATGACTATGATTATGTGGGTGAATTACAATATGTATGGATTAAAAACAAAAAATATCAGGAGAGAGAACAAATTAACAATTTATCAATTTTGAAATTGTATCCATAGTGATTAAAACCAGAAAAGAAAGTGAATTTCTTTTCCTTTCCTCTCTCTCTCCCATCTACAAAGCATTGTCTGGGCCCTGTTTCCAGGACAAAAGGTTCTAGCTTTCCCATTATGGAATAAAGTAAATATTGGGATGCTGGCCATTTATAGTTATCAGTGATAGTTATCATCCCTAAAAATCAAACCAGTTCCAAAATTGCATTCCCTAAAGCAGAATTTATTTATTGGTGATAAAGATTTAGGCTTTATCAAAAACAGCACTACTTCCTCTGTTAACCAGAAACTCAACCTGAATTCATACGTCATCTTCTTTGAGAAATTAAAAAAAAAATCTCCTTTTATATATGATATTACAGTCAGCAGTGAATCTTAGAAAGAGTTCTGAAATGAGAAATAAAGTCTGAGCATGTGGATTGTAACCAGTCTCTACCCCTCTGCCTCTACCTATGTGAATTTGAGCAATTCCCTTACACATAAATGAGGAATTTCCATTTAAAGCAGTGACTCAAACACTTTTAGGTCATATATTCCTTTGAGAATTTCATAAAACGGATATAGCCTTTCTCAACAAAATAATGCACAAAGCTGGACAGTTTTTTTTGTTTGTTTGTTTTTTTATCTCGTTTTCTCTCCATTTACTAGAATCTAACACTTTCCAGGACTAAATTAACAGACAAAGAGGTATTTTTATAATTTAATCCCCTGGCTGATAAGGAAAGTATGGTTCGGCTTGTTTGTAAGTATTTCACCTGGATCACAGGCCTCTTCACGACTTCCGTTCCACATTCTCTACCCAGAGGAACTGAAGATTTTCCTCTCCTTCTCTAGCAGAGAACCAGAGAGAGTGAAGAATAACTGAACTAGATGAAATGACAAAACACATGAGGAGGCAAGAACTTTGGGAGAAGAGAATGGGTTAAAGGACAGAAAGACTAGAAAGGGGCGGAGTGAGAATACAATAGGAAGGATGACTCTTGGAAGAGATGTGCCCCCATGGGGTGCTCCAAATGCCTGAGAGAGAAGCCATTCCTTTCTAAATAGGAACCAGATCGATCAACCATCTTCCCTGATTTCTCACCACTTTTGTACTCTGTATGGGTTGAACTACATCACTTGAACCTAAAGAAAGACTTATTCTTCAAGGCTTCAAGGGTGTGTGTGTTGTGTGTGTACGAGAGAGAGAGAGAGAGAGAAAGAGAGAGAGAGAGAGAGAGAGAGAGAAAGAGAGAGAGAGTGCCCTATTCTACCCTTCTTCCTAGTAGATACCTCCTCCCTGTACAGGGCACACATTCAGAAAACTCTACATATAAATTTTACAGACCCCTAATGTCTTTCCATGGCCTCCAGGATAAAAATCTTAGACTTAGATCATAACTAAAACCTTCCTTTTCTGATATCTGGAGTCTATGCCTATCTTTGCTTGCAACTTCTAGAAGTAGAGAAATAGTTTTATATAGAGAGAAAATAAACACACAAAGATAACTCTGCTCAATCACACAGATAACCAGTGGAAAACTATTCCTTGAGTCAGGGCTCTCTCAGACTCATTAAAGAATTGTGTTCACCTTCACTACTTAGAATAAATTTGCTATTTCTTGGGAGAGAATGTAGAAAAAAATAGGGTTTCATATTGGCCAGAATTTGCCCAAACTCAAAGTCAACCAGAGAGAGGTTGACTTGATTATTCAATAAAAGTCCCAGATGGCAATCAAAAGTTTTATCCAAGTAGAGCATCAACTCCGGTCACTGGAGCTCACCAGGGGGCCCAGCCTTTCTCCCTACATGACCCTGCACATTTAATCACTACCCATGTGTTCCAAGGTCAATACTCTTTTCAGGGCTTGACTAAATTTCATTCTGAAGGATTTCAAATGCAACAAAAGTTGATCCATTGCAAAGATGAAAGAGCTGCTTAATAGTTGTGATAAAGGAAATTAAAACAATTGGACACTATTTCTACTGGGAATGAAACTATTTTTACTAATACCCACACATACCAGTACCTTAGAAAAGCTGACAACAAATAAGTTGAAATGAATGATGACAAAGCAAATCCACTCTTACATTTGGAACTTATTAAAAAAAAATACTTTCAAAATGAAGCTAATTTTAAGTTTTTAATATTTTACTTTCCTCTTAAAGGAAATCCAGCCCTAAAACACCCTCAGTGAATTTTTTGGCATAGAAACACAGCCTTTAACATTAAGAATAACAATTCTTATAAGTCTATCAGAAATTTTTCATAAAATAAAGTCAAGTGTCAAAGAAAAAGTTGTAGAATAACTGATTGGTCATCGTAGTTCTTTGGACCAGAGCATATTTATCGGACAGGGTCCTGGCTCAACCAAATGGGGTAAGTGAGAAGAGTTTAATAACAGGGTTATTTTCAAAATTTGTACTAGATTTTTTAAATCCAAGTATCCCTGGGCTAGGAACAGTATGCCTATCCAGGGTCTAGGAATGGCCAAGAGCTATTATGACCCCTAAGCCTGGACGGGCAAAAAGGAGGGTATGCCTAGCATATCACAGACAGTATAGGGGCTGTCAAGGGGCTGAAGCCTTTGACAGGGAGGGAGCAGGCATATAAATACCCCTGGAGATCAGCGGGCTCCATCACAGAACAGGATAGAAAAGAGTAAATAGTGAGCATGGATGAGCAAAAGAAAAATATCTAGCATAATATTATCTTTAAAATTAGGAGAACAAGGAAAGTAGTAAAAGCATGGCCTAAAGCTGTAGCCATGCATGCATGCTAAAACCCAACCGTAGCTTTCATGGTATGTGAATTATATCTCAATAAATCTGTTATTTAAAAAAAAAAATACAGGTACTGAGATCCCAAGCTATATTTACCAAATAAGAAATTCTGAGGCCTGATGTCAGACATGAATATATTTTTGGACATTTAAGGACACTTCCTTGAAGGATGATTGTTTTCAACTAGTTATATGGGGATCAAGTCCCTGTTTCCAATATGACCTATAAAATATTATTTCAAAGATAGTGTTTATATGATGCTAAAAACTGATCTGACTTTTCTTTTCACTGATGGGACCACATTGATCATTTATAATCCTCTATGTACACTCAGACCTAGTTATGTCAGCCTAAAACACTTGATAATAGATAGCTAATCAACATACTTTCTCCATTGTACCAATGCTCCCAGAAGAAGGGGAAAGAGCTTTCCTCAATTAGGAAACCAAGCTCAGAAATCAATGTTCATATTCAGGGAAAATTTCTCAACCTCATCATTTTATCTCAGTCTTCTTTAGCCTGAAACAATGCCCTCTGTCAGTTTGTTCTTTCCTTGGTCCTGTTTTCTTTATGAAATCTTTCTAAGGCTAAAATTTCATCTTAGACTTTCTGAAAAATGGAGACACTATGAGAACATGATCTGCACATACACTTTAAAATGGAGTCATAGTTACAAGATAAATAGAATAGTACATTTAATATGCAGACACAGAGGTGGGTACTTGGTGTCCAAACGTACTATCCCATTAGGTCCTTGCAATGATTCTATGTCAGAGGCATCAGTATGTTGTTGTGAATATGAAAACTTTGAGAATCAGAAAGATTAAGTAATTTGCCTGAGGTCACCCAGTTATTGAATGGCCAGAACCATGACTTTGATTACTCTAAAGACTGTGGCCATTTGGTTACTGCCTATTAAGTTAGAAGACTAAAGAGAAGGCTTATCAGCTACTGAACTGCCTTTGGGATATGGGAGCCACTTTGCAACACCTTCATAACAATGAGATTTGCTTTACAATATCTGTAAGGGGTGAGTGTCAGAAAGGCTCTGTGTGGGGGGCACAGCTGATTTCAAAATGGGTTTTGGGACTTACGCTGAGGACCACAGGGTCATGGTAGCAAACTCCCTCCCTCCGATGCAATTATGCTTAAGGGCAGCTCTCCAGCTGATAAGGTCAAGGAGATCCCTTTGCAACACAAACAGCAGGTTATGCGTGGAGGGATCCATGCAACATGGCTGGGTCAATGGCTGACAGACAAAATGGTACAGGGGAAAATGAGCAAAAGGTACTTTAACTCAGAGCAAGTATGTCAATGTCTACATAATACAAACAATCCTTTTAAAGGTATGGCCATTTATCATTTTTACCATTATCAAGAAATACCTGAGCACTCTGGAGAATACATTCATCATTGCCTCTTTGAAATCCTACACACATGCAACTGTAATACAAAATATAGGTTTGTGGTGCCTATAATCTTGAGAAATAATAAATAGTACTAGAAATGATCTATCTAGAGACAGACAATTTGAGTCTGAGTGCTCTCATTTATTTTCTCTATGATTTTAACAAATGACTTGATCTCTCTGAGCTTTAGTTTTTCATCCCCAAAATGGTTATAGTTACATAAGTAACAGTTATATAATGCTTATTATGTGCCATGAATTCTTTTAGGTGCTTTACTGGATTAACTCATTTAATGTTGCAACAATGTTGTATGGCTGGTCTTATTATTATTCTCATAAGGAGCAGATCCAAGATTCAAATCTAAGCAGTCTCCTCTAAAGCCCAGCTCTTAACTACTATCCTATACTAACTTCTAAATAACTATACTATTTGGTCTTTAAAATTATTAAATAAGATAGTTAAAATGGCTGTCAATGATCAAATATCTCCTGATTTCTAAACCTAGAAGGATACAGATAGTTGAAAATTCACAATAACATAAAAAAAGAAAGTTAAAAATCCTAATTGGAAGCAGTAAAAATTAATGATGTAGAAAAATCTAATTCATGGTATGGAGTCTAAATGCAAAGCTCTCAAAGAAAGCTGAGAAATCAAAAGATAAAATTAAGAGAAAATGGTTGCAATACAGGAAGTATTCAGTGGCCCAAAATATCGATGTCCCTGAAGGATATATGAGAATGTATGGAACCTAGGTAGCTTCAAAGATGTATTAGACTGAAACTTATTTCAAGAAGAACACTTATGTAAGAAAGTGAGAAAGCTCATCACATTCTATGTGAAATTAAAGAAGAGATTGTGCAGAGACTGATTGTGCGACATCCTGGTAAAATATTTGAGCTATAAGGCTATAAATATCATCCAAACAGAAATAAAAACAGCTTAGCTATAAATACACAAAAGACAAAAAGTAAAATACCCCAATAGAATAATCGGCAAAGGATGGAGAGCGTTCACAAGAAGAAAATAAAATAGCCAATGAGCACAAAATGATTAAAATAATCAGGGAATGCAAATGTGTTGCTCATTAAATTATAAATTTTAATTATTAGCAAATGTTAGTAAGGCTGTGGGTAAATAAGCATTCCAATAATCTTTTAGTTGAGATGTCAAAATAAGAATAATATTTTTGGTAGGCAGTTTAAGGAAATTAATCAAAATATGGTAAAACCAAAACCCTTTGACCAAAACAACATTTCTTGTAGCAATGGAACCATGCATGAGTATAAATATTTATCTGTCTACAAAGATATTCATCACATCAGGTTACAATAACGAAAAATTATAAATTCTGTTCATTCTCAATAATGAATTAGAGTGCATCATAAGTTGGAATATTACTCAACCATGAAAATAATATTATGCTTAATTCATAAAAAATTAAATGCAAATATACTGAAATCACACATAGCAAAACATGAATATATATACACTGCAAACATATATACCAGTATAACCCAACATATGAATGCATATAAACATTGCTTCATATAATACATTTATGCTACAAATATACATATCAAAATGTTAACAGAGAATAGCACAAATACAAGAAAGTTCTTCTATGAACTAGAACAAATGTACATCACTATTACAAGATGGTAAGAATATGGTGAAGCAAGGGAAAAATAAAATTAATATAACTTATGGGCTATAGTTGACAGAAATATTGTAATATTCATGCACCAATGTTAAAGAAGGTACTACATCAATGCTAATGATCAATAACAGGAGATAGGAGATTTTTTCTTTTGGACTAAGGGAAAATGCTCAAAAATTTACTGAGGCAATGAGAGCACAACTCTGTGATGACAGTGAGAGTCACTGAGCATACACTTTGGGTGGATGGTACAAGGCATGGGACTATATTAAACAGTGAACCACGTGGTGAATGACAAAGTGTAGTTAACAGTACAAATATGAGAATGTTCTCTCATGAACTATAACAAATGTACAATACTAATACATGGTGTTAATAATAGAGGAGTATATGAATAAAATATGCCAAATGTAAGCTGTGGACCATAGTTAGTTATATTTTGATGATATTTTTTCATAATCTGTAATAAATGTCATGCATCAATGTAAGGTGTTGGTGGAGGGGTGATGTATGGGAATTCTGCACATTATGCATGACTGTTCTGTAAGCTCACAAGCTCTCTAGTAATCTCTTTTATGTGAACAATGATTTTCTACAAAATTTGGGCAACACGTGATTTTTCTTTTCTTCTTAGTGCTTTTCTATAGTTTCCAAACATTCTAAAGTGAATGTGTATTAATTTATAAATCAAGGGAAAATGTATTTTAAAAAGAGCATCCCTAGTAAATAAATAATAGGGATATTTTAAGAGAACAATAGTCTGGAATGACATTGTTCAAAATTTATCGTCCTGCCTAAGAGTGTCAGTATGTTTTTATTTCTTCTTTCAATTTCCCTGTATGCTTTTAAGAACAGTACCAATTTCAACTAGGTTTGCCAATGCTCCTCAGAAAAGGATACTACCAGAGATACTAATGTGTTCACACCTTCTCAAGTCTCCTGCCATTCTCAATCGATTTGAAGACTAAAAAGTAAATTTCAGATGGTCAAATTATAATTAGTGGGAAATAAACCACAGCCTGAGCATCTACATTGTCAAACCCACCTTGAGTGGCTTTTGTTTAAGTTGGTATGGGAGTGGGGCAAGGATGGTGTATCCTTGGTGATGAACAGGGAGGAGTTACATTAGGGAAAGGAGGAGGCTATACAAAGGGCATCCTTGGTAGGAAGGATGGAAGGTAGCTTCCTGCTCATCAGGTTTAAATTCATACATAGGCATGTTATCATGTGTGGCTGATAAAGACAATAGATATTTTGAGTAATTGGTAATTACCTCTTCAAAGAGAATTACTTCAAAATGGAAAAAAAGAAAAAAAAAAAAAAGAACTAGAATTCCCAGTCTGCAACCACAGGCAACAAGTACCAGATGTGTGTGTGTGTCTGTGTGTGTGCATGTGTGTGTGTTATATCTTAGTTTTCCTATAGCAGAGCAATACAGACCACTGAAGTGTGGCTGGGCACTTGTCCCTAAGACAAAAAGTGGCGAAAAATCAGCTCTCTTTCTGCTGGAATAGCAAAGAAGGACGGGGCCAGGGAAATAGGCCAGAGTGTGGGTAGTAAACCCAAAAAAAGCACAAACACATCACCCTGAAAATAGCACTGTCTGGACAAATGGGGGACTGTTTTGGAGAGTCTATTGAGAAAGAAATTGCTGAGAACATTTTAATTTTCTTCAACCATTTGACTTCTGCCATAATTGTAAAATCTACAACAAAAGGAGAATTACTCACTTGCTGTGGGAGACAGCTGTGCTAAGTTCATGCCCTGAATGGAGGTCATACCCCTGAACGTACAGACAGCTTTACTCTTTAATCTGTTATTTTCCTTAGGCCTAATGAGGTACCCTTACCATGTTATTCTACAGTTCAAGATTTTTGTAAGAGAAAGACATCTTGGATTGTTCAGTTGTGAAAATAAGGAGATGCCTCTGTCTCTCTCGTGTAGGCTACACAGCTATGTTAGCTAATCCAGTGACAGAAATCTAAACCACCCCTAGATTCTGGTTCAGGAGGTCATGGACTTTGGCCCAAGAAGCCACTTGTCTCTAATGACTAGTTCTACGTTTAACAGTTCTCTATGCCCATTTCATTCAGTATAATGCTGCCACTCTTTCCTTTATCTTCTCTCCTGCAGGTTAATTACCTGCAACACAGAAACCTTGAAAAGGCACGGGCTTGGCTTGAAAAGGGACAGACAAGGTGTGCCCCACGCCTCACAAAGGGAACTCCTAGACCAGTTGGTTCCTGACAAGTGTTTATCAATAATCTTTAATGTGAGGAGGAAAGATGTACACATTTGAGATCAGATTTTTATTAGGGCATAACGTGCTTACCAAGATGACATGAAGCTTTTAATTCAAAGTAGACAGAGATTCCTCTAAAACAATAGCGAAAGTTAGATTAATAAAATGCAGTTGGGTAAGCAATTGGTATTACCAATGTCCTTGATTACTCTAGACTTTTTGCCTAATATTTTCATTCAGACATTCTTAGAGCAACTTCCCCACCAAATCAAAATTTCACATGGGGAGGGGGTAGAGTACATAGGGAAGAAAACCGGTTTAGGGAAATATAATTCATTTGTTGGCAATCATATAGCATTATAAAGATAAATAATGTCTTCATCAGCAAGAGAAAAACACTTCATGGGGAACAAAGTAGAACTAGCCATTTACTTGGGATTATTCCAAGTATATGTTATGCCTATGTGACCCAGAGTGGGGGCTGCTATTTGAAGGAATGGCATATCCATCATGGAAACACGAAGGGAAGGAATAGTTCTATATAAGTATTTCATCCAAATGTTAGAATATATAATCTTATCTTGAAATTTCTTCTATCCACTGCTCTAGTGGAAAGTTGCGATTTGGTCTTCCATGACTTATTATATTTATAAGCATTATTTCTCACAAGGGCTATTGGATTAGACAATTTGCATTTAAATCCCAAATCACTTTTTCATTTTTCATAGTGTACAACATACACACGGAAATAGGTTAGCATTCTCAACAATGATTTTGTTGCTAGGTTAATTTTTTTATTAGCATGCTTACCACACTGTCTCAAATTTTTAGAAATCACATATTAAGCAATTTTCAGAATATTGATTTTTTCCAACCAACTTTGGGGAAAGTATATAAGGTCTTCAAATTATTGTCTTATACTTTGCCAGATATGCCATTGTCTGGGCAGTCATTCATGATTCATTCACTATAACAAATTTCTCTCTGATTTCAGTCTTTCTCTTTCCCAATCAACATTAACATAACTGCCCTAGAGAGGGGCACCATGGCAAAAGCATGCATGAGGATAAGGGTGTGTTTTTGAAGAGTGGTAATTCTCTCCATCCATTTACATTGTTGAGTCCATGGGTTATCATGATTCACTGGCTAACATAACTCCAGCAACAAAGATTTTTGAGATATGATATTAGGAAATAGGGATTGATTAGGGAGGACCTGTTATAAAAAGGGGAAAGACTATATCCCTATCCCCTCTTATACTACAATTATGTTCACTTGATAATTTTCTTTGAAGCAATTTCATTCATGTTGATTTCTAGACAAGAGACTATTTAGCACTTCAGGTTCAAATGCCCTTACCTCTTTCTGATGCATTAATATAAATTAACATTTTTCAGGTTTTTACCTTTACATTTATTTGTGTGAACATTTGTTGGTTGACTCTTTCCCCTTTTAACCTATGTTCTAGGAGTCAGGGACCATGCTTATTTTGACATCCACTTTACCCGAGGGTTGGCCCATAGTAGATGCTCAAGCACTATTGTAAATCAGCTATCATAGGTGGTCAACTCATTAAAGAAGCATAAAATTCAATAGACCATAAGGAATTAGCCCATGGACCATCTGTGGGGCTCTTGCTAGTAAAAAGCCCTTGGAAAAGGACTCTTCTCACCCAGCCTTCCAGACTCCACAGGTCCAGGACACAGCAGGATTCTTGATGATATATAAACTCGGCTTCTTCCCTTGGCTCGACACTCAAATAATATGAATGTTTTCTTATTAAAAAGGAAAAGAGCATCTAAGGTATTTTATTCTGAGTATTTGTTCAGTGAAGAGAAGTTTACACAGCTTGTGGAGAATTATTCAGCAGGAAATTAAACCTCCGTAATTCTGAATTTTCACTTTGCTTTCAACTGGCAAAGCTTCCTGGCAAACCATTCTCCCCTCTAGAACATTTGTAATACCACATCCGCCACCAAAACGTACTTTCAGAGCCAAATCTCAAAACAGGTTAGACCACACAACTCTCTGAAAGTCCGAGATACTAGTCTTAGGCTATGAACATGCCAAAGCATTCAGATCATGATCAGCAGCTCATACCTAGGTTTTGTGCAGTAATTCAAAGCTAACAGAGGGCTCACAGGAGATAATGGATTAACAAAAATAAATTCTCTTTCATTATCTATGTGAATATATACTATTTGATTTCAGTCTCCCAACAATTTTATGTAACCTTGTAACTTTCATTTTCCCAGTGAGGCAACTAAGCAGTTTACAGAGGATTAAATGATTTGCCTATGGTCACACAACCAGTGTTCCAAATGAAAGAGTCAAAATCAGAGCTTTTGACAAATTTTTAATAAAAAAAATGTTTTATCATCCCATGCTGCTTCTCTTCAGCAAGAATCTGATTTTTTGGCTCTTTTCATTTAAAGAAGAAAATTGACTTCAACTAGAAGCAAACAGCTGCAGTAACCAATGGGCTTATATGTTAAACAAACTAACTAACAATTTGATCTTTTGGTGTAGTAAGGAGAAGCAAGTCAATTTTTATCTTTGACTTTGCTCTATTTAATAAGGAAAGAGTAACTATTTTTATCTCACTTGGACTAGAAGACTTTAGAAGGCTTTTGTACAAGGAACACGAGGAAACTGGACAATATTGACCTATTTCATTCAATTGAAGACACCATAGATTGTTACACTCACCAATATTTTACACATTTAGAAAGAAAAAGGCAATGCTCTGCCAATTAAACCAAGGCACACCAATAATAAGATGTATCCCAATTTCAAAGATGTTGAAAAATTTTAAATGTGCATTTTAGAATCTATGGAATATAGATGATAATTCAGATCTGTATGATAGGGAAGGTCAGTTGTCCCTAAGAAATTTCTTTAGAAACTCAGTCTTCCTTTCTGTTTCTTCTGCTGAACTCTTAAGCCCTCAACATCTCTGGACTATTAATGTGCAAAACCAATTGGTGTTCCTATCTCCATTCTCTCCCCCTCCCCACCTGATTCTGACTCATCTGAGTACCTCTGCTAGAGTAATCTTTCTAAAATACAGCTCCGGCAATGACTTTCACAGATTAAAGAATTTCATTGGTTTCCTACCTACAGAATTAAATCTAAACTTCTTAAATTGGCATTCAAGGCATTTTAAAATCAGCCCCCAAAATACCCCATAGCTTCATCTCTCTCCATGCCTCATAGTGTATCTTACCCATGGGCCACACTTAGCTTCTTCCCATTCTCCAAGATTCAGTGTCCCTCATGCCTCAGATGTCAACTTTCTACTTACTCTCTCAGTAAAGCCATTTTCCCCTTTCTTTGCTGGTAAGCTCTTATGCATCCTTCAAGACTAAGATCAATAGGATATCCCTCCTGAACACTTTCCCACCCCTCCCAGGGAGCACTTTCTTTCAGCCTCTCCCCTTTATATTTATCATGCTGCATTTTCTAGCTCCCCTCTAAACTTGTTTTCATCTCCCTCTTCCCCAGTGCCTACCACTGTGCCCACAACATGGTCACTCAATAAATATTAGTTTAATTAAATAGTGAAGAGTGGACCTTGTCTATCTATCTTATGAATTCAGTAGATAAAAATTTTATTTTTAAAAGTGGCAAAGTCTCCATCCATATCCCACATCATTGTGGTAAGATGCTCTCCATCATTCTCAGAGCTAAAATACCATTTTATGGACTACAAGAGCTGGAAGAGAAAATCAGCCACCATTTAGCCCAAATCAATCCTTTCATAGACATGGAAAACGAGGCCCAAAGAAGTGAAGAATTTTTTCCAACGTCACGCAGCAACTAAATGGCAATGTTGGGAAAGGAATCCATGGCTTCCCACATTTAGTTCACATTATCCTGCATTTACCTGAAAAATAAATGGAAAAAAGAATACATAGAGTGAAGGTAAAACCTAAGGCAACGTCTGGTCAGCCCATCTCTATAGGTCACCTTCAGCAAATCTAACTGGGACTACCTAAACTACCAAAAGGCAAATAATGCTCTGAAAAGTCAGTCACAAGTAGATTTGATTCCCTGTGCCCATGGGTTACTTCATTCTTCGGAATAATGCCTACTTCACAGAACATTGTACAGATTAGATGAAATTTGTGTATTTCAGTTGCCTAGCACAGAGCTTAGCATAATTAAGGATCAATAAATATTAGTTCCTTTATCTATTTCCTACAGGTGAGACCTAAATATGGTTCCATTGTTCAACCAGCAACGTGGTTAAGGAGTATTTGATTTAATACATCTGAAAAACACACAGCTTTGGTAAAAATTCCCCAATGAGGATAATACCACCCTGTTTATATAATACACACATGTTCACTTTGAGAATGGGTGGGTGGCACTGCCACCAAACGTCATAGCTTTGGGGTATTGACACCCAGCTGGAAAATGGATCAATTGGGAACAAACAAATCTATAACTATAAATGTCAACACACACACCCAGCAATAGATCAAAGGCTGAATATAGCTACCCAGGAGAGACAGCAAGAAGATTCGCATTGGGGCAGCAAGATCAAGGCACCCAGAAGACCTTTTCAGGACTTCCAACTGTATCTGGAGAAAAATCAAAGGCTGAATCCTTGGCTATTGCATTTCAAAATAAATAAAGACTCCTCTACTTCCTTCACAAAAGATCAGCCAAGCTAAATTTATGCTGTAGAATATTGTCCTGGGAGATGTCCCTGGAAGAAATAATTTTAACCCTAATATTGCTCTTTATTTTGAACCTTAGACTACTGCCTCTGCCCACACAACCATTAGCAGACAAATTAGAAAATCACTCAATCAAAAAGTATTTATTAAGCAAAATGATGCAAAGTGCTGTGCAAGGGGTAGTGCCAGCCCCAGAAGGTATCGAAACATCTCTCTTAATCTCTAAATGCATTCAATTATTAGTTCCTTCTTTAGGCTTAAGCACTACCTTCATCTGAAGGCCCTTCTGAAAGTGTCAAAATCCTTCATGTGAGGATAATACAGTAGACTAACATGTTTCAGGAGAAGAATTGCCAATATAGAAGGCTGGGAAGAGATCTTGAAACATATTAAGAAAGAAGGGAAAATAAAGCATAGAAAGAGAAACAAGAAACAAGCCTTCCTACATCAGTGTAGTTGGAGATTGTGTGGTGTTTTGGTTTGCCAAAGGGGTGCCAATGCAAAGTACCAGAAATATGTTGACTTTTATAACAGGGATTTATTTGGGTGTAAAAATGTACAGTTCCAAGGCCATGAAATGTTCAAATTGAGGCATCAGCAGAGATGCTTTCTCATCAAAATCAGCTACTATTGATCCTGGTGTGTTGCCACAAGTGAAGCAAGATGGCCACTGATCTCTGTGAGGTTTCAGCCTTCCCCTCCAGGCTTATCATCTCCTTAGCTGCTCCGTGGGCCCAACCTCTTGGGGTTTTGTGCTTAAATGATCCTGTAGTCCTCTCTTTCCTGGCATAAGGCTTGCTCCTTAGGGCTTCTGTCCTTGCAGCTCAGCTGTGGGCAAAACTGGAATCTTTTCTCTCACACGGCCATTCCTTTTTTTCCTTTCTCAGTCTGTGTGAGTCCATTTACATCAGATCCAGCAAGGAGACGAGGACTCAACATGAGCCACGCTCACTGATGTAATCAAATTTAAAAAGCCCTAAATCAGTCTTAACAGGTAATCTACTCAATGGTGCCCGGGCTGAATTTAATGCAATCAAGGGGTACCACCCCACAGGAACAGATTAGTTTACAAACATAATCTTTCTCTTTTTGAGATTCATAAAGTAATCTCAAACTGCCACATGTGGTATAGAGCTAAAATGAAAATAGATTTAATCTAAATCCCAATTTCTATCAACTGGTAATGGCCTTCTGGAGCTCTGTGCTAAGGATTGTGAGCCCATTTCTGAACATGGGAGGAGAGATAGAGTGGTGGCACACATACCAAATATTTTCCAGAGCCAGAATATCTAGGTTTGAAGCTCTATGATCCTTACAAGCACATCACTTCATCTCTGTGGCCCTTTGTTTCATTTATAAAACTAAACAGGACTTCCGGGAAGATGGCAGACTAGTAAGACATGGGAATCTCTTCTCCAGAAAAATAGCTAGAGGACAGGCTGAAACAGCCCCGAAAAAGATCTTCTAGGGTTTAGGACAGCAGGTGAAGGCTGCACACCACCCAGAGGAGGGAGGGATGAAAGAGGGAAATCGCGATGATAGAACCATGAGTTGGAACCAGCTGCGGCTGCGGCTGCTGCTGCTGGCACCCTCCCCCACACTAAATTCTCTTTAGAATTTTCAGGCCTCTGGGCCTGCGACTACAGACAAAGGGGGCTCCAGGGATCTACCATCCCAGGAAAAGGGAGAAAGGGGGACACAGCCTAAGGCTGAGTCAGCTTATGACCCTAAGATTTGGTCTGCTGTGCCCCACGAGCCCTTCCAGGCCATGTGAGACCACACAATGGTTTGCCCTGGGAGCCAGAGGAGGACTGGAGAAATCGGACCTTTGCAATCACCCTCTCTTCTAGCCTGGACTAATTGTTCAGAACTCCCCAGGAAAGGGGAGAGAGAGGGACACAACCTAAGGCTGACTCAGCTTTTGACTCACAAATTTGGTCTGCTGTGTCCTAAGAGCCCTCCCAGGCTGGGTGGGACTGTGCCATTGTTTACCTTGGAGCCTGCAAGGGGCTAAAGATATACAACCCTCCCAATCTTCTCTACTAACAGGGACTGATTGCTGAGGACTTAGAGGAGAGTGGAAATATTTTCTAGCTGGGGAAAAGGGAGGGGGCTTCCAGAGAAGGCTGGAGAACTATCTCAGAGAAAGTTTGAATTACAAGGCTCTTAGCCCCCAGACAGGAAGCTCTATCACATTGATCTGGTCTGTGTTGCAACAAATACACTCCCACCAGGCATTGAATTGAGAGCTACCAAAGAGTGCCATCTCCTGACAGACCAAGGAAGTACACACAAGAAAATTAAAAATAAGTAGGAGAGGCTTTTTCTGGCCTCTATAGCCTCCCTGCCCAAGGCCCTAGGAAGCGACTCTACAACCAATTACTGGGTCCAGTGCCCAGTTTTGAGCAACCAGCAGGACAATCCTAACAATCCAGGTCGAGCCAAAAATCAAAGAGCTGTGGTAACTCACAGCCTCCGGCCACTAAATCCCTACAAAAGAGAAAGAGATTGAGCATCTGAGTAAACTACATCCTAATCAGATGCCTAAATACCAGCAAAAAATTACAAGCCATACTAAGAAAATAGAAGACATGTCCCAAGAAAAGGAACACATCAAAGTCCCAGAAGAGATGCAGGATTTGAAAGAACTAATCAGTGAGATGAGCACAAATTTCCAAAATCAAAAAGTTGAAACACAATATAGTTCAAGAGATAAATGACATCAAGAAGACACTGAGCAAACACAAAGAAGAATTTGAAATCCTGAACAGAAAAGTAACAGAGCTTATGGAAATGAAAGACACAATAGGTGAGATCAAAAACACATCTGAGGCATGATAGAAATGAAAGAAGAAAGAATAAGTGATGGCGAAGACAGAACAGCTAAAATTGACGAGAGAAAGAATGGAAAAAATTGAGCAGGGGCTCAGAGAGTTGAATGACAACACAAAACTCAACAACATACATGTCATGGGAGTTCCAGAAGGAGAAGAGAAGGGAAAAAAAAGGCAGAAGGAGTATTTGAGGAAATAATAGCTGAAAATTTCCCAACTCTCAAGAAAGAAATGAACTTACATGTCCAAGAAGCACACCATACCCCAATCAGAAAAAAAGTAAACAGTAAGACTATTATAATTGATTGGAGCACAGTTGCAAACAACAGAAAGCCTCTGAACTCCACCTGTTATGTGGCTTTGGACTTTGTCAAAATAAGAACTAGAGTTGAGGCCCACATGGACCCAAACATGAGATAGAAAAGACCAGCTCCCATCTGCTAATCATCCTTTGGGAGGTGGGAGGAAAGGAAGGAAGGACTCCATCCAAAATATATTGAAACCTTTTTTTGAAAACAGAAAATGACTTCTAAATTTAGAGAGTCTCATTCCATCTCAGTATCCATGGCCCCCGAACCAATCTTCTTAAATACTTTCTGGAACAAAGTACACATTTAGAAATAAATGTAAGATATATCACCCTAATCTTAACTGTCTAGTGATAAATGCAAAGAGATTTGGCAACAGCTATGGAGTGAGGGAAATGGTCACTTTCTAAGCAATCTTAAATCCCCATCTCAAGGAAGATTGTACATAAGGAGGAGCTACATACAGGGAGACCAAGGCTTCTCAAACTACCTTTAATGAAAGAACAGTTCTTGTTTGTTCATTTTGTTTGTTTGTTTGTTTGTTTGTTTGTTTGTTTTGTTTTAGTTTTCAATCCATCATGGTCTAATACTCTTGTCAAATATGATAAATTATTAGAAAAAGGAAATGGAAAAAGACATACAAAATGCAAGTACATTTTTTAGTTATTAGATTCAACACTCTCAAAATGCTATTAAAACATTCTCTCAAAATGCTACTAAACTATCTGAAATCTAACTCTTAATTTCCATAGTTATTTTGTCACCAACTGGTTACAAGGAGTTCACAGATGAGTACTAGTCCAAAGAACACACTTTGGAGTAGCACTCGTCTGTGCCACCTGTCTCGGGGTTGAAAATTTAAGCAAAGTTACCTCTAGATGCAATACGTAAGGCGCCATTATCTAGTGTCACTCACGTATCTAGATAGCTTTAGCCAAGTTTTTTCTTTTGTACTCACCCTGCTATCCCTGAGGAATCTCTATAGACTTAGAAATACTATTTTTTTAATATCAGAGCATTTCCATATACCCTAAATAAGGATTCTTACTATCTGCACAATTTTAAAGGGACATTGACTTTATTCTTAAGTTTTTGGAGCATCTTGAGTTCCTTGGAATATTGGAATGGTGGAAAACCAAAATAATGATGATGGAAAAAGTTCAGAGCTTAGGCCAAAAGGGCAATTACGCAACAAACAAACAGAACTGGATTTCTCAAAGACCTCTTCACCAACAAAATTTCAATTCTCTAGTCATTTCACAAAATATAGTATAAAGAAAATGTGTGTGAGATTCACCTGGGTGCTTGTTTGAAAGACACATTCCTCAGCACCACTGATTCAGAATCTCTGGGAGGGAGTATTTGCCTAGGCAGCACATATACTAAAATTGGAGTGATACAGAGAAGATTAGCATGGCCCCCATGCAAGGATGACACGCAAATTCGTGAAGGGTTCCATATTAAAAAAAAAAGAATCTCTGGGAGTGAAACCTAGGAAGTTACATTTCCACTTAATTTTTAGACATACTAAATAAAGATTGAGAACTAGTGCCTTAGCCAAAAAAAAAAAAAAAGATCATGTTTATATCACAGTTATTCTTCACCTCCAAACAAAATGCAATGAAACATTCTCTCTTTTTTTTTCTATTTTGTCTTTTAGCACTTTATAACTGCAGATTAGTGTGAGTATGTACTTAGGTCTGATATGTTTACATCTCATCTTCTTTCAATTAAGTAGCCTGCAATATTTTGAAGGTCAACATTTTTGCTTTTTTGTTTTTTGTAAACTTTATTACAGAAATTGTTTGGCAGGAAAATATGGGACATACATCAGGGAAAGAGGTGTCATGACTGGCTTTAAGGAAAATGGCACTTGTCCTGGAATAGCTAGGAATCATTTGGGATTAATTTAATTCTGGCTTAGTCAGAGAACTAATCAAATGAATTTAGAATCTGAGTTATCAGTACCAAGTATCTACAGAGTTACTCATTCTGAAAATTCAGTTTGACAGGAGCATAAGTCAGTATACTTTCAACCTACTTTTCTGAAATCCCTAGATCCAAAAGGGCAGATCTTTATATTGGCATCCAAAACTCTCAATTCTCTGGATGCTCTTGTATGTTAGCGTTGTTTAAAAACAAACAAACAAAAATACCTTCACTGTTTCAAAACAAAATGATTATATAAGAATTGTATCTTCGGGGACAAGATGGCATGGTTTTCAAGGAAGAAACAGTACCAAAAGAGAGAATAATTAAAGCATCCATTTATTTGAATGACTATTGTGTTGTGTCAAGTGTTTTCTAGACATTATTTTGTTTAATCCCCACAATTCTGCAAAGAGGACATTAGGATGCCCTATCTTATAAGCAAGAAAATTGAAGATCAGTAAAGGTAAAAAACAAATCTGAAAGCACACAATAAATTAGTGACAGAACCAGTAAGAGCTATCTTACTCTGAAGCCTGGGTTTTGGTCCTTTACACAATGAGCCTTCTTAACCACAATGCGTTTTATAAGTCCAGGAGCTTCACACAGGCATGCCTTTACTTCAGCAATGCTCATTAATATGGTGATTTGGGAGTCTATTGTTTGCTGGCATATATACTCTATCCAGCATCATATTACCTTCATATAAAAATGCTTAGACATGATTTCACAATGGTGGGTTACTAAATACAGCAACATAGGCTCTTCCACAGTCTTTAGATATGGATTTGTTCAGGAGATCAGCAAACCATCTGTTTAAGGCAACAAAAATCCTAATGAACATATCTGGCATTCAGCCTGACTTCACAATGATAATTCCCAATGGTCCCCACTCATTGAAAGAACACTGGGAGAAAAAAGTTTCTTTAAGACTGTGAGGTTGAGTTTCTGGATTTTTCTAGTCAAATCCTCTCTCTTTTTCATTGGGTGATGCAAATCCTGAGATAGAAGAGGTCACTAGAATTACCCCCAAATCAGAGAACACTGCAGGTGGACAATAAAGACACTGCCTAATACTTCCTAAGGAAATTAAATTAAATGTTGCAGGAGATGCAGTGGGTTCTTTGATTACCATATATATTGATAAAATTGTTCTCAGATATGCAAAGCCCAAACTGCCCTTTAAACTCTACTCTGTCTTAGAACCTTGCATTGGCTGCCCAACAAAGAGACACTTCTTGTCCCTCAGGGAACCACATAAGAGAAATGGAATGGACTAGCACAATTCAACTTCCCTTAGGCAAGATCTTGACAATAAATACCTCTTTAGGCCAGAGGTAACCCTAAACATTTTACTACCAAAGGTCTCATTTTCCCCTGGACCCCAAAGTCAACCAAGTTGTGTCTAACAAATCTTTTTTAGGATTTATTTTTTAATCTTTATGAATAAGATATGACAGCCAATCAGAGTTTCTGAAGAGAATGAAATAATTATTATGCAGAGTGGATACAGTTTCAACCAAAAAAAGATATGTTGCTATAGATAGTCTTTAAGTAAGGAAATAAACATTTCCTCTTGGGCTCCTTGAGATTCCTCACTCCAACCTCCCTCCCCATGATCTGTCTCAAGGATGCAGAGGATGGATGGTTATGTTCCCCATGATCTTTCCCTCTTTTTCTTGTCCAGTAGAAAGCCCTTTTTCTGTCCATGGTTTCAATCTGAATAGAGGCTATATAGTGACATACAAATATTAATATCTTAGTTTTGATAAATGCACCAGGGTTATGCAATACATTAACATTAAGAGAAACTGGATGATAGGTACATGGGAATTCTTTGCACTATCTTTGCAACTTTTCTGTAAATCTAATATTAAACCAAACGAAAAAGTTTATTTGGTAAAAGTAATACATATTTATTGTGGAAAATTTAGAAAATACAGATAAGCAAAAAGTATACAGAGGTAATGACTCAAAAATAATGTACTAAAATCTTGGTACTTCCAGATTTTTCCTATCAAAAGATACCTTTAATTCATACTGCACATATTATTTTTTAATATTTTTTTACTTAATAGTATGTGGTGAGTATATTTGTGTGTCAAATATTAGTTGAGAACATTTATCCTTTCAACATTAAATCACATTCCCTGAGTATTTCCTTCAAAATGTCTGTATGGGGTTGCATTGCCTGGACCGATCATAAATTTTTGGAACATTCAGTAATTGTAGAATTTTATGTTATTATTTTCATTTTTTTAAAACCTGTAAAAATATATAGGGATCCAAATATTTGTTCACTGCCATAATCATTCCTTTGAAATTCCCAAAAAATTATTGTTTGGGTTAAAGGCTATACACATTTTGAAAGAAGTTTATGAGCATGCCCATTTTGTTATATTCTTTCCAAGATCAGGTGCCATTATTTTAATACAATATTACTTAAAACTGTTTTCCAATTCAACAGGCAAAAAATGGTATATCATACCATTAACTTTAATTTAATTAAATTAACTTTAATTTCTTGAAATTATACTGAGGTCAGACATATGTCAGTATGTTTATTATCCATTTACATTTATTCCTCTGTATTTTCTGGCTTATTCTCTTTTTATAACAACTTTATTTCAAATTCACAAAAATAAAAGAACATAAAAAGGCAACTCAACAAGTCATGGAAGTGTTACACCTAAAAAGGTCTTTTTCAGGCACTTTTCTCTATTCTAATTCCAACTGCTAATTCAGTTGTTCCTCTAGTGTTCAGAAAGATACCCAGATGAACACAGATTAGTTAAATGACATAGTCAAGGCTTATGGGCTTTTCTTTTCACATTGTTTATCATTTTGCTTATTGATATAGAAAACTATACATATACACACATATATGCATATATATATATATATATAGCACATTAGCCCTTTGTTTAATACATATGTGACAAATATACTTCCCACAGGGTCTTATTTGCATTTTTATCTTATTTACGGTTGTTTTTGACATGTGTAAGTTGTTTCTGCCTAACTAAATTTGTTTTCTCCTTTATGTTTCTGCCTTTGTTATCATTCTTAAAAAATCATTATCCACATCAAAAATAAACTCACACATATATGCATAGGTTCAGTTTTTTTTCTGGTTGTGTTTTGTGGGGATATTTTTACATATATATCTTTAATTCTTCCATATGGAACTCATCTTTATGTATAAGGGATAGGGACATCCCAAAGGGTTAAGATAATCCAGCTCTAATTTGAAATATCACCTTTCTATAATATTAAATTCTTATATATATATATATATATACACTCATGTATGTTTCTGGATTCTCTATCAACTCTCCATTTATATAGCTGTTGAAATAATTATTGGGGGGGCGGATGTGGCTCAAATGGTTGGGCGTCCGTCTGCCATACGGAGGGACCTGGGTTCGATCCCCGGGACCTCCTGGTAAAATAAAAAATATATATATAGAAGGCACATGGGCTACCAGGCTCTGTGTGCCGTTGAGCCATCGGGCCCCGGGAGCCAGGCAGCAGGATGATGACGTAACAGGGGAGAGACAAGACTAGATGCTCCGAAAGCTCCAGAAGCCAGGGGCTGAGGTGGCGCAGGCAGCAGAATACCTCTCTCCTACATGGGAGGTCTCCAGGATCGAATCCTGGTGAAGACTGGAGGAGGAGGATGAGAAGAGGTGGCAGGACACAAACATGGAGAATTGCGCAGCAAATGGACACAAAACAGCAAATGGGGAAGGGGGCGGTTAAAATGGATAAAGTAAATAAGTAATTCTTTAAAAAAAATAAAAATAAATAAAATAAATAAATTTTAAAAAAAAGAAATAATTATTGAAGGTTGATAGAAATGTTTTAATACCTTCCAGCACTCCTTTCTCTGTTTCATTCTTCTTTATCAAAACGTAAGAGACTCTTTTCATACTTTTAAGCTTCTAGATGAGTATTAGAACTACTTTCATCAAGTTTCAACAAAATCGCATGGAACTGTGACTTAAATGTGACTTAAATGAATACATTAATAAGGGCAGAATGGATATCTTTACAACTTGAACCTTCTGTCTAAGATGTTCTGAATCTCCATCCCCTTTTTTCCTATCTTTATTTATGTCCTCAGTAAAGTTACCTATTTTGCTCCATACGATTCCTACTCAATTTTAAAAAGCTTTTCTTACTGGTGTGAACTGGATTTTTGATCCTTATAACTATTGCTACTCTTGTCCCATACAGTCTTCTCTCAATATAGTAACAAGAGTGATCCCTTGGAAAGGAAAATACGTATAATTGCCTGAAACAATCTTTCTCAGCTTTTGCTGCACATTAGAATCACTGGGACAGCTTAAAGATCCCAATTCTCAGGCCTCACCTCAAACCAATTAAATCAGAATTGTTGTGGGCGGGCATCAATATTTTTAAAAGCTCCCCTCGTTAATCCAACACACAGCCAAACATTGCCCCAGGGTGAATTTTAACAATGGCTGGTGCTTCTTAAACTTTAATATGTCTGAGAATTGCCTAGGAACCTTGTTAAAATGCAGATTCTGATTCAATAGGTCTGGGGTGAGACCTGAGCTTCTGTATCTCTTGCCTGATCCCAGTGAAAGCAGAGGCTCATGGGCTTGGGATCACGCTTGGAGCACTTTGAGTGGCACGAGACCCCTTGTGTTCTGGTTTCAAGACTTCTCTCACTTCCTCCACTGCTCTCCCCTTTGCTCAATCCTCTTCAGCAGCCTCCTCACCATTCCACAAGCAAGCCAGCTACCGCGCTATTTCCAGCATTTGCACTGATTGTTCCTCCTACCTAAAATTCTCTTTCTTCACAAATGCATATAACCATTCCCTCATCTCCTTTCAGTCTTTGCTCACCTTGGACCTTTGCAATGAGGTTTATCCTGCTTATCTTATTCAATACTGTCCACCCTGGCACTCCATTGTCCTTAGACTACTCCACCTTTTATTTTCTTATAACATTACTATATATTTTCTTTATCGTTTATTTCAATTGTTATTATTTACTTTCCCCCACTAGAATGTAAGCTGCATAAGGACAGGTATATTTTCTATTTGTTTAACTTTGTTGGGTATTATCTTGAGTATATAGAAAAGTTTGGCTTTTTCATATTGGTTTTGCATATCTGAACAAATTGTTGAACTCTTCTTTTCAGAGTTTTCCTTAATTTTCCTTGTAGATAATTCTATCATCTGTAAATACTGATACTAAATTAACATTATCCTTTTAAAAAATATATATTAACACTTATTTTTTAAGTTATTGCAGTTGCTATTACCTCCAGGACAATGTTAAGTAACAGTGTTGGTAGCAGGCATTTCTTTTACATCAATTTAATGAAAATTTAAAATGCATCAAGGATTTATTCTGGCTATTGTATGAAGTAATACAATTTTTTTTTTAATATTAAGGAAGTAATCTCCCATCTATAATTTTCTAGGAACTTTTAAGGAATCATTTATTTATAATAAATACACATCTCAAAATGTTTATAGAGTTTGTCTTCTATAATGGGATTCACCAATTTCTTTTTTTTTTTTTTATTTTTTTTTTTTTTTTTATTTTTTATTTTTTTAAATTTTTTTTATTGTGGGTAAAAATCAAAATTTTCACAATACATACCAACATTTGCAAAATGATATATAAATATATATGCATATATGTGCATTTGCTTACAAAAATGTTATTTATATACATATATATAAATATATTTTAAGAGGTGCTTAGATTACCCAAAATATTACACAGAACCCACTGGGATTCCCATGTTGCCCATCTCCCACACCTCCCACCACATCCCACACAAACATCTCCCACAAGTGTGGCCCACCACCCTCAATGGACTTACACATCCTGGGGATCATATTTCCATTTCTGGAATTAAATCTCTGGGTTATCAAATATTTTCTTTCAGTATACTCTTGGATTTGATTTGCAAGTATTTTACTTATGACTATTCCATTATTGGTTAATTCTCTATTCATTAAAGTAAAACTGATGTGAAGTAGCTCATAATAACTACGTAAGTACAATAGCATATTATTCAGAGAAAGATTAACTTTTGTGAAGGCTTATCCATCCATTCAACAAATATTTATTGAGCATATATTATGTGCCAGGTACCAAGCAAGGAAATGGAGATGCAAAGGTCAGCAAAATCATTGTGCCTGCTCTCAAGGAATTAAAGTGTGGTCTGATGTGGTAAGCACATACTATTCAAACAGTTACAAAAAACAAAGTTGTAATTACTAGTGATAAATGCTATAAAAAATTATGAGAACATATGACTGGGGCCCTGGCCTAGTGTAGAAAGTGAGGAAAGGTCTCCCAGAGGAGGAGATATTTGAGGTGGGATCTGAAAAGTGAAGAGGAGTTAACCAGGTAGGACAGGGGGCGGGGTCAGTACAGAGAAACATTTTGGTCAAAGGAACCAGCTTGTGCAAATTACCTATGGCAGGAGGAAGTAAGCATATTTGAAGAACTGAAGACCAATGAAGAGGAGGGGGAATACGATGAGGCAATTAGGTAAGCCCTTGTGTACAGTGTTCAACCTCTCAGTCTCAGATCTGCCATGGGAAACCCTTCCTCAAGCTATAGTGAAAAGAGTGGATAACATGAGGGGCAGGAACAGAAATGGCAATGTCAGCTCAGAGGCCAGGTCAATACTCCAGGAAAAGGTGGTAAAGCCTTAGCATTGTCCTATTTGAAAGCAACTTAAATTCAGTGCTAAAATGTGTATTTTGTGTGCCTATTATGTTTTAAACAATGAGGTTAGGAAAACCAAGATTAAGTGGGCAACTAAATTTGTTTTCCAGTTGGATTGTGCATTTTAATACTATGACCAAACATGTTACTTGTGAATTTTAAGCATAAGCATAAAGCCTATTTTTGCTCTCTAATCTTGAGCAGAGAAAACCATTAACTTTGATTTGAGTCTAATTGGTTAATAGGTCAACCTTATCCTGAATGCTGCTCATTTCATTAACTTGACTGAGAGGTCGGGTTCTCATAAGCCGCACATCTGGTCCGTGAGCAGCAAAGATTCAGAGATAGGTATTGTGTGAGTTTAACCATAGTCTATCTCCCTGAAAGCCTATCCCAGGAAAGAATTTAGGAATCCTCATCTCTTCCCCCAAAGTCCACATACTCCACGCTGACCCTAACTTTCTCCTCTGTGCCAACAGGGGAGGCATTTTCCTTCTTCACAAAAAGATCCGTGAAGGTTGAGTTATCTGTGTGGATAACTTCCCTTAGCTGTTGTTTTATTATTTTAACTAGGCAAAAGTAAAACTACAGTTTAAACCAGTAGCAGCAGCCCAGAATTTATGAATAACTAAAGAAGAAAAAATTAGAGTAGGGGAAACCTGCAGGGACAAATCACCCCACACAGAGGAGAGATGAAGGAAAAAGGATATTATGAGGAATTACAAACAGAGGAAAGAACTTTCTTTAAAAAGAATCTTATGAAACACCTTATAATTCACTTAAATTGCCTCTAATTTTAGATAAGAAGTCAATATGAGATCCACAGCATTTTGGTCAGAAAATTGTGTGGCAATTAAGTCCAATGAATCTGGACATGTGCCATCCTTAATTTTGGAAATGGCTGAAGAGAGACACCCATGCACACATTTGATCATGTAATTGCCATTGTAATAGGACACTATAGCCTGAAAAATAAAAGCAACCATTCTGGTGCGTGGGCTTTTGGGGGATAGGTATATATATGTCGCAGGGACCCATGACTCAGGGAAGAAATAGAAAACAGTAAAGAGAGTGTTTCCACATACTGGCAATTACAGAGATCAGTGTTTGATTTGTAACTCACTCCTCTAACAACATACTGAGATAAAGAAGTACTGGGTCTCTTTCCATTCCACAGACCTTCTCAGAATTTTTCAACAACTCTTGATGTTTATTTTTTTTTATGGCACATGAATACATTATATTGTGTCTTATGAGTTATTCTTGAACTTCAACTGTTTTTGACCTTCAAATAATTCCATAAGGTTCAACCTAATAAGTTGGAGTAGAGACGGTGAGAAGGAGGAACTCAGTATGATTTTTCAATTATCTCCTCCCAACACCACCCCAAGAAAACCATGTAGTACACTAAAGCTCTTTGGGCCATGTCAATGCCCCTCCACTCCCTGCAAAACAAAAACAAAAACAAAAAAACACAAAAAACCTAACCAACTGGTAGGCATTTTATTATTCCAAGTGCCAATTTGATAATGTAGGAACTAAGCTAATATCACAATACTGTAATGAAAGCCAGTCTTAAGCAAAATGTGACATGGGGAAAAGAAAGTTATATGTGATCATGGCTATGGATGAATTGGATAGACCTAGGTTGAATTCTGTGCAGAAATTATTGTCAAATACTAGCTTTGAGACCTTGGAAAGGTTATTTAATCTCATGAGACTCTTTTATAAAAATCGATATTTTGGTATCAAACTGATAGGATTATTAAGATTAAAACAGTAAATGAACATAAAAGCCATTTGGTGAACCAGACACATTCTATGTACAGTAAATGTCGGTATTATTATTTTTCAGCCCATGTCCACAAGCTCTCTCCAAACTTGTCTACTCCATCTTGTAACAATGACCTAGAGAGAAAACCCTTACGGTTTCACCACATTTTCACCCATTAATCTTAGCTATTTAGCTGCCATGTTAGATCAAATCAATAAAGCCTTACTAAATTATAAATGATTAATAGGCTTATTTGCATTGCCAAAAATCTGCATTTTAATAAACAACAATCCCTCTATCCAATATAGATAGATAATGGTTGAATTCCAAGCATTTGTGGAATTCTGCTAAGATTTTGGGGACCAGGATTAAGCTTCTAATTCAGGGGGCAGAAAACATTTCTGTAAAGGGCCAGATAGTAAATATTTTAGGCTGTACGGGTACATGGTTTCTGTTGCAACTACTCTACTGTGCTGTTGTAGCTGGACAGAAGCCAGAGACAATGTATAAATGAATGAGTGTGGCTGCAGTCCAAAAAGCTTTATTCATGGACACTAAAAATTTAAATTTATGGACACTAAAAATTTAAGTTTCATATAATTTTTTGTGTCACAAAGTATTATTATTATTATTAAACATTAAAAATGTGAAAACAGGTGGCAGGCAAGATTTGACCCAAGAGTCCACAGTATGCTATGTGATGACTAATGCTCAATATTTATCACATTAACAACTGCCATCTCACTTATTAGCTAAATGCAGGCTTTCTTTACAACTTTGCAGATAAAACCCCAAAGAAGGAGGGAGGAAAGGAAGAAGGGAGGAAGGGAGGGACGGAGGAGAACGGAAGGAAGGAAAGGGAAGGGAAGAAAGGGGGGGTATAACCGTTGGCCAATTTGATGTAATTATGAATTCCAAAAATATAATTGGATCATGCTTGTAAACTGATCTGTTAATCTGGGCATGATTAGGTTAGGATTAGGGCATTGCGCCCCACCCTTTGGTGGGTAAGAAATCAAATATAAAAGGCATGGCAAGAACAGTTTTGAGAAGCAGTTTTTGAGAAGCAGTTTTGATATTGGAGAAAAGGCTCCAGAAGAAGAGAAGTGAGCCATTTGCCTGATAGTCTACAGCTGACCTTGTGAAGGACCCAGAAGAGCTGAGCCCGGAGAGAAACGCAGCCCCCCAGGAAGAGAGGAACACAAGAAGCAGCTGTCTTGCTCCAACACGTGGCAATGAACTTTGGTAAGAAGAAACTTACGCTTTATGGCCTGGTATCTGTGGACTTCTACCCCAAATAAATACCCTTTATAAAGACCAACCCATTTTTGGTATTTCACATTAGCACCCCTTTTGGCTGACTAGTACAGGGGGGAAATATAACAGAGTGAAAGAAAGTTGATGACATTTCTCCTCAGCAAAGAAACATAAAATTGTAAGCTCAATGCCATTGGGAACCTGTTCTGGCTTAATCACAGCTGTGTTTCTTTGCTTTTTTTTTTTTTTTTTTTAACAATTTATTGAAGTATATCATTCATACATGAACATACATAAACTATAAGTGTTCAGTAAACATTGTGAAGTTACAAAACAAACATGCATAACAGCATACAGGACTCCCACACATCACCCCACCACAAATACTTTGCATTGTTGTGAAACATTTGTTAACATATTATGAAAGAGCATTGTCAAAGTATTACTACTAACTATAATTCATATCTTAGGCCCCTATACTTTTTTTAAAAGATTTATTTATCTATTTATTTACTTTTATCCATTTTTAACCCCCCCCGCCCCCCCTCACCGTTTTTGTGTCCATTTGCTGGGCAACTCTGTGTCCATTTCCTGCCCTATCTTCTCATCCTTCTCCTCCTTTCTTCACTGAGATTCGATCCTTGGAACCTCTGATGTGGGAGAGAGGCATCCTATGGCCTCCACCACCTTAGCTCCTGGTTTTTCAGAGCATCTCATCTTGGCTCTCGCTTGTGTCATTCTCCTGTTATGTCATCATCTTGCTGCATGGCTCGCGGGGCCTGGCAGCACACCCATGCATGGGGCTTGGCAGCTCACCCACTCACGGGGCCTGGCGGCGCACCTGCACACGGGGCTTGACGGTTCACCCACGTATGGGGCCTGGGGTATCACCCACACACGAGGCCTAGTGGCCCACGTGCCTTTTATATTTTTCTTTTTTTTTTAATTTTTGCCAGGAGGTCCCGGGGATCGGACCCAGGTCCCTCCATATGGGTGACAGACGTCCAACCATTTGAGCCACATCCATACCCCTGCTATATGTCTTAAGGTTGACCAAAGATACCTAGAGTTGCAGTCTTTTCCCATACAGGATGGTCATATAATAAATCAGGCTTAGTTTATCACCAGCATTCTAAAAACCAGACCCATAGAGAACAACTAGGTACATACACATGTATGGTTTCTAATATAGCGAATGTTTAGCCTACCCTGATTATCACAAAATCAGGACAGCTAGAATATTCGCATCATAGCTATGTTTCTTTTGCTACTCTGGTGGATGAATCTAACTACTATTCTTTCCAAATTTTGTATCAAAAAATTACACTTATATCTTATATTTGCTTTTCTAAGGACCCTCAGCATTAAATGCCTAATCCAACTGAAATGCTCTCTTTCCACTGAAAGCTTCTGGCCTCCTACAAAGTGATCTTAGATAATGCTGACAGGGCATTACACCTTTGTTCAAATGTTAGTTCTGCTGACCAATAGCTGAGTTATCTTGGGCAAGGTAATTAATCTCTAGACAATAAGTGTTCTCATCATTAAAATGGGAAAAGTAATGAGCAGAACAACTCATCTGGCCATATCAAATAGATTCCCTAACTCATAAAATTGTAGAGAAATTTAAATTAAAGGATTATATAAGCAAAACTCTAGAATACTAGAGCTGCTAAATAAATTAGGACTATCTTTATTACCTGGGTGCCATAATTGTCTCATTAAAGTTACACTTAAAAATCTGATATTCCACAAAAAAAAACATATGCTAGAAGTATAATTACTGTAAACAAAAAGTTATAGTACTGCGGGAAATGGATGTGGCTCAAGAAGTTTGGCGTCCGAGAGACCGGGGTTCAATCCCCAGTACCTCCCAGTAAAAAAAAAAAAGTTATAGTACTGAATTTCATCCCGATGAACTGTTGCTAAGTTAGCTGATAAGCAGGAGAAACTCATATTTTTAAGCAACACTAATCACTATTAGTGC
Source organism: Tolypeutes matacus (assembly GCA_026826555.1). Lineage (NCBI taxonomy): Eukaryota > Metazoa > Chordata > Mammalia > Cingulata > Chlamyphoridae > Tolypeutes > Tolypeutes matacus. The sequence goes on from JAKSZT010054569.1 coordinate 732,642, forward strand.
TTCCAGAGATGAGGAAGTAAATTAAGTGGAGACATATTGGTGGGTCATTTTTCATAAGACATGCAGAGGAAGGAGGAAATATTGATGCCTGCCAATAGTTTTGGATTTCTATCAAAATTGGCAAGGAATATGTCTTTGAAAAGAAAGAATAACATCAAGTAAATTTGTGGATTTAAGAGAGCAAATAAGAGCAAAGACAATCTTTTTCATTTTCCTGGAAACTTAATAACTAATTTGGCTCTTGGTTTGCATTAGAAAAAAGTGCTAGTTAAACACAAGGTAGTGCATGTCTGTGAGTCATAGGAAGTTCTGAAGTATGGGGAAATTATATCATGCAATTTTATGATCTGCTGGACAGTGCTTCTATTTAATAAAGACACAGATGTATGCTTTGCCACATAGAGAAAAGTTTTTAAATGTTCCCATCAAAACTTAGATCAGTTTTTAGATTTTAGTTCTTCTGGCCCATTTCTCTTTTACTGCTACAGCAAATTTAACTTTTATAGGATTAAAAAAATAAACTCTAAGGAAAAGCCACTTTATTTACTTACCCAAAATTTATAGCCACTTCACAGAGCTACAGCCCAAGCCAGAAAAGCAAATCAATTGAAGGATAATCGTTTTTAACAACTTGGAAAATATCTTGGATATAAGTACTTTAGTTCAAAGAAAGGTAATGCTAAGTATTCCATTCAGGAAAGAAAATGGTATCTTTTCACTAAAATCATAAAACCAAGTAAAATGTATAGTAAAAAACAAGTATTCTATGCTGTGACTCTAATTCCTTGGGATAAGCTAATACATTCCTTAAGGATTAACATTTTTTTCTCAGCATGACTTTGTACCATCAAAAACAATAAAAATATGAGTTATTAAATCTATATGAGTGGACTTCTGGTTTCATTTATGACATGTAAAGAACTTAGAAGTCATAACTCCTGTCCTTACAACAAGTAAATGGTGAACAAACTGAAAACCAAGAACTTTTCTTGAACCCACAGGAGAACTGAGGTTGCAAGGCAAACTGCCACCACAAAATGTGAAGAGACAAGATAGTCTCAAACTCGAGATCTATAAATTGGTAGGAGTACTTAAGTGGTAACTTTGATTAATTGCTGAAGGTTGTGTGTAGACTAGCATAAAAGAAAGAAATCCCTGTAGGCCACAGACTTGGGTGGGGGGTGCGGGAACCACATTTTCCTGAGCTTTATCTCCAGAAAACACACTAGGTGCTCATAGCAAAGATACAAACAAGAAAGATGGTTCTGGCAGGGGTCTGGAAAGAAAATTCCTTATGAAATACACCCAGGTCCTTTCCATAACAAATATCTACTCTTGCCTTTACCTGAGTCTTATCCCATCTAGACGAAATTCATTTATTTATTCAAGCTTCCTCTAGCCTTCCTGTTTAACCTAAAGTATGGAGGGGAATCTAAGAAACACTTGCGAAGGTCATACCCTAAGGAGTCAGACTTACTAAGGGACAAAGATTTAAGCATAAGATTATAGAATGTTTTCCCTACTCTACAACTTACACAATGCCAAGAAGTCTCAAGCTTAATAACATGAATGGCAGCCCCAAGAGCAACAAGACACAAATTCACACCAAAGTCCTATTTACTTCAGTTCCTATTACTGAATACAGTATGTCTGGTATCAATAAAAAATTAGAAAGCATGCTAAAAAGGCAAGAAAAAACACAGAATGGAGGAGACAAAGCATCAGAACCAGATATGGATATGAAGCAGATTTTGTAATTATCACATAGACAATTTAAAATAACTATGATTAATATGTTTAAGGCACAATTTAAAAAATGGGCAACATGTAAGAACAGATGTGTAATGTAATCAATGAGATGAAAACACTAAGAAAGAATCAAATGAAATATTAGATAGCAAGAATATTGTAAAAGTAATGAATAATGCTTTTGATTGGCAGGCTCATCAGTATATTAGACACAGAAGAGGAAAGAATCAATTAGCTTAAGATAAATAAATAGAAAATTTTTAAAGTGAAAAAGAAAAATATCATTTAAAAAAACAGAATGGAACATCCAAGAACTATGGGTCAATTTTTAAAGGTATATGTGCAATTGGATAACAGAAGGAGAAGAAAGAGGGAATGGAGCAGAAGAAATATTTAAAGTAATAATTTTCCAATACTAGTGACACACACCAAACAGATCTAGGAAGATTATGGAATACCACACAGGATAAATAACAAAATGACTATATCTAGGCACATAATATTTAAACTGAAAAAAAAAAAAAAAAAAAGATTGAAGTGTAGGGGGAAAAAAATGACCCACCTAGAATTCTATATTTAACAAAATTTTACTTCAGAGATGAAGGAGAAACACAACTTTCTCAAACAAACAAACAAAAAATAAAAGAATCACTGCCAACAGACCTGCTCTGAAATGCTAATAGAAGTTTATTGGGGAAAAGGAAAATGACATGTCAGAAACTGATATTTACATAAAGAAAGGAATACCACTGGAAAAGAAATAGAGTTAAAATAAAACTCTTCCATTTTTCTTATCATTTATTGATTTAAAAGATAACTGCTTAAAGTAATAATAGTAACAGTGTATTAGGTGATAGTCTATAATATGTAAAATGATCACAGCAATGTCATATGAGACATGAGAGTTGAATTGAGAATACTCTGTCATAAAGAACTTGGTCTACACATAAAGTGGTATTGTATTATTTGACAGTGGATTTAGATTGGTTAAAATTTTACACTGCAAACTCTAGGGCACCAACTAAATCTTTTTAAGGAAGTATAAATGGTATGCTAAAAGAGGAGATAATATGGAATCATGTAAAATGTTTAGTTAAAACCAGAAAATACAGAAAAATGAAAGAGAAAAAAATAATTAAAAGAACAAGTACAAAGAAAAGAAAGCATTTCCAAATGGTAGATATTAATCCAACTAAATCAATAATAACTTAAATATGAACAGTCTAAATACATGAATTAAAACAGATTTTTAGAATGAATAGAAAAGCAAGACCCAATTATATGCCAACTACAAGAAACTGACTTTAAACATAAAGATTCAAATAGGTTGAAATTAAAGGGATAGAGAAAGATATATCATTCTAATTCTAATGAGATGAAAGCTGAAGAAACTATATTAATCACAGACAAAACAGAACTACAGAATAAAGTAGATTATAAAGGATCAAGAGATGAATGATGTAATGAAAAAGGGGTAGGTCATTTTCCAAAGAGTGATAATAATTCAAATCTTGTATGCATCTAACTGAAAGTCAAAATACATTAGCCAATGTTGGTGATGGTTGAACATTGTAAATTTAATTAACACCACTGAGTTATATATATGAATATGGTAAGAGGGGAACTTTTTAGCTTGTATATATGTTACTAAAATTAAAAGTATTAAAATAATTAAGGCAAACCAATTGTGAAATTCTAGAAGGAGTCTACACTCATATTGCTTTATCAATACATTAAACTTTGAGTTCCACTTAAAAAGAAAAGAAACTGGACATCTAATATGATGCTGGGCATCTAATATGATGCTTCTATGGATGTGATTGATGCAACAAAGTCAATGAGGAACTCTAATAAGTAACATTGCTTAAAGATAAGGCTCCAGCTCTACAGCAAAACAGTGGTGAATAGCGTAAATTTGTGTTAAAAATTGTAAAAAAACAAATCAGTGAAAAACTGATAGAACTGCAGGAAGAAATGGGCAAATCCACTATTTTAGTTGCAGGCTTCAACACCATTCTTTCTTTAATTGATAGATCAAGCAGACAAAAAAATCAGCAAGGATAGAGTTGACCTGAATAGTACCTATCAATCAACTTGATCTAATTGCTATTTACAGAATACACTATCCAAAAACAGCAGAATGTGCACTCTTCTCAAGCTTGCATGGAACATTCCCTGAGACAGACCACATTCTGGGCCATGAAACAGACTTTAAAATTTTTAAATAATATAAATCATAAGAACTAACTGAAAATGAATATAAAAGTCATCAAAATTTGTGGGATCCAGCTAAAGCAGTGTTTAGAAAGAAACTTATAGCACTAAACAAACATATTTAAAAAGAAGAAAGATCTAAAATCAATAATCTAAGCTTCCACCTTAGGGACTTGAGGAAAGAAGAGTAAGCCTAAAGCAAGAAGAAGAAAAGAAAAAAATAAATATTAGAGCAGAAATCCATGAAATTGAAAACAGAAAAACAGTTTAGAAAATCAATGGGGGAATAAAATGGTGAAAAGATCAATAAAATTTTAAAAATGCTAGCCAGGCTAAGCAAGAAAAAAACAGAGAAGACACAAATTACTAATATCAAAAATGAAATAAGGATCATCACTATGTAATGAACAGGCAATAAAAGGAAAATAAAGGACTACAAAAATCTCTATGCCCACAAATTTGATAACTTTAGATGAAACAGAAAAATTCCTTGAAAGACCCAAACAATTAATACTCACACAAGAAAAATTAGATAACACGAATATCCCCAAAGAAATTGAATCACTAATTAGTAATCTTCCAAAAACAAGAAAGCTTCAGGCCCAGATGGTTTCATTAGTGAATTCTTCCTAACATTTCAGGAAGGAATAGTACCAATTCTACACAGTCTCATACAGAAAACAGAACACTTACTAACTCATTTTATGAGGCTAGCATTATCCTAATATTAAAACCAGATAAGGATATTGCAAAATCGAAAAAACTACATACGAATACCTCTCATGAACATAGATACAAAAATCCTCAAAAAAAAAAAGGGGGGGGGCAACTTAAATTTAACAATGTATTAGAAAGCATTAAGATTATGACCAAGTGGAATTTATTCCAAGTATATAAGTCAAGTAAAACATTCAAAAATTAATTAATGTGGCACTGGTATAGCTCAGTGGTTGAGCACCTGCTTTGTATGTATAGGGTCCTGGGTTCAATCCCCGGTACCTCCTAAAAATAAAAAAAATTAATTAATGTAATCTAACATATCAACAGGCTAAAGAAGAAAAAATCATAGGATCATATCAATTGGCACAGAAAAAGAATTTAAGAAAATCTAGCACTCATTCATGATTAAAAAAACTCTCATTAATTAGGGAGAATGAGTAACTTTCTCAATTTGAAAAGAACATCTACAAAACTCTTACACCTAACGTTATACTTAGGATGAGTGACAGGACACGTTCCCCCTAATAGCAGGAACAAATCAAGGATGACTTTTCTTACCATTTGCATTCAACATTGTATTGGAAGCCCTTGATAGTGCAAAAAGACAAGAAAAGTAAATAAAATATATACAGATTGGAAAAAAAAAAAGAAATAAAACACGGAATGATTTTGTATGTAGAAGATTCCAGTGAACCTACAAAATAACTCATAGAATTAACAAGTGAGAATAAATAGTAAGGTCACAAGATCAAGATCAATATACAAAAAAAATCACGATTAAATGGAGAACTCTATGTTATATATGTAACCACAATAAAAAAATAAGTTAAAAATATTCCAACTGTGGGAAGCGGCTGTGGCTCAATCAGTAGGGCTCCCGTTTACCATATGGGAGGCCCCGGGTTCGGTTCCCGGGGCCTCCTGGTGAAGGCAAGCCCGCCCGCGCGGCGTGGTTAGCTGACCCAGCGAGCACAAACAGCAAGGGGGAGATAAATGAATAAATAAATAAAATCTTTAAAAAAAAAAAAAATATTCCAACTGTGGAACATTCTACAAAAATATATAATCTATACTCCTTAATAACCAGCCAAGATCACTAAAACAAGGAAATTCTGAGAAACAGTCACAGCTAAGAGGCTTCTAAGACAAGAGGATGACTAAATGTAAGATGGTATTTTGGATGGCATCCTGGAACAGAAAAACAACAAAAGGTAAAAACTTAAGGGAATCTGAAAAAAGTATGGAATTTAGTTGATAATAATGTGGCAGCATTCATTCATTAATTGAGACAAAAGTTTGTAACAGTGGAAACTGTATATGGGTGTATGAAAATTCTCTATACTGTCTTCACAGTTTTTCCTGTAAATTTAAAACTGCTCTAGAAATTAAGCATATTCAAAAATATACATGACATTCATATGTATTCTGTATAGCAGCACACAAATTACAATTTAAAGAAAGAACAAGTAATTTCATTGGGTGCCTAAGGGTATCAGTGTTTATATAAACTATCATATATACTTTAATCCATATCTTCTGGCTATGCATACATTGTAATGTGAACATTTTCCTGTATACAGGTATTGACTCATTTTTGTTCATGCACTAATTCAACAAATGTTTGTTGAATAAACTACATGTCCAGGGTTAGCAACACTACAATAGACCTGACTGCTGTCTTCATTATTACTCTGTATCTTAAGAAGTACTCCAAGGATTTTTACGTGAAAGCAAACTCATAAATCATAGAAAGTATTAAAGCACAACACAAAGTTATCAGAAAAAGCAATGATAATGTGTTATTAGCAAGGAAAAAACTTTTTCTAAAGTCTTCACAAGGTATTCTATAATCTGTTGATTTTAAAAGATCCAGTTTTATTATCAGCCTAATCTCAGAACATTATTTATTTGTCAACTTACTATGTGCTGCCCAGAATAAGAAAAGGCTGTGCAACATGTCGAGGCTGTCACTCAAGCTGCTCTGTCAGCCAGGCTGTGTGATCCAGCAGAGCCGCTGGTGTTTAAAGTGCCTAATGCAGATAGGCATGCTGCATGGAGAATTTGGCAGGAAACTTTAGGTAAATCACAGTATAGACCTTTGGGATTTTGGAACAAAGCTATGCCATCTGTTGCTTATAAATTTTTCCTTCTTTAAGAGATAGCCTCAAACTTACTATTGGATCGTGATAGAGACTAAATGATTACTATGTGACTTGAGCTGCCCATCATAAATTGGGTGTTTTCTGATCCACAAAATAAAAAAGTTAGCTCTGCACAGTAGCACTCTATAATCAAACAGAAGTGGTATAAAAGAGGAAATTTGAGCAGATCCTTAAGGCTTAAGGAGAGATGGTCAGACATATCAGATTCACAGAGACTAATGGTTTAGCTGCACTGTTAAGGACTTGGAAGGAAGAAGATTGGAAAATTGGCTACAAAGAGGTCTTGGGAAGAGATATTTGGCAAGAGCACCCAAAATGGGCAGAATATGAAGACATTTTTGTTCCGTATGAATGCTCACCAATAAGTACCCTCAGCAGAAGAGAAGCTAATAATCAGATGGGTAAAATTATCTTTTTTATGGACATCAATCAGCCTTTCTTCCCAACCACTACTATCCTTGCACAGTGAGCTGATAAGACAAAGTGTCTATGGCCGCATGATGGAAAGCATGCATGTACTCAGCAACATGGACTTCCACTCCCCTAAGTGGATCTAGTAACAGTGCCCAAACTGCCACAGCAGAGACCAACAATAAGCCCCAATATGGCATTTCCAGTGAAGATTAGCCAGTTAGTAAATTGATTACATTGGGCCACTTCCATTTGAAGTTGCATCCACATTTCTCTTCTACCCCAAAATCCTCAATTCAGGCTTTTAAGACCTCCAATTGATTGGATGTGAAGGAGATTCCCCACAGTGCTGACAGCAATCTTCTTTGCTGGTTGTAGATGCAATCAACTGATTTTAGAGGCACAGCCTATCTTGAAATACCCTCTCATTAAAAAGCAGGCCAGTGACTGACCAAACAACTGGATACCATAACCTAGCCAAGTAGCTACATTTTTTTTTTTTTTTTTTAAGATTTTATTTATTTATTTATTTATCCCCCCTTGCTGCTTGTGCTCGCTGTGTCCATCTGCTGTGCGCTCTTCTGTGTCTGCTTGTCTCCCTTTGTTGGGTCAATGTCAATGTTAATCAATGTCTCAGTATGAAAGCTATAAGGTATCAAAGTGGGAGTGGAACTCAGCTAGGGAAGGTATGAAATTTATCAAAAGATGGTTAAAAGAATTTTGTTTCCTTTTTTGGAGAGAGAATTAGTGTGTTTTCAGGTGTACATGAAGGAGCTGTCATGTTAGGTGAAAGCATGATTTTTTGCTATTATCTTTATCTGAAAGTGAAATATGGTTAAAAGAATTGTGTGTGGGTACCAAATTGACAAATGGTTGATGGCAGTGGCTTTGTATTGTTTCAACTTAGCTAATCTAGAGCTGTATTTCCCAAAATTCTTTCCTTATATGGCTCTGGGTGAGCGCTGGTCAACAGGGAAATTTGTACAAGATTTGGAAAGTGGAGCCATGACCATTTTGTTACTCTCTGAAGAATGGTGTGGAAGACAGGCGCTGCTGTAACTCATATACATTGTCTTTGATCTTCTGGACCATTATATTGATGTGAGGCAGCACCAGAACCCAAGCAACTCCTGATGCTGCCAGATAGTCTCTTGTTTCTCTGAGTCCTGAATCAGGGGCATGCACAGCTCCATGACAAAGGATGCCAGCTTCTCCTGCAGGTCACCCATGAGAACAGTTCAAGGTAATGAAACAGACTTGGGTTTCAGTTTTTTATTATGGGTACACTCATCCTCAGAGTTTAGTTCATCCTTTCCTTTCAATTTCCAATTTTTTCTTGCTCCTCCATGTCCAACTCTTCTTCCCACCTCTCAGTCTGGCTGACCCATAATGGCTTCAAGTTCAACACTAAACTCAGAGACACAAGTATCGCATTTATTCCTCCACTAATTAGCTCCCACAATTGCACCACAAGGTCTAAACCCTATGATAAATCTCCTACTTTTATCACTCACAGTTGTTCTACTTTTCTAAATGAACCCTAACTGATATATTATTTCTCACTATTTGGTCTGAAAGGAAAAAGGCAATGATCTAATGCAAAAATAAATCATATGCATAGGCTGAACATGATTTTAATTGTTATGAAATGGCATGTTCATCCTTCCTTTTTCATAGCCTAGAAATAAAATGTTAATTGTTTTTCCCTTAATACTGTTCTTGTTAAATCCACATGACATGTTGGATCTTCCAGCCAAGAGGAAAGACCAAACTGTGACGAGTTTTGGGTGAAACCACGACACATTTACTAGGAAAGATGGATTGGCCCCATCCAGAAAAAGATCATCAGTCCAAATCAAGCAAACATTTAACTTATCTGGAATAAGTATCTATTTGGGCTTATTGAAAGGACTAGTTCAGAATTAGGCAACAAAGTCGGCTGGTAATCTGGCAACATAGACAGCTGCTATAATTATAGATTATGAAGGCCCATCTGGTCTAGACATGCAGAAAAATCAAACCCTTTTGAGCCTATTGGTTGCAGGACTTCAAAAATGGCAATATCTTATTTATCTTTGCATCTGAGAGTCTAGCACTGTGCCTAAAATGTGGTAGGTATTGAGTCATATTATGGATTAAAAAAATAAATGATCTTCACCAAGCAGGCTAGGGGGTATACAGAAACTGAAATGTTAAAGGTTGCTGTAAAAATACCTGCTATTGAGTAAGATGACTTGAAACGTGCTTCTCAAATAGTGTAAATGATATAATTGTCTCTCTTTCTTTCTCTCTTGCTCCTGTATATATGTATACATATATACACATGCACACATATAATTTATATATATATTAATATATATAAAGATATATTTCTGTATGTGTGTATATATATAAACTTTCATATACATATGAAATTTTTATATATGAAACTAATAGATTTCAGTAAGATTTTTTCTAGCTCTAAATAGCTATGACCTGGATATATATTTGTGTGTGTGTTTGTGTGTGTGTGTGTGTGTGTGTGTGTGTGAATATAGAGTCTCTCTCCGGAGCTCGTTTCTTTCCAGGCAGTTGTAGACTATCAAGCTCATCTCTCTTCCTGGGGCCTCTGCCGTATCTAATGAGCTGTCTCTATTCCTCTGTGTTCCTCTCCTGTGTATCTACTTCTTTGCTCTCCTTCTCTGTGTGTTTATTTCCATGTGAGAGTTTGTTTTATCCCCACCAAGGGGGTGGGGACTCAACGCTGCACACCTTAATGACGTGGTCAAATAAAAGCCCTACTCTTGATTTAATAAAGTGAAAGTGAAACCTCTGAATCTAATACAATCTAATATGCCCAGAGGAACAGAACAGTTTACAAACACAATCCGATATCTAATTTTGGAATTCATAAACAATACCAAACTGCTACAGCATCTAAGATGCTTACGAGAGTTCTGTTCATCTTTATGCATATCCTCCTTAACCCCGCACACGCACAGCCTTCCCTTAACTCCCACAGTGCTGGTCTAATCCATATGATTGGGTATATTGCTTTAGGTCCCGTGACTCCAACTTAACTAGTTTTTGCAAGCCTCCCTGAGAAGTTGCTCTTGCTCCCCACACCTTCAGTTGCTGGATATCTAGCTTCAGGTGCCCCCTGATCCCTGGACTTCAACGCTAGAGAAGCCTTCTCAAATGTGGTTGCCTGACAATGCTATGCAGAATTTGCTTGCCCACTTAGCATTGGATTTCCTGATTGCCCATGTAGTACCATCACCACAGTATGGTCCATCCTTCCTGAGCTCTTTCTTTTCTCATTGGTCTGATTGTACAGTTCCCAGCATGCATTCCATCTAGACCTGACATGAAAAATGATATTAGATACCTTTCTGGAAGGCTATTAAAGAACAAATAACAGGGTGGATGTGTGATAAATCTTATTCACCACAGCAATTCATGTTTTCTTTTGGTGGAACAGACTCCGTATCTCAAAGTGATTTTTAATTCAGATTTTATTGTCCTATACCCTAGAATTATCAGTGTGGAAGAAACTTGGACTCATCCTTTTACTCCCAAATATTTATTGTACCAGAGTTCCAGGATACCTGCAAACATAAAGATATTAATATTTTCTCCATTTCTCAGTTATCCCAATGCCCTTACTAGAATTCTGTTGTAAGACTGATGCAACTGGCTTTCTCTTTACTCTGCCTCAGAAGGAGGTAAACTGAGAAGAAAAGGAAATAAAGGGGGAGGGATAAGGGATCACATCAGTTCACAAGCTTACAAAAGAAAAACTCTGTCTGATGGCATTCCTAAAATTATTTGGAGATACTTTCTAAGTCAATATCTGTCAATTATAGATGACTTGCAATTAAATAAAGAAAAATCACTTTCATAAAAAGACATAGTTTTCCATGTACTCTTCAGCCACAAAGTGTTAAAAATGACAATTACTCCTCTGAGGTTAAAGGAAAAAATTTTTCCAGCTATCCAAAAGGTAGAATATTAAAATTTATATTAAGAAAGTGTTACTTCCAACACATGTTTAGATCAGAGTCAAAGAAAAGTAAAATATTAATATAATTCATGGTACCAAAAAAGGGAAGAAGAAAAATTTGGTGACTCAAAGAAGAAAATAGCACCATGTCCTTTCCTGTTTGTAAATTGCAGATAATGGGAAACCAACGAAAACAGGAATATCTCAGCACAATGTATGATAATGGCTTCCAGTATTATAAGCAATGTGTTCATTAGGAAGTCACTTCAGGGCTAGGTAAGTGCTCTACTGGGCTCCTGAGTATTTCACAAATACCTCTACTATTAAAGATAATAAGTACAGTTACTTATTTACATGTCTATTTTCCCAACCAGAAACTAAGATTCATGAAGGCAGAAAACACGAAAAATAATCATCCTTATACTCTTAGCACTTAGCATAGTGTCTACCATGTAATGGGTACTCAGTCAATGTTGATTGACTGAACGAAGTTTAGCTGATGTCATAGCTGAAATGTCACATAATATATAACCCTAGAAGTTTTTTTTTTTTTTTTTTTTTTAAAGATTTTATTTATTTATTCATTTATCCCCCCCTTGCTGCCTGTGCTCGCTGGGTCAGCCAACCACGCCGTGCGGGCGGGCCCGCCCCCACCAGGAGGCCCCGGGAACCGAACCCAGGGCCCCCCATATGGCAAACGGGAGCCCCACTGATTGAGCCACAGCCGCCTCCCAACCCTAGAAGTTTTAAAACCTGCTTATAACTGCTGATTCTATTTTCCCCTTGAGGTGGGGATTTTTCCCAACCTCTTCCTTCTCAAGTCATATTGAGGCAAAAATGAGAGCCAAGAGCATCAAAACTGAACTAGAGAAAGGTGTAATCCACACTTATAAATATAAAAGTCCTACTGGTACAACTGGGAGCAGATTGCAAACAAAAACCCAATCACAACTTTGTTCTGTCCTCCAATTAAGGACATCTTGATAGGTAGCGTCCCTGCCTTAGTAAGTGCTCTCATACACGTGTGCAACTCCACATTACCATGTCAGCCTGGCTTCTCTTCCTTCTGTTCTCTTTGATTTCTATCCATTGTCACTCTTTTATTATATTCTGAAATTATATCATAAGATATAAGCTATATCAAAACCATCTCATGCTCCCTCATTCTCAGGCCAAAGCTAAATATTGACAAGAAAAACCTCCTTCAGAATATCAGGAAGAATATAACACATATGTCACTTAATAAATATCCATTGATATGAAAAGGGCATGATAGATATATCAAGAGTAATATTAACAGAATGAGCTTCAAGATGGACTACTGGAAAGAAGTCAGAGGTGGGAACAAGACAGACAAATTTCCACTGACATTTAAAAATTTTGATATAATCAAAGGAAATAATATTGAAAGATTCAGAAACTTTATTTTAACAAATATTTACCATAGTGAATAATAAGCCCCAAAGTCTCAAGTGTCTCGATGAATATATAGATAACTTAGGGGTTAAGTATACATAAAGGAATGCAAATGATTAAAACCTGTTTCTTAAAGGTTATAATTCATTCCCATGGAATCCTGGTAGAAAGAGAACATGTATACCATTGAGACCTTATAAATAAAAAGCACATATGGTTGTGACTTCTGCTCCCACTGAGGGTGGGGTAACAAGGAACCAGATTTATACACCTGCCTTAAACAACAGAAAAGTTAAAAAAATATATAGGAAACAATAGGTTTCAGACATTGGATAAAAGGAAAGGCATGAGTGATCTTTAAGAGAAAAAATGATAATAGTGCTATAATTGAATAATCTCTGGAGAGAGTTTGCCATATAAGTGAATGAACCCAAAGAGGATCTGGCAGTCTCCCTAAATTGAAAAGGAAGAGGTCAGAGTTCAAGAAAGCAAAGGGTACTCATATCCATGAGACAGAGAACTGCAGTGGAGAGAGTGAACATCAGAAATCAGCAGAGGAATTTCTTTGAGACATTGAGTACTGATCTGTGAATTCATGTAAGAAAACTTCAGAAGCTAGGGAAAGAAGCACTAGAAAAAAACAGGGAGAATAATGTCTAGATTTCACAATAGGATAGGAAGAGTTCATGTTCTCAACAGTCAGAATGAGGAAAGCAGATGTAGCTCAAGTGGTTGAGAGCCTGCTTCCCATGTATGGTGTCCTGGTTTTGATCCTCCCTATTTCCTTAAAAAAAAAAAAAAAAAAAAGTAGAATGGGAAGACCACCTAACACATAGCATTAAGTAGACCAAGAGTCAGCAAAACTATGGCCCAGTGGACTATATGGACCAGCTTAAGAACAAAATCTGGCCTACCACCTGCTTTTGTAAATAAAATTTTATTGAAACAAAGCCAGGCTCATGTGTTTATATATTGTTCATAGCTGCTTTTGTGCTAAATGGTAGAATTAAACAGCTGTAACAAAGACCATATTACTCACAAAATATAAAATATTTGCTATTTGACCCTTTACAGAAGTTTGCCAACTCCTGAAGCAGAGTCCTCAGAAGTGTACTGCATCAGTATTTGAATCACATTAGCTCTTAACTAAAAGCAGTTCTGGATACATATAACAAAGCTTAAAAACAAACTTCTAAGAAACTGACCTATATCCCAAACATTGATTAAAAATATTTAAAGAAGTAAAGGAAAATCCAGTATCCAAGAACATACCTTTTACTATGCCTGCCTGGCATACAACTAAACTTTACCAGTCATGAAAAAAATGCAGAAAAGTATAATTCTTAACAAGGAGAAAAGTTAATCAATAGAAGCAGACCCATAAATGAAACAGATGATGGAATAAGTGGGCAAGGATGCTAAAACACCTATTATAAATAGAACTCAATAGCTTCAAGAAGGTGGAGGAAAGCATGAGCATGAAAAAATATATATATAGAAGATTGAAAAGGCCCAAATTGAACTTCCAGAAATGAAAAAATAAAATCTATCATGAAAAGTATACTGAATGACAGATTAGACACTGCAGGAGAAACAATTAAAGAAGTTAAAAAGGAATGAAAAATCAAGCTGAAAAAAAAATTTGAAAAAAACTGCTGAAAAATTTTTAAATTTAATAAAAACCATAAATCCACAAATCCAAGAAACTCAACAAGCCCTAAACAGAAGAAACAGGAAGAAAACCACATGAACACATATTATAACTTAATTGTTGCAAACCAATAATAAAGAGGAAAGCTTAAAAGCAGTCATAGAAAAAATACATATTACACACAAAACAACAAAGGAAAAAATGATGGTAGACTCATAAGCAGAAACAAAGCCAAAATACAGGTGATGCAATGTCTTTAAAGTACTTTAAGAAAAAAATTATCAACCTAGCATTCTATACCCAGCAAAAATATCAAAGACTTTTATAGCCATACAAAAGCTGAGGCACTGTACTAAAAGCAGATAAGCACTACAAGAAAGGTAGAAAGTAATTCACAGAGAAATAAATGATAACAACTAGAATTTTGGATCCATATAGGCACCACCATAAACAACAAACATGTGAGTAAATTTATTTTTTCTTACTTTTTAAATACCAATAAATTATAATAGTCCATTTAATATATTGTGAGATTTATAACATAAGTTGAAATAAATCATATGACAACAATAACACAAAGACCAGGAGGGAGAAATGGAATTTGACACATCATGTTCTTGTAACATGCATGGAGTGATATGCTACTTTTAAAAAGTAGTCTGTAATAACTTGAAGGTTATATATTTATTTACTTATATTTATATGTATATACACAGGTACATATATGCAAAATTATATATATTAAACTAGAATAAAATGCAATAAAGAAGCTAAATTTCATCATAAACAAAATAATCAAATGATCCAAAAGAGGGCAGAAAAGGAGAAAAACAAAGGACCAAAAAACAGATGGGACAGATAGAAAACAAATAGCAAGATGGTAGATTTAAAGCCATGCATATAAACAATCACGTTAAATGTAAATGATCTAAACATCCTAATTAAGAAGCACAGATAGTAAAATTAAATAAAAAAATAAAAAATAAAAGAAACCTATGTGCTTTCTACAGTAAACTGACATTAAATATAAAAGACACAGATAAGTTAAGAGAAAGAATAGAAAAAGATAAACCATGCAAGTGCACATACACACACACACAAAACAGGAGTGGTGACATAAATATCAGATAAAGTATATTTCAGAGCAAAAATATATGACCAGGGACAAAGAAAGTTATTCCATAATGATATAGGGCTCAGTTAATCAAGAGAAAATTTAACATCCTAAATATTCATGCATCTATTAACAGTGCTTCAAAATACATCAACTAGAAACTAAAAATACTAAAGGATAAATTGTTTTAAATCCACTATAGTTGGAGATTTTAAAGTCACTCTGTGAATAACTGATACAAATGGACAGCAAATCAGGAATGATATAGAAAACTTGAATAACACCACCAAGCAAATTGACTTAATTGATGTTTATAGAACACTCCATCCCTCCCCCCAACTACAAGATCTCACATTCTTTCCAAGAGCATATAGAATATTTGCAAGATAGACCACATTCTAGGTTAAAAAACAAGTCTCAATAAATATAAAAAATTATTGAAATTATACAAATTAATTGAACAGAATAGAATTAAATAAAAAATCAACAGCAAAAAAACCAAATCTGGAAAATACCCATGTATTTGGAATCTAGATAACCCACTTCTAAATAAACCACAGTTCAAAAAGAATAGCACAAGGAAAATGAGAAAAATATTGTGAGCTGAGTAAAAAGGAACACACAACATCAAAATATGCGGAATCAAGGTACAATGCTTAGAGGAAATTTTGTGGCGTTAAATGCTTATAATAAAGAAGTTGAAAGGATTAAAACCAATAACCTAAATTTACACATAAGAAATCAGAAAAAGGATAGCAAATTAACCCAAAGAAAGCAGAAGGAATAAAATAATAAAGACTAAGTAGAAGCCTTTAAAATCCACGAAACCAAAAGACGGTTCTTTGAAAAGATCTATAAAATTGATAAACCTCTACTCAGACTGAACAAAAAAAAAAAAAAAAAAAAAGAGGAAAAAAACAAAAAAAAAAAAAAAAAAAAAAGAGAGGAAAAGCACAAATTATTAATACAGAAATGAAGAAAGGGACATCATTACTGATCCCAAAGAAATTAAAGAGATAATAAGAGAATACTCTGAACATCTCTATGGCCATAATGGTGGAAGGCTGGAAACACTGCTGCCTAGATGGTCAAAACTGAGGCCAGCTCTCTTGCTGGTCTCTCAGAGATCCCCCAGACTGACCTCGACTCTCAACCCCAACTTTTAGATGGGGCTTCCTTTGCCAGCCCTGGCCCTAGTCAGCTGCTTTCGGAATCTGGGCCGCAATGCCACAGCCACAGCCATTTCCACAGTTGCTGCTCCAGGCTGAGCAATGAGAGCTAGTCACAAGTTGATGCTTTCACTTAAAAAAAGTGAACTCTCAGCAGCCTCTTGCTTCTGATATTCCTGTGGTTGTTCTAAATATCTATTCTGTTTCCAGGGTTACCACCTATTTAATTCCAGTCTCTTTTGCTAGCTCTCATTTTTGTAGCAGAGGGAATAATAGGCAAAACTTCCTACTCCACCATTTTGTGCCTGTACACTCCAGTCAATATTCTTTGACAACGGTGCAAAGGCAATTTGATGGGGAAAAATAATCTTTTACAAAAAGATTAATTGCTGGAACAATTGGACATCCATATGCAAAACGATGAATCCGATCCATTATCTCATACCAATAATTCACTTGAAATGGATCAAAGACCTAAATATAAGGGCTAGTACCATAAAACTTCCACAAGAAAACATTGGAGAAAAACTGATATAACTTTAGATTAGGAAAAGACTTCTTAGAAAAAAAACCACATTAAAGCATGAGCCATGAAAGAAAAAAAAAAAAAAGATAAGTTGGACTTTACCCAAATTAAAACCTCCTCTTCTATAAACATTATTTTAAAAATGAAAAGGCAAGTCAAAAAGTGGAAAAAAAATATTGGCATAACATATAACTGATGAAGAACTTGTATCTAGAATATATAAAGAACTCTTAGAACTCAATAATAAATTAAAAACAAACTCAGTAATAAAGAGACAAACATCCCAATTAAAACAAACAAAAAATATACAACCAAAAGATATGAACAAACATTTTATCAAAGACAATTTACTGATGGTAAGTAAACACAAAAAAATATTCCACATCAATAATCAGAGAAATACAAATTAAAACCAAATAAGATATCATTTATAGCAGTTTGGCATTACTTATGAATTCCAAAAATAGATGATGGGTTATGTTTGTGAACTGGTCTTTTCCTCTGGGCATATTAGATATACTGGATTCAGAGGTTTACTTGATTAAATAATGATTAAGGCTTTGATTAGGACATTGAGTTTCGGCACCCTTGGTGGGCAGGGACTCACAGAAAAACCAGATCCACAGAGAAGGGAGGTTGGAGTTTTGAGCTGGAGCCCAGGAAGTAGGCACACAGAGGAGCAGAACAACTGAGCCCAGAGAGATCGAGCCCCAGGGGAGAGAGACAGAGCCAGTTGCCTGATAGTCTATAGCTGGCCTTGTAGAGAGAGGAAAAGCTTAGAGAGCCTCATAGTCTACAGCTGACCTTGTGGAGAAAACAGAGGAGCTGAGTCCGGGGAGAAAGGAGCCCCAGGAAGAGAGGACCCCAGGAAGTCTGAACCCGATGTCGGCAGCCATCTTGCTCCAACACATGGCAATAGACTTTGGTGAGGTAAGTAACTTATACTTTATGGCCTGGTAACGGTAAGCTTATACCCCAAATAAATATCCTTTATAAAAACCAACCAATTTCTGGTATTTTGCATCAGCACCCATTTGCTGACTAATATACCATTAAACACCCATTTAAATTGCTAAAATTTAAAAGACTGACCATACCAAGTGTTTATGAGGATGTGGAGCAACTGGAACTCTCACATTCTGCTGGTGGGAATGTAAAATAGTACAACCATTTTTAAAATAGTCTGGCAGAATCTTACAAAATTACACATACAACTATCCTATGAGGTGCCATTTCCACTTCTAGGTATTTATCTAGAGAAAGTAAAGCTTATTTCCACACAAAAGCTTGTTTGTAAATGAATGTTCATGGGAGTTTTATTTGTGTTAGCCAAGGCTAGAAACTATCCAAATGTCCAACACAAAGTGAATGAACAAAGTGAATAAAAAAGAGCAAACTATTGATTCATGCAAAACTATGAGAGATTCTCAAAATAAATATGCTAAGTGAAAGGAGTCAGGCCCCGTCCCCCCATAAAAGTGTATATATGTAAGTTTCCATCTATGAAAATTTCTACAAAATGCAAATTAATCTGTAATGACAAAATGCACATCCATGGTTGCTTAGGAATGAGGATGGTGGAAGAGTTAGACTAGGCAAAGGAGCATGAGGAAACTTTAGGGATTTGTGGAAATGCTTGTTATTGTTGTCTGTAGGTGATGGTTTCACATATGTTGACGTTTATTAGATTGTATCCATTCAATATGTGCAGTTTATTAGATAGCAATTATATCTCAATAAACCTATAAAATGTACAAAAGGGAACCAAAATGAGTAAAAGCCCTTTTTATTTTTTAAGTTTCAAAGTCACTCTCAGGAAATTCAGGCAATGAGAATATGATAGAATTATGGTTCTGTAGCTGACCATTGCCTCTGAGTTCTTCAGGGTGTTAATGCCAGTTGGAAGCAACATTCTTAAAACTGCTGTATGTAGCTCCATCCCATCAAAAAAGAGTCTACATTGCTCCATATTTGTCCAAAAAAAAAATAAGAAAGATGTTTTTTTCCCTAAGGATCTTTATCAGTCCTTCCACAGAACTAACCTGAGCCATAGCCTCTGACTAGGCTCCAAAGTGCCATGTAAAGGAGTTCAATACTTAACACTCATTCTTGGAGATAATTTGCTGAAGTACCACAATAATTAACTGAAAACCATATGAATTCTAAATTGTCATTGATAGGCTGCTACAGGAAAAGTTGGGGTTTTTTTTGTTTGTTTGTTTGTTTGTTTTAATACCAGGAGGTCCCAGGAAACGAACCCAGGTCCCTCCACCTGGGAGACGGACGCCCAACCATCTGAGCCACATTCACCCCCTAGGAAAAGTTTAAGTTCTGCAATACAGATAAGGTTTCAAGGCCTAACTCCAACTGTAAACATTCTTATTGGTAGATTAGACAGTTGCTAATAATTTTTTATACATCTGTGAAAATCAGTAAAATATAGACAGGTAGAGAAATAGATAAAGTTATAAAACATGCATATGGAACCACAGCTTCCTAGACGGTAGATAATTTGAAGGCAAATAAAATATAGTTCCTTAAATCTCTGTTCCAAAAGTACTTAGAAATATGTCAACTAAATGCTAATGCAATTTAACATTCTTGTTGGAACAAGAGAAACGAGGCTAGATATTTCAAAAGAGGAGTTTTCATTGATTCTATGTGTTGGAAGACTGAATGAACAGAATCGCTGCTGAGCTGTGCTCAAGGATTGGTCTCATGTTCATCATGGGTATATTGAACTGCTTCTGAATTTGTGTGCAAAGGAAAAACAAGACTTCCAGGGACTCCAAATAATACGGATGAAGTCAGAAGCATTTCATTTGCACATCCTTCCTTGAACATGGAATCCAAAGTTCCAGTTTATTAGCAGTAACTGCTAGAGAAAGGATTTTGGAGTTTTGGGTTAATTGTGTCTAAAAAAAAAATTCCATAGTGAATTGTTTAGAAAGAAAAAGGAGAGATTTGGTTTGAGATTATGAAATAAAGCATACATTTTTGTTTAAACTGTCCAGGATCTTATTTTTTTAAATTCTGATCTTTATTTTATGATCTAACAATTTTTCATAGAGGATATGGTACCTAGTATAAAGACTGCATTCTTTTTATTCAGCACTGACCTCTGAAACTTTCCTCCCATTTTAAAAACAATCTGTTCAACATTTATTCTTTGCCTCTGAATTGAGAGTTTTAAAGTAAAATTCTTGGTTTGAAGGTCCTTATGGAATAAAATACTGATTTATTTTAACCAAACCCTCACCGAAGCAAGGAAAGTTCCAGACTTTTGAACCAGTGTGGTTTGGGAGGGTAGTTTTAATTTTAAGTGTAAATGATTACTTAGCTAAGGGTAGGAACTAAAAAATAAATAAAAGGAATAAAAATAAAACAAAAGCCACAGGTTAATTCATATAAACAACAATTTAGCAGAGCCTTATGTCTTAGGAAATGTTTTACCTTCCTAATCCTTAGACTAAGGGTATTTAACACTGGTGCCTGTCTATTTAATGAAGAAATTGTAGTCTCAAAAGTTGCCAGAACTCCTTCCTCCCCCCTTTTAAATTTGGTTTTGGGTAAACCTTTAGGAGGTTTGTTAGTGTCAAAACTGAGGTGGCATGTCAGAGCAGTCAGACTGGTAAGGACATTAATGGCTTCATTTAAATTTAAAACAGCTCTAGAGAGGACCAATTATAAGTCTCCTCATTTGCTTTTGCAGTGGGGTAGCACATCATATGTTTTAGAACAGGTAGGGTGCCTTGCTTAAATTAAAATAGCATTTAATATATAATTATGTGAAGGATTTTTGGATAAAGCTGTACTTCTGTCACATTGTGGCAGTACTTTGTGCTTTAATATTAAATTTAATACTAAACAGCTTGTTATCTGAGTATTGGATCAAAATGGCAGGCTTCAAAATGTAGTCATTAATAAACTAACTTTATGTGAAAAAATAAGAAAAGAATCACTGCTGAAACTTAGAGGACATAACCTCAAGAATAGATACAGGCCATTGTATATTTTGTCATAACTTACAAAATTGTGCGGGACAAAGTGTAAACTATAATATAAACTGTAGTCCACAGTTAGTGGCAATGCTTCTATATGGGTTCATCAATTGTAACAAATGTACCACACTAATGAAGGATGAATTAATGTGGGAAAGTGTGGGAAGGCGAGGGTGTGGGGCTTATGGGAATCACTTAAATTTTTTATGTAACATTTATGTAATCTAAATCTTCTTTAAAAATAATAAAAAATTTATTATTAAAGTAAAAAAGGAATCCACTACCACCTCTAGGGCTGGGGGAACAAAGTGAAGGGGGTTGTTAAAATCTAGACACTCAGAACTCAGGACATAGTGGCCCTCTGAGGTAGTGCCCAGATCTCTGAGAACTAATAGGGGTGAAGCTGAGCTGCTAATGGTGCCTCGGAAGAGTTTCATCTGATTGTAGAATTTCCAAAAGGTGCTGAAGGCTGAAGTCCATGGGGAGACCTACAGTGATCCACTGCTGTTACCGAGACGTTAATAAGGATGGTAAGACTATAGAAAGATAATCCCTTCACTCCTTGACCTGTTAAAACTCTTCCTCTAGTTCTTCTTATAGGTAGATACGAACAGGAAGTTGGCTAGAGAAAGGAATCGGGGAAATGTAGTTTGCAGAGACACAATACCAACAACAATAGAGCAGATTAGAAAAGGGTGGATTTGGGGCTGAGAAATAATAGCTAAGTAATCAGGAAATAAATCTTAAGTATTAATAGCTAATATTAAATGATAAGTATTAATAATG
Organism: Tolypeutes matacus; assembly: GCA_026826555.1. NCBI lineage: Eukaryota > Metazoa > Chordata > Mammalia > Cingulata > Chlamyphoridae > Tolypeutes > Tolypeutes matacus. Next base: position 754,543 of record JAKSZT010054569.1, read on the forward strand.
GGACATTTGCACTAAAATTTGAAGATATTTAAAAACTGATTAGCAGTATGGGATCCTTAGCAGTATCTGATTATTTGGGGGCAGACCTAACTCCTTCAGCATGTGCTTTGCCCAGACCTGTTCATCTATGATAGTGATTCTCAAACTATGGATTGCAAACTACTATAAAATGCAAGTTCTTTTTTTTTTTTTTTTTTTTTTTTGGACCTTACAGAGAATGATTTACAATGCCCTTTGATTTTTACATAAAATCAAGGATAATCTATTGATTGAATTATTACAGATGATCAAAAGTGGAATTCATACAACAGAATTTAAGTATTCAAATACAGATTTTACTGAAAAATCTAAATGCATATTCTATCAAGGAGTCTGGATAACAACAAAAAAACTACTGGGCATGTGCACATGCACATATTTGCAACAGCTGCTTAAAGAGTTCCACATCATTACTATTCAATTCTTTATTCATTTACAAAGTGGGAACTGGAGGTGACTGACATACTTAAGAAGAAAGTATGAAAAACACCACTTAAGAGTTCTAAAGTTTTTCACAAACAAGCCTCTTTCTGGCCTGGGAGTATTTCAGAAACTTCAGCCTTCAGCAGCAAGGTGGAATTTAAAAATTAGTTGTGCTAAAATAATTAGCTGTGCTACTAATATATTGGATAGTTTCCAGAGGCAGTTAATATTTCTTCTACTTCCTGCAATGTTAGTTCAATCCACCTGACTGGATTTCTGATTTAGAGTCTATACATGGCTCTTAAGATTCCCTGGACCAACAGACTGATCCTCATTACTGAACACTGAGTACTGCTTAGACTCTCTACCAAGTTCTCTTATCAGTGTCTTCCTCCAGAGATAGGCACCTGCTTCCTAAACTTTTAGCTGCTCCCTAATGCTCCTCCAAGCATTGAAAGTACTTTAACCCAATGTGTCCATCTACCCAATTAAAATACTACTAATACCAGAAGCTTCTTGATGTCTTATCTGTCATGTTAGATTATACTGTCTTAGATGTCTTCCCAAGCCAGAAAAAAGCACATAATCATGATGATTCTTTGGAGACTCTAGAGTGGTCAAGGGTCAATAAACTTTAGAGGCCATTCCTATACCCTTGCAAATTTCTCCCTTCCTTATCTAATCACTTTTTCATTTCCCTTCCTACTGGTCACTATCAAGGTTCTAGAATAGCTTGGGGTGGCTTATCTAGATATGGAACCCTCCATTGGCCTTTTCCTACTCTGATTCCAGATATTCACCAACTGCCTTCTGACCTGATTGGAGTTTTACAAGTCTGACTGTGGTGGGAAAAACATTTCCTGACTATGAAGTACTCATTTACCAGAAAAAAAAAATCTATTTCAGAGGGGTTTGGATAACACAATATTCTAAACAGAGATCCCGGATTTTAGGAACTGTATAGCCAAGTATTGTAGTTCAGAGTTTCTTTACAGAGATCTAATCTAGATTATGACCCCTTACATTACTACACAGTTCTGGCTTATTGTCCTAATAGTAAGGAAACCATTTCCCTAAGCACGGTAGAAAAATACAATCCAAGGTGAAGACGCCAGTGTGTTGATTGAGTTCCTTTGAGACCCACTATAGGACACTCTAAATTACCACCTGGAGGTGAAGAGCCTCTGATAGACTTTGAAAACACAGCCACTAGTATTCCAAATTTTCCCTTAAGTTCTTCCCTCTTTATATTTATGCCTGTCAATATAGTTTGTTGCTTTCTTCCAGTGAAAAGACATAGAGGTGCATATAGTAATCTAGGGATTTTCATTCCATCAACACAATGTTAAGCAACCTGTCGAAAATTAGCCCCTGCTCAAAGAAAGCCTGACTGACTGATCAACAATGGGGAGAAGCAAAGTACCCAGAAAAAATAATATTTTGACCACTGTGACAGTCATTCCTCAAATAATATGTGACTATAAAAAATAGTGACCAAAAAGAAATAGGCAAATTGGCAGGAAGACCTCAAGATTGTCATAATCTCTTCTCCTTCCATATTTTAGAATTCTGCAAGTCTGTAAAATATCTATGAAGGGCCACATGGATATTGTCCATAAGCTAATACTCATAACACTGTTCACTGCATAGTATCATCCTAAAGCCAACCCATCTCTCAATACTCAGTTTTTAGAGTGGACAGAGAATATAAGGGAGAACTCTGCATTCTTGACTTCATCCCTAGCCAATGTTAATCTTAACTATGGTCAATCAGATAACCCTATCATCGAGTTGAAACACGAGCTTTTACTAAACTGATCATTCAAAGAGACTGGCACTCTCCCAGGCCAACACATGTAAAATGTTTGATTCTGGGGCTGAGGCTAGCACAGCAACCACTCACAAAGCAAAAATGTGCCTTGGCATGTCGTTAAAGGAAAATTACTTCCAGGCACCACTGACCACGAGATAGTGGCTGGGCTGGATCTTTTTATTCTAAGAATGCTGTCTACTTAAGAAATTCAGAATGATAGTGAAAGTGCTCATATCTAAAATGACTACAGCATAAAAGAAACTGCTATTTCACCATTTCTCATGTTACTTTAACACAGCACTTGTTGAAAAAAAGAGTCTACAGTATAAATTGTGCTTTTGGCATCTGCAAAATGGGGGTATTGCTATCACCTATACTTGTTCTAAGAATCAAGTGAGTAAAATATAAAATACAAAATTGCCCCTGCTACTTCATCTAGCACAGAGTATCCAATAGACATTAACTTCCTTTCCTTTCAAATTAGGAGTTAGAGAGACAGTTGATTTCAGTGAAAGCAACACTTCTGACTTATTTTGCTCTGCTGTTACCCCAGTTTCCACTGCTGTATTTACTAATCTCCTATCTTAAGTCTCAGCTTCATTCCAGTCCCAGAGTACCCTCTAGGATCTCCAATTCAACACCACTGCAGGCTCCAGTTTACTCAACTGAGCTTTAGCCCTAATGCCATTTCAAGTCCCTATCCCAATACCTGTCTATTCAGCCCTTTCCTGTTTGAGGACCAAAATGTCAGCCTGGTATCTGAAGTCCAGCTATTCTCCTTCCATGGACATGAGGAGGAAGCAACAGCCATAGCCTCACAGAAGCTGCTGGGTGTCACCCTTTGTGCCATGGTAGTGTCCCTGGCTTCCAAGACTACCATGACATCCCTCTCCTTCCACCAACAAGCTGCCTCTTCTTGACTTCAGCTATCCAGGGACTTATACCCTCTCCATTTGTCTATTTTATATCATTTTTTATAAAAGTCAAAGAGGAGAAAAAGTCCTGATGCTTGACCCTGGCCCAGACCAAGGATGACCACTTTTCCTCATACCCTTATTCATTCCCATTGCTCCTGAGGTCCACTCCTGATAACCAAGGTCTGAGGCAAAGGAGAACTGAGACTGGATTTGGGACTGTTGGGACCATACTGAAAAGGAACAGATAGCTTAAGATGATTTCCCCATGGAGAAGGGGAATTCCATTGATGAAAAGCTTCTTTTCTGAAGAGAAAGGCGACACTATGTGGATTTGAGGTGGAGAGCAAAGGTCTCCAACCCTGTTGATGAGGAGCAGATGGGAGGAACTGAATGATGTATTGGAAAACGATGAATTCCCCAAGCAAGGTGGACTCTGTATGGATTGCCAAAGGTAACCAGAGCTCAAAAAAAGAATGGTTTGGGTTTCTAGTCAGAATTCTATAAAGAGGTGGGTTTATCTTGAAGCTGATGAAAATAAGCCCCACTTGCACATTTCTTTCCAAGGTTTGGCTTGTTCCCTTCCATGGACAAGAGGAGGAAGCAACAGCCATAGCCTCACAGAAGAGGCTGCTGGATGTCACCTTATTTGCCTTGGTAGTGTCCCTGGCTTCCAAGACTACTGTGACATCCCTCTCCTTCCACCAACAAGCTGCCTCTTGTTGACTTCAGCAAATGATAAAATCTTCCATTTTACCCCAAGAAGAAATTGCTGAAGGTGTTACTGCTGTGTTCCCTGCTGGGGACCACTAAATTGCAGCTTCATACCACTTTGACCAACAGACAAGACTCTGTTGGAGTAGGTTCGGGTTGGGGAGAGAGAGATATTAAAAGTGGGACCTGGCCAATGTGAACCAGTTTCTGTGGCAGAGAATGCCAGGAATATAAAAAGGCTGAAGTGCTCCCAGGACTTACATTTGAGCAAGAAGCAACATCTAAGGAACTGTGAAGGAAGATAAAGAAGAGATATTGCATTTCAGTTATAAAACTTAAATAAACTTTTCTAAACTACTAATTGCAAGAAATGAATTCTGAACAATGGTACTAGAAAAGAAGACTAAATTATCTTTCTATTTTCTCTATAGAAAAAATATATTACAACCCTCTTTAATAGTGAATGATAATTACAGATATGATTTGAAGAGGCACATAGTTGAGTACAATAATGCCAAACAATAATTCTACAAATTCCCTGTGGGAATTAACAAATTCTAAATCAGCATCCATTGAGAGTTCCTATAATCTTCCTTTAAAAGTACCAAAAAATTCTCATTCAAAATTAAGAGGCAAAGAAGTGGGGAGTGGCTGGGGGGAGCAACCTAATTGAAATGGAATGTATTTAGTGTTCTGGTTCCTCTACAAGCAATATGACCTACAGCCAGTCTTTTGACCTCACTGAGCCCCAATTTTATCAACTACAAAATGAGATAACAATCATCACTCATCCTGCTTGTCATCCAAATATGGCTATTCCCATTCTGGTACTGCCCATTTGAGACATTAAACAAAACAGTATTTTGCCCATTTTGCTTGCTTACATGAAATGTGTACAATGCCACGCATGTCTAAAAGAAAGGCTTAGACATGGACATTTGGCACACTGTCCCATCCCAACAAAAATCTCAGCTCTGTTTGTAAGGATGAAGGAAGAATTGATATTAGGTTAGGAACTAGCAGCCTGTGTTGCATATATGGACTAAAGGAAGTAAAAAAATAAATCAATTTTTGTGGTTTACTGGAACTACCAGGATAATGCCCATGAAACAAATGCTTTTTACCGTATATGTTTGTCCATTAAACTGTATGCAAACAAATTTACATAAGCAGATATGAAGGTAACACAACATAGTAGACAAAAACATTTGTCTAGGAGCCTTGCTATCTGGAAATCTGCAAGTTATTAACTTGAGCAAGTCACTTAACTTCTGACTTACTGTCTTCTGTAAAATGTGAGAGGACCATCCACCATACCAATTTTACAAAGTTGTCATTAAATAGGCCACGAATGTGAAAATGCATTGTAAACTGTGAAGTTTGATACATGTAGATTCATGGAGAAGAGAAAGGGAGCATATTTCCTATCCTCTAACTCTCAGAGAAATGACAGTTGTCAAGGGCACAGTAGTATTAGAATTTAGCACCATGGACAGCAGCATGCATGCTTGGGCTACCCACACCCCCCCAAAATCTTGGTCATTCTAATCTATAAAACTTGTTGAAATGTTCATTTACTGTTATAACTTTAATTTTTGTCATAAAGATAACACACACACATACTATACCTTTGATGCTTCTCTAGGATTTCTTCTATATGCAGTACACATACATATGCATATTTATTCAACAAATACTTTCAGATCAACCTCCGTGAACCAGGCACTGTGCTGAGGACACATGAGTGAACAAGACAGATGCCGTTGCTGTTCCCACAGACTTTGTAGACTAACTGGAAAGGTACATAATGAAGTTACAATAAAATGCAGTAAGCATCAGGGGAAATTCATGGTGCTATGGGGACATACAGCAGGGGAATTTCATTCTTCTATAGAGGGATATAAAAAGATCTCCCTGAAGTCATGAAGTTTATGCATGTTATTCATATAAGAAGATAGAAGAAGCATCTTCCTGACAGAGGAAATAGCATGTGTGAAGGTCTAGTCTTGAGTGAGAGAGCAAGGCATGTTGCAATAAGTGAAGGGAGGAAGAGAGATACAAAATAAGATGACCATGGGATCTTCTCAGGCATGTTAAGAACCACTGAAGGGTTTTAAGAGGAGTAATGAAAGGTTAGATTTACAAGTATCATCATTCTGATGTTTCTTTCACTTTACAAATATCAGATGGTTTACGATTAGATTGCAGCTCCAATTGTTCTACTCTTCTGACCAAAACTTTTGAGTATCTCCCCAGTATGCACTGAATAAAATCCAACAGCTTAGCTTGATATTCAAGGCCTTTCATTACATGGCCTCAAATACTTTTCTAGACACCTCCCTCCATGCCTTTTCATACATTATATAACCCAACCAATTATTCCAAAGCTCATCCTGTGCTTTCCAACTTTTGTCTTTTTCTTATTATTCACTGAGACCAGGGGATTCTTTCATCTTATTTTCACTTGCTTATATTGTTTAGGACCCTACTGAAATGTCTTCTTTACCCAAAATTCTTCCTTGATTTCCTGAGTTGGTATTACTCCCTTTTGATGGAAATTTTCTAATATTTCTTTAAAGTCTTTTATCCTTTTCTACTAAATATTAGAATTATATAAGTCTCTATAATATAAATTTTAATTCCAAATATAAAGCACTTGCTTATGAAGCATAAACTTTATTGATTTCCACATTTACCACAGTCCTATGCCCTGTTCTTGGATTATGATAGAAGCACAACTAATTAGTGGATGAAAAATAGCTTTACTACTAGAAGAAGAGGAGGTGTCTCTGTTTCAGAGCTATAAATGACATTGCAATTTATTGTTTCACTTTCTTAGAACATTGTACTGAATTCCTGTTTTATGGAGTGTCATGGAATGCTTGAATTTATGGGCATTTTTAGAACATTTATGAGTTGATAAGATAATAAAGGAAGAGCAAGCCTCAAAGTATGGATTATTGTGAGAATCAAATGAGAAAGTTGAAGCACGCTAAAAAGTACTAACTGCTATATAAATATAAACATTTAGTATAAATTTTAAAAATATAACATCATTTCTTGCATTAAATATCAGCCACATAGTAATGAAGCCTATAAATAAATTTATGCAATAGGTCTGTTCCAGATAAATCATGGGTACATCTTTCTCTTGTTAATTTTTTTAACTTACAAATTGAGCCTTAGTATAATAAAAGGATCATGGGAGTTGAGTTAGAATTGGTCTGAATCGTAAATCTACCAATTACTTCTTACTATGTGATGTTGGGCAGTTAGAAAACTCTCTGAGCTTCTGATTTCTCTTAATGAGGATGATAACCTCACTATCTAATAGTGTTAAGAACTAAATGAGATCATGAATATAACATTGTTTTTGTAAATAGTAGCATTCCTTGCAAATGTTGGTTATTATTAGCTTTATTGACTTATTGAAGGTCACAACATAAATAAATTATATTACAAATCCTGTTTTTTAAAAAGTTGAAAATATATTCCACTCATCTATCTATTCTGTAAAACAAGATTTTCTTTCTATCTTGGCTTTGCTTATTGAAAAGCACTTCTGGAAGGCTTGGAATGACTTTTGAAGAATGGCCCAAATAAATGTGTAGTATATTGAAATGCTTCATGATAAGAAAGGTAGAAAGTGTACTTACATTAGGACACCAAGTAAATATCATATTGGGGTTCAATCTAACCATAAAATTCCCCCTAAATGGCACCCTAGTCAAAGCTTTTCTTTGCCTATCCCAACTTATGGATAACATTCTGAGGCAACTACATGGATTTTAGAAAGTGAAAGTAACCTGGGGGCGGATGTGGCTCAGATGGTTGGGTGTCCATCTGCCATATGGAGGGACCTGGGTTCGATCCCGAGACCTCCCAGTAAAATAAAAAATATCCGTCAGGCCCCGGATGATGATGTAACAGGAGAGAGACGCAGGGGAGAGACAAGACGAGATGCTCGGAAAGCTCCAAAAACCAGGAACCGAGGTGGCACAGGTGGCAGGACACCTCTCTCCTACATCAGAGATCTCCAGGATCGAATCCCGGTGAAGACTGGAGGAGGAGGATGAGAAGAGATGGCAGGAAACAGACACAGAGAATTGCGCAGCGAATGGACACAAAACAGCAAATGGGGAAGGGGGGGGTTTAAAATGGATAAAGTAAATAAATAAATCTTAAAAAAAAAAGAAAGTGAAAGTAACCAAATTAGATGTGATACATTTAATTATTTATTCTATAGCTATTTGGTGAATGCTAACTTGTGCCTCCTCATCACCCTAGGTACTTGAGAAACAGTGATTAGATGTGGTATTTTCTCTTAAGAATTTCATATATTAAAAATACATAGTACATTACACAAGATGCCAAAAGAAAAGTCTTCATGGAGTGATAAAAGAGTATGAAGGAAGACCAACTATTCAAAATATGATAAAATATTTGCAATATCTTCAAGAATAAATAAGGATTTTCTAAACAAAAAGGTAGATGAAAAAGGATTCCAGACCAAGGAAATAGTATGTGATATTAAATCCCAACATATTTGAGGAAATGGAAATCCTTCCTTGCTATCTTTTTCTCTAACAGGAGCGAGAAGTTACTAGATGACATAGACATTGTTCCCTTAATTTTATTTAAAGTTCAGGCCTTAAATCTTCCCACCATCCTTAATAGGGAGAATAACTCACGAAAACATATTTGGTTTTCTTTAATAATAAGTTAATTACTACGGCCACTTACTAAATAACTACATTACATGTAAACTTTACATCTGTCACAGGATGTCAAATGGGTGTTTTTCCATCATATTAATTTTGACTGGTGTTCCAAACCAAACCTAAGGGTGATAGATAAGTGCCCCAAATTCCAAAGATGATCAGCAAAAGCCTTAGCAAATGTTGGATCAACTCGAGGGTTTAACCAATAGAGATGCTTGATGACTGGTGTGGAGGTGTTGGAGAGGAGTCATCATTTCTTTAGAGAGAACATTTTGAAATGCTATGTTTTCCCTCTCCCCCACCCTATACAAGCAAAGTGGATTTCAGAAATCTTGGCAAGCGTCCTTTGAAGTTTGGGGGACATACAGCCTGTTATTGACTTATACTTCCCCAAAAAGCATTTAAAGGCAAGAATTTGCTTAAAGCAGTCATAAGTGACAGAGGAGAGATGAGGTTACATAATAACACTTCGCACTCTGAGAAATTCCTAGAGTTTCAGGGGCAAGGAAGCATGCATGCTTCCCAAAGAAAAGATGCAGACTCTGGGGAAAGAAGACAGACATGAGTCAACTTAGAAGGGATCCTGTGCAAAATGTAAGCTTGGAGGGGAATGGCACCCCCATGAAAGTTTTGTGAAGTACATAGACATGGTCTGGCAGGGCTTTTAAGCATGAAGACACGCCGTCACCAGGGAATAGCAGGTAGTGATTCCCAGCAACAGAATCCTCCAAGAAAAGAGCCCAAGAGAGAAATGACCAGAATTTTCCTCTGCCACATCAGAAAGGCACCAATACATAGGTAAAATCTCTGCTACCAGGTAAGAACTTTACTGTCCTTAACTCTCTTGGACCCGCAAAGAGCAGTGGCAGCATGGTGAATGGGGGAGGAGCAGGAAAAGAGCAACGTGTGCCAATATTGAGGATGTTCACCATTATTTCCTCTTTACCATGGCTTTCCCAACCTGAGACAATCACAAGCTGGGCATAAGAAAAGGCTCAGAATTAAATGAGAATCTAAAGTTTTGAAATTAGAATGGACTAGGCTTTTTAAAATTTATTTTTTATTAGAGCAGTTTATGTTTCCAGAAAAATCATGCAGAAAGTATAGTTCCCATATACCTACCTCTTTCTCATGCAGATTTCCCCATTATTAACTTTGTGCATTAGTGTTACTTCTATTACAATGGATGAGACAACATTATTATAATTATGCTATTAATTTTAATTAATTTTAACATTAAGGGTCACTCTTTATATTGTACACTTCTATGTTGGTTTGTGTGTGTATGTGTACGGTAACATCTACAACTTAAAATTTCCCTTTTTAACCCTTTTGAAATATATAATTCAGTGGTGTTAATTACATTCACAAAGTTGTACCACTTTCACCACCGACCATTGCTGAAACTTGTCCATCACTCCAAACAGAAACTCCTACCAGATAAACATTAACTCCTCATTCCTGTCTCCGACCCAGCCCCTGGTAACCTGTATTCTAATTTCTGATTTTATAAATTTGCATATTCTGTTATTTTATATAAGCCATTTCATACAGTATTTGTCCTTTTGTGTCTGGCTTATTTCACTCAACATGTTTTCAGGGTTCATCCATGTTGTAGCATGTAGAATCAGAACTTCAATCCTTTTTATGGCTGAATAATATTCCATTGTTTGTATGTACCACATTTTATTTATCTATTAATCTATTAATCAATACTTGAATTGCTTCCTCCTTTTGGCAATTGTGAATAATGCCATGATGAACAGCAGTGTGCAAATATATCTTTGAGTCTCTGCCTTCAATTCTTTTGGGTTTATACCAAGAAGTAGGATTGCTGGATCATATGGCTATTCTATACTTAACTTTTGAGGAATTGGCAAACTATTTTCCTCAGTGGCTGCACCATTTTACATTACCAATAAAAATTTTCTTATTCATTTTCAACACTTATTTTCTATTTTTGTAATAGGAGGTGTTCTGGTAGGTATGAGATGGTGTTGTGTTGCAGTTTCTTTGTTTTTTCATTTATTTTATTTATGTTCTTATTAGCAAAGTTGTAGTTTATAGAAACATCATGAAGAAAAATAGTGCGTTCCCATATGGCCCCCTATTATTAACACCTTGCATTAGTGTGGTGCATTTGTTACAACTGATGAAATAATATCATTATAATTGTATTATTAACTAGAGTCCATGGTTTAACTTATAGCTCACTGTTTGTGTTGTACAACCTTATGGGGTTTTTTTTTGTTTTCCTAGGTAAGATATAAACAACCTAAAATTTCCCCTTTTAATTACATTCAAATATATAATTCAATGCTGTTAATTACATTCACAATATTGTGCTACCAATACCACCATCCATTACCAAAACTTTTCCATCACCCCAAACAGAAATTCCATACAACCTAAGACTTTTTAATACCTAAAAATACCTTAATACATTAAGACCTAAGAGTAATCAGAAAAACTAAGGTTATCTGCTTGTGATTTCATCCAGGAGAAAGGAAGGAGTTAACAGAGCAACATTAAATAAACAGTGGAGAAAAATGAATTAAGTTGCTTTCTGCTTACAACCAGCAGAGTCCACAAACATTCAATAAACCAATTACACGTAAGGTATCGCATGTAATTGTCACTTGACTTATGTGTTATCATTCTGATTTTACAGATAATGAAACTGAATCTTGCATAAATAAGGTAGATCATCCAGAATTACCACGAGCAAGAGTGATTTTAGACAATTTTGCCTAATTTAAATCTGGCACTCAAGAGCTAAGATATCCTCCTTTCCCATTACATACATTATAAACTTAAGTTCCCAAAAACTTTAAACAGATCTTTCTGTAAAGGTCCTTAATATTTACTTAAAATCCACATTCCAGAAAAGGAGATAATAGAGGCATGAGAAGAAATGACCAGGACTAACTAAGGGGCAAGTTAAAAGCTTTTTTATTCTTAGGCCAGCTGCACCTCCACAGACTCCTACACATTCCTTATGATATACCTTAAATATATTGGCTTAACAAATATTTACTGAGTTCCTACTATGTGCCAGAGACTATGTTTGTCAACATAGACACAAAAATGAGGATGTTTCCACTCAAGCCGGGATATAGGAAACGTGAAGTGTACAGACAACTAATACATAGCCAACCTGTTATGTTGGATAATGTAAATTTACACACAAATAGGAGGGTACCTGATCTTCACTTGTTCGTCAGAGAAAGCTTCCTAGAGGAAGTGACATACAAGCTGAGACCTGAAGGATAAGTGAGGAAGGCAAAGCAAAGAGGTTGTGGAAGTGTTTTTCCCACAGAGGATGCAGGAAAAGATATGACAGTTTCAAAGAACTGAAAGAAGTGGAGAAGTACAGTCATGGAGGGTGAAGGAACGATGGTGAAAGATGATGCTGGAAAGACAGGCAAGATATTATGGACCATGTTAAAAGGATTTGGGCTTCATTCTATAAGAGGTGTGGAGTAAAAGAGGTGGCAGCAAACAACTCAAGGGCTGACACAAATTCCTGAAATCATATAAACATTTCAACTTCTGAAAAAACCTCTCCTTCCAAACTTAATCCAAACCACAACTCTCATCCAAAAATTGGGGAAAATGGGAGGAGTACAATGAGCCGAATTTAAATACCAGTTTCAAAAAAGCTGTTCTCTTTCACTAGTTTGCACCTTATGCTTGCACCTGCACAGGAGAAGCACCAGGCTGCTTGATACACGTTTTTAGGTACCCAGAGTTACAAATCCTTTGCAACAAAAACACCCAACCATGAGAAAATATGATCAGTAAAATTCCTAAAATTATTTAAATTAAAATTGAGGTGTCCTTTCCATTTTGAAACACAGGTCTTTTATTTTATATTTTTTTTTACGTTTTTGTTTTGTTTTGTTTTTACCAGGAGGTCCCAGGGATCAAACCTGGGTCCCTCCATATGGGAGACGAATGCCCAACCATTTGAGCCACATCCGTCCCCCAGGTATTTTATTTTGATTGGGTTGGTTATAATGCAAACTTATTGATTATTCTTCATTGATACAAAGTTGTTTTGCTTTGTTTTTATTTTGCTATGTATAGAAATAGAAAATTGCTGAACAGGCACAGCTCCAGGATTCTCTTCATCATCAGTCTAAAGCAAAAACATCTAATTTCTCTGTTCTTATGCCTAAACTTCTTTTATTTATTTTTCTTGGGCACTAGGGTGAAAGAGATGGACAAAGAGAACTAATACTTATTAAGCAAACAATAATAAAAACAATAAAAACTGTCATTCATTATAAAAAAAAAAAAAACTAAAAGAGGTACCATCTTAGTTTGCCAGAACTGCTGAGACAAATACCACACAATGGGTTGGCTTGAACAACAGGATTTTATCATCTCACAGTTCCAGAGGCTAGAAATCCAAAATCAAGGTCTCGACAGGCCATGCTTGCCCCAGAGTCTGTAGCATTCTGGCAAGCCTCTATGACAGGGCAATCTCTCTCTATCTATATGCTACTCTGGTTTCTGCTGACTTCTGCCTTCTTCTGACTAATTGTGTCAGAAATCCCTTTGAAGGAAGTGGATGTGGCTCAAGTGACTGAGCTCCCACCTACCACATGGGAAGTCCGGGTTCGGTTCCCAGTGCCTCCTATATGATGTTAGCTGTGGTTTTTTCATATATACCCTTTAACATGTTGAGGAAGTTTCCTTCTATTTCCATCCTTTGCAGTGTTTTTATCAGGAAAGTGCTGTATTTTGTTGAATACTTTTTCTGTATCTATACAGATGATCATGTGATTTTTCTCTTTTGATCTGTTTATGTGGTGTATTACATTGATTTTCTTATGTTGAACCATCCTTGCATACCAGGGATGAAACCCATTTGGTCATGGTGTATAATTCATTTGATGTGTTGCTGAATTTGATTACCAAGTATTTTGTTGAAGATTTTAGCATGTAGGTTCATTAGAGAGATTTGTCTGTAATTTTCCTTTCTTGTAGAATCTTTGTTTGGCTTTAGTATTAGGGTAATGTTGGCATCATAAAATGAGTTAGGCAATGTTCCTTCTACTTCTATGTTTTGGAAGAGTTTAAGCTGGATTGGTGTTAGTTCTTTCCGGAATGTTTGGTAGAATTCACCAGTGAAGCCATCTGGTCCAGGGCTTTTCGTAGTTGGGAGGTTTTTGATGACTAATTCAATCTCATTACTTGTGATTGGTTGGTTGAGTTTATCAATTTCTTCTTTTGTCAATGTAGTCTGCTTGTGTGTTTCTAGGAATTTGTCCATTTCCTCTAAATTATCGTTCTTGTTGGCATACAATTTTTCAAAGTATCCTCTTATGATACTCTTTTTTTCTGTGGGGTCAGTGGTGATATCTCCTTCCTCATTTCTTATTTTGTGTATTTGCATCTTTTCTCTTTTTTTTCTGTTAGTCTAGCTAAGGGTTTGTCAATTTTGTTAATCTTCTCAAAAAGCCAGTTATTGGTTTTGTTTATTTTTCCTAGTGCTTTCTTATTTTCTATTTCATTTAGCTCTGCTCTAATTTTTGTTATTTCCTTCTTTCTACTTCTTTGGGGGTTAGTTTGTTGTTCTTTTTATAATTCCTCTAGGTGTGCAGTTAGATCTTTGATTTTGGCTCTTTCTTCTTTTTTTTTTTAACATTTTTAATTTTATATCAAATTAGATATTGATTACATATTCACTAAAGGAAGGCATATGCACATCATAAAATTAATAAATATGAGATTTTCCTACTTCATAATTTATGCCAAATTCAACAGTCTCTTCACTGATTCTTCGTACTGAGAAATGGTATCTTCAGTTTCCCCATCATTTTTAAGACTAACAACAGACTTTTTGTAATTCTCAACTTCTTTACTATTTAGGAGCTCTTCTTTATTCACTTCCGTATTATTCTCAGCAGCTTTAATCTGGAGAAGTGTTTCCAGGATATTTTTTTCTGAGGCGCTATTTTTCCATACATACTCCTCCATATCTGCTTCAGTCTTATTTTTCTCCCATTCTTCAGTTTTCCAAGATTCATGGTATAAAACTGTCAGTAGATACATTGCATAATCATAATCCTGTCTCTTTAAAGGACACCTGTCCGTTTTGATGGTAAGCACATCCGTGGTCTTGCAGTATCTCTCGCCTACAAGTTTAATAAGTTTCTTCTTTGCATGATCATCTAAATTCAGACTGGAAAGTCTAACTCTTAAGGTTACTATTCGTGCTTTGGGGTTTCGAACAGATGGTCCTGCTGAGACATAATTGGCTGTGTCAATTTCAATTGGAAAATGCTTCTCACATTTCTCATCACTGTTTAGTGCAGCTGGCCACTCAGTGCAGAAACCTTTAAGAGCTTCACAGTGCTTTTTAATTGCTACTGGAGTCAAATGCAGAAAATTAGGAATCTTTAGAAGTTCTAGATTCCCCTCCTTTGCCATGGGCACCCCTCTTTTCACAGGGTAACCCATTCGAACAGGAAGAGGAACTGTAGAGGGTCTAAATGGTGCTGCAACTGGGTAAACACTGGGCCAGTCCTGGTCAACAGCCATTTTCTCTGTCCTGGGAGGGGGTGCCTTAACGCTTCAGAGACGATTAGGAGAGCACACGGTAGCTTATTGTTTACCTTTTTTCTCATCAGACTTTTATTTTTGGATGTTTTAGTGTTTTCTGAACGCAGCCTTGATCCCGGGGCGCTGGAGGCCGGAGATAAGGCGGTGGAAAAGGCACGCACGGCCCTGGCCCTCCACTGCGAGGCCAGCCACGCCGAGAGCGCGGCAGCCGCCACGGCTGCGACCCTTTCTTCATTTTTGATATATGTGTTTATGGCTATGAATTTCCCTCTCAGTACAGCTTTTGCTGTATCTCATAGGTTTTCATTTTCATTCATTTCAAGGTAGTTACTGGCTTCTTTTGTAATTTCCTCCTTGACCCAGTGTTTGTCTAAGAGTGTGTTATTTAACTTCCATATCTTTGTACCTAATCTGGTTCTCTGGCCCTTACTGATTTCCAGCTTCATTCCATAGTGGTCAGAGAAATTACTTTACATAATTTCAATCTTTCTGAATTCATTGAGAGTTGCTCTGTGGCCTAGCATGTGGTTTATCTTGCAGAATGATCCATGTTTACTCAAGAAGAAAGTATACCCCACTGTATTTGGGTGTAGTGTTCTGTATATGTCTATTAGGTCTAAATCCTCTAATGTATTATTCAAAGTCTCTGTTTCTTTATTGATTCTCTGTCGAGATGTTCTGTCTAATGGTGATAATGGTGTATTAAAGCCCCCCACTATAATTGTGGAGGCATCCATTTCTCCACTTAGTTTTTCCAGTGTTTGCCTCATGTATTTTGAGACTTGCTGGTTAGGTGCATAAATGTTTATGATTGTTCTTTCTGCTTGATAGATTACCCCTTTCTAATAGATAGTGTCTGTCTTTGTATCTTAAAATAGTTCTGCATTTAAAGTGTATTTTGTTCAATATTAGTATAGTTACTGCTGCCCTTTTCTGGTTGTTGTTTGCTTGTAAAATTGTTTTCCAGTCATTCACTTTCAGCCTCCTTGAATCCCTCGGCCTAAGGTGGGTTTCTTGTAGACAGCATATAGATGGGTCATATTTCTTTATCCATTCTGCCAATCTGTGTCTCTTGACTGGTGAGTTTAATCCATTAACATTCAGCGTTATTACTGTCATGGAATTACTTACATTAGCCATGTTTTCTTTAGGTTTATGTGTGTCATATGTTGTTTTTATATCTCTTTTGTTTTGTTTTGTTTTGCTTTGTTTTCTTAGACTCTTCTCCAAATCTCTCTCTCCCGTTTTTTCCCTTCAACATACAGCATTCCCTTTAGTATTTCTCGAAGGGCAGGTTTCTTATTGGCATACTCTCTTAATTTCTGTTTATCTGTGAATATTTTGACCTCTCCATCATTTTTGAATGCCAGCTTTGCTGGATAGAGAATTCTTGGCTGGAAATTTTTTTCTTTTAGCACCCTAACTATGTCATACCACTGCCTTCTTGCCTCCATGGTTTCAGATGAGAGATCAGCACTTAATCTTATTGAGCTTCCCTTGTATGTGATGGTTCTCTTTTCTCTTGCTGCTTTCAGTATTCTCTCTTTGTCTTGAGTACTGGACAATTTGACAAGTATGTGTCTTGGAGTAGGCCTGTTGGAATTTATACTGTTTGGAGTGTGCTGTGCTTCCTGGACATGTACATCCACCTCCCTCAATAGGGTTCAGTAGTTTTCAGCTGTTATTTCTTCCAACGCTCCTTTTGTCCCCTTTCCCTTATCTTCTCCCTCTGAGATGCCTATAATGCATATGTTTGTGCATTTTGTGTTGTCGTTCAGATCCCTAAGGCCCTGCTGGATTTTTCCTATCTTTTTATCTATCTGTTCTACTATCTGTTTGATTTCAGATGTACTGTCTTCCACATCACTAATTCTTTCCTCTGCCTGTTCAAATCTGCTGTTATGTGCTCCAGTGTACTTCTGATTTCTTGGATTGTGCCTTTCATCACCATCATATCCGTTATCTTTTTATGTATGTTTATAATTTCTTCAGTATGTTCTCCCAGTGTCTTCTTAATATCTTTAATCTCTTCCTTCACTTCATTAAGTTGGTTCATGATATTTGTTTGGACAGCCCTGATTAGTTGTTCCATATTCTGCATCCCCTCCTGGTTTTTAGTTTGTTCATTGGACTGGGTCATGTCTTCCTGTTTCTTAGTATGGTTAATAATTTTTTGTTGGTGTTTAGGCATCTCTTTATCTTGATAGGCTTATTCAGTTGATTAGTTTCTCTCTCTGAGCTAGGGTTTTATTTAGTTGCTGTTTTTGTGTGTGGTACGTTTTCTCTTTGAAACTTTGTTCCTATTATTCTATTTCCTTGCTGTTGTCTATGTCCTCTTGAAAGAAAAACATTAGGGCTAGAGAAAGGAAAAAACGTAAGAAGAGAAAGGGGATAACAGTAATAATAATAGTAATAGGTAGAAGAGGAACCATATAAGACCTAGGAAAATGAATAATTAGCACATGTAAGAAGTGCAGAGGAATGGGAATTTAAAAATGGGGTACAAACAATGAAATGTAAAACCAAATAGAGAAAAATATCTAGAATGAATTAAATGATAAGATGAGAGGGAAAGAGAAAAGACAATAAGAAAAAAGTTTTAAAAAAAGAAAGAAAACAGAGAATAGAGGAGATAGAAATAAAAACAAGAAAAATTGAAGACTAAACAAAGAGAGGTGGAATGTAAGAACAAAACCAGAAAGCAGAAGGTAGGAAGATGAAAGAAGGAAAAGAAATAGCATAGGTAGACAAAATTGGTATTAAAAAGTGGGGAGGAACCAAGGAAGGGGGAACACAGAAAACAAGAAACAAAACAGCAGCACCCACTTAGCAAAATCGGGGCAGGGAGAAGAAAGAGTGGGGGGGGGGGAACAAAAAAAAAACATTCAAGCAAGCAATCAAATAAAAACGTAGGAAAAACAGCCTTCTCTCTTAGGCCCCTGAGGAGCTTCTCAGGCTGCCAGTGTTCATCAATCAATTACCATGCAGCCTGCCCTCTGCAGGTTTTGAATTGGGATTTAGCGAGAAAACTAAGCTAAATTTTTAAAAAGGAACCTTTTTTTAAGAAAAATAAGAGACCCAAGAGAAGCTAATGCAAAATAATATCTATGTGTTCCTTGTCCTAAAGGATCATCTGGGTGTTTGATAGTCTGGTGGATCACTACTCTAAGGAGAGCCGGGAATTGAACCAGGGACCTCGTATATTCAAAGCAGAGACTCCTCCACTGAGCTAAACGTTCTCCTTGGGTCAGTTAGCTAGAGAGCTAGCCAGTCACTTTCCCTAGGGCAGGTTTAACTCTTTGCAGTTGGGTAGATTCCTGCTGATTAGGAGCCTGTCTGTCCCTGCCCCCTTTCTATTCTTATTGCTTTCTCTCCCAGGGCAGCAGGACATTATGATAGCCTGTGTGATCAGATCCCCCCTCACCTCTCCTGGTCAGGTTGAGTTCCCTTCTGAAATTCAAATGGGATGCTGGTATCTGAACTCACCACAGAGAAATGACTCTCAACCCTCTTCCAGACATCCCCCTCCTCCCAGAGGATCCTAAATAGGCCCCTGGAAGATTATTAAGCACTTCCGAATGCCTGCCTCCCTTAGGGGAGATGGAATTTTGATAGTTTTCAGCACCAGTCTAGTCAATTGCCTGACTCCGCCCTCTACCAGCCCAAGTTTCTCTATCCCAGGTCGGCTAGGTAAATCAGGCTGCCTAAGCAGATTCGCCTGTCCCCTCTTCCCAGGGCCACTTCTTGCCAGCTGCTATGCTCCCTAAAGTTCAAAGGGGGTCCAGGTAACCAAACCCACATAAAGGAAACCCCTCTCCACCCTTCACCAGAATCCTCTTACTCCTGGAGAACACTCCCTCCCGCTCAGTGGCTAGTAGGAGTCAGGGGGTTCTCAGTGGCTTTTTATCTTTAGGGTAGGGCTTAGCCACCTACTGTTTCTAGCCACCAAGGGCAGAAACTCACGGTTTTCCCTTAGGCTTTTTATCTCTTTGTCCATTTCCTTCCAGATGATGCCATGAAGCCTCCTGCTCTGTGGGTCCCAAAAGAGCTCACTCAGGCAGGATCTTGACCCTTCTTAGCCATTTTTTTCAAGAGAGCTTGTGAGTACCCGCTTAAACTGATGCCATCTTGCTGGATCTCCCCTCAGTGCCTCCAAAGAAGATGAGCAAGACAGTGAGCTGAAGCGACAGGCTGGCACAGTGAACTGACACAACAAGATGACACAACAGGAGACATACGGAGGAAAGCATAATGAGAGACACAACAAAGCAGGGAGCAGAGGTGGCTCAAGTGATTGGGTGCCTCCCTCCCACATTGGAGGTCCCAGGTTTGGTTGCCGGTGCCTCCTAAAATAAAAGAAGACCAGCACACAATAAACAGACACAGCAAAGGCAAACAATGAGGGTGGGGAGAAATAAGTAAATAAAACAAATCTTTAAAAAAAAAAGTCCCTTTGCTTTTAATATCTCCATTCACAAGGCTAAAGATTGGGACTTGAACATGTCTTCATGGTGTATATAATTCAATCCCTAGTAGATATAATGCTGACTAAGGCTCAGAAAGATTTACTTTGAGGGCCCTCACTCCACAGACATTGCATTCCCTTTGTTACTACAGTGTAGTTAGAAATAATCTTAAACTCTTTCTCAGTTACACCCCAGACCTGGCTTGGATAGGTTGGACAGAAATGAAATAAGAGTACTCTTGTTCAAGACATGGCATGTATTAACTTCAGAGATATGTAATATTTAAGGAAATTTGCAAAACTGCAGCCTCATACTTTATCCATATTTTTAATTTTGATAAAGGAGAAAATGAAATTTTCCTCCACTCCACAAATCTATTTTTCATTAAAAGCAGACATTCTCTCAAGCAATATTAAACATTGGGCAGGCAACCAAAATATATTGCCAAATTCTTTTCTTAATTTGGTAACATGAAGCTCTTTCTAATTTTCTCCTACAGCAAGTTTTCCAGGCTGACAAATGCTCAGCAAATTTGCATTATAATACATTCTCCAACCTTAAGGTCTTATGCAGTAGAAAAAAATTGAAATTTTAGAGCTATGCAGCATTTGAAGCTATGCAAGGTTTCATTTTAAAATGATATACTCGCAAAGAACAACTATAAAATCTGACACTTAGCAACACTCCTTAACACCTGCATTTCTAGTGAGGACTATCAAAAATTCTGATTTACTGAGGTAGTTTCCATATATATAATGGTTCAAGATAGAGCACTTTCCACAATATATTTGCCAATTGGCACGTAAAAAGCAGGTAGATGCTGATAAACTGAAATCCATTGCTTTGTGCATTACTATTGCTTAATAACATTGATGGGGCTACTTTTTAATCTCTAAGATTTTTAAATAAATTCAATGTGTGATATTCATCAATTAACTCATAATATTTAACTGTTTCCCTAGCTTGGAGTTTGGATTGTCTAGCTATGAAAAAGATTAACTTTTATTCAAGTTAACTTCTCAGGTCAGGCTTCTAGAGAGGCCCCAGCCCTAGAATTTAGCCTAAAGATGAAAAAAAGAGAGAAGAGATTTAAGAATCAAGATGGAAAGGCAGCACACAGGTTTAAAAACCACCCTTCATTCTGCCAGCTTCCAAATTTATACAAGATTGGAAAACCAGAAATAAAGGGAAATCTACATGATTGCAGAAAATAAGGGGGGTATACAGACCAAATAAAAGCAGAGAGTTGAAGAGTTAGCCAATCCCAGGTCAAAAATGCATGGGGGTTAAAAGTCTACTGGGGAAATAAATGGAATAACTACCGGCATAACCAGTTTCCTTGCTACCCTAAATTTAGAGCTAATATTTGGGGGTAAATGTTGGTACTTCTCAGGTCTTAAAGAAGTGTTAGGGTCTTCATAAAGCAAAATTCAGACTCCAGGGTCTACTTCTAGCTTACCATAGGCATGGATGGATTGCTTGCTCCGTATAATAGGTTTGGCATGGCTGGCTCATAACAAGGCAGTCCCGGCACATAAAAAAGGTTGCCGTAATAAATACTTTAATGAAATACTTTGCCCTAGTAACAAATATTCCTGCTTTAGATGTTGCTAATTTGAGCTCCCTCTCTACTCCATAATCAGAGCTGAAACTATACTCCAGCAGAGTAAAGACAAAGTTTAGACCTGAAAGATTGCAATAATGAGGTGCATAGTCTCTGACAGAACTCCCTTAATAAACAATTATACAATAATAATAATAAACAATTTTTAGGCCCTCTTTGTCAGGTTGAGTCAAGTATAAGAATCAACGCTGCATCTTCAACCAAGGAATTACTTGGAAAAATAGAACTACAGTTTCTTTAATTAAACAAGTGTTTCAAAAAAGAAAACATGTAGAACATATATATTTTTAATGAAATTCAAGAAAATATAAAATTCTAAGCAGAAGAAGGGAACAATTTAATTGAAAAATTATGTGATCAAGAAAGAATTTTGGAAATTTATCAAAATTATAACCATTAAATTTTGAAGTTATAATCAGGGCAACTGAAAGATAATTAATTATTATAGAAATTTTATTTATAAGTTAGAAGATAAACTTGAGAGGTTCTCTTAGAAAACATAGGAAAAAGATAAAGATGAAAATTATGAGTCACTCAGAAAGAGGTACCCCTCATACTTTTCCTTAGCTTGTCTAAGCAGCAAGAGCATTTGCTTACAATAAAATTGTCAGTAGTTCAGCTTTGACAAGTAAAGAACTTACAAGTCATCACTTCTGTATTTACAACAAGAAAATGTTGGACAAAATTAAAATCAATGACTTTTCTTAGACTTGTTACAAAACTGAAGTTGCAAGGCAAAGCACCCCCCTGAAATCTGGAGAAACAAGCAATGCCAAAGAGTCAAATTTGACATGTTCTTATCTGCAGCTTAAGATGCTGGAGCCATAAACTGGTAGGAGCACTTAAATGGTAATATTTACAAATTGCTGGATCCTGAGTGTAGACTAGCAGGACAGTAGAAACTACTGGGGAATGCAGTTTAAGAAACTCCCAAACTTCCATTGGCTTTATTTCCAGGAATCCCACGAGAAAGATCCCCTTATGGTTCTAAGAAGGTTCCACCCGTCTGCCCCAGAGGATCTAAGCCTCCTCTCAATTAGAGGCAGATTGGGGAATGAACAATGAACTAAAGTAGGCTTACTATTATTCTACTATAAACTTTTTGATATTCTAGCAATGGAAGAACTTTTATCATTTATGTGGAGACAGTGGCCACTGGAGGTTCTGAGGGGAGGGAGAGGGAAAATAGGTGTAATATGAGGATATTTTTGGGACATTGGAATTGTCCTGCATGACATTGCAATTACGGATACAGTCCATTATATATTTTATCATAACTTACAAAATTGCGTGGGACAGAATATAAACTATAATGTAAAATATAATCCACAGTTAGTGGCAATGCTTCAATATGTGCTCATCAATTGTAACAAATGTACCACACTAATGAAGGATGTTGTTTTAATGTGGGAAAGTGTGGGAGGGGAAGGGAGTGGGGCATATGAGAATCCCTTATATTTTTTATGTAACATTTACATAATCTAAAGTTTCCTTTAAAAAAATAAATTTAAAAAAAGGTGAAAGGAAGAGTAATCATTGTGAAATAGGCCTAGACCCTCCCCAATTACAAAGTCCTATTCTCTCCTGGGCAGACTTTGCAAGAGCCTTATCTCAAATAAAAGAAGGGAATTCTTCCTACTCCAGTACTTTCTAAACAAACAAAGATCAGGGCTTCAAGGAAGTAAGATTGGGAAGGGAAGTGGAAAGGAGGGAAGGAAGGAGGTGGAGGGAGGGGGATAAAACATGTATCATTGCAGAAATACTTGTGAAGGTCACAAGTGTCCCAAGATTTAATCAGAAGATTATAGAATGCTTCCTTTCACCCATACCAGACCATACTAACCAGGCTCCAGTATAATAATAGTTGGTGAGAGCTGAAAGAGTAGCAAGACATAGACTCTATCTACATAGTGTCCTTAGGAAATCATAAAGTCAAAAACAAGGATCCTAGAGGAATTTGAATCCTATGGCATCTTAGCCCTAGCAAGTACCAAACACAACCCAACTCCTAGCCAAATTAATCTAAATCTTCACACTAAAGCTGTTTACCTTAATGCCTATTATCCAATATAATGTTGGCTTTCAACAAAAAAATTCTTCAAGGCAGTCAAAGGCAAGAAAAAATACAGTCTGAAGAGATAGAGCAAGCACAGGAATCAATACCAGATATGACACACTTGTTGAAATTACCAGACAAGGAATTTAAATAACTATGATTAATATGATAATGGTTCTAATAGGAAAAGCAAGCAATATGCAAGAAGTGGGTAATGTGAGCAGAGGTGGAAATGCTAAGAAATAATTGCAAGGAAATACTAAATATCAAAACACTGTAAGAGAAAGGAAGAAACTTTCAGTGGACTCATCAGTACTCTGGACATGTCTGTGGAAAGAAATCAGTGATTTTGAAGATGGTTAATAGAAACTTCCCAAACTGAAAAAGAAAAAGAAAAAGCAATGACAAAACAAAACAGAATATCAAAAACAATTTCAAAAGTTATAACATAGGTGTAAACTGGAATACTAGAAGGAAAAGAAAGAATTGAGCAGAAGAAACACTTAAAGTTAAGGTAAAAAAAAAAATTTTTTTTTTTTTTTTTTCAAAATTAATGACAGAAACCAAACTACAGATTCAGGAAGCTCAGAGAACACCAAACAAGATAAAATAAATTACACATGCACAAATGTATAAGTACGTGTGTGTGTGTCTATACATATATATATCTTATACATATTTACTAGACATATATTCAAATTAAAGAACATCAAAGACAAAAACCTTGAAAGTTAGAAGGAGGATTAAAAAACCTTACCTTAGATAAGAATTATAGGAGACTTCCCATCAAAAAACTAAGCAAAAGGAGTAGAGTGAATCATTTAAAGTATTAAAAGAAAAACCCACCACCTAAAATTCTATATGCAGCAAAATTATCCATCAAAAGTGAAGGAAAAATAAAGAACTGACCAGACAAATAAATTGGAGGTAATTCATTGTCAAGAGACCTATTAAATATTAACATTTAGCAAGAAATGTTAAAAGAAGTTCTTCAGGCAGATAGAAAATTATATAGGTTAGGAACTTGAATCTATATAAAGAAAGGAAAATGCATTGGAGAAAGAATAAATGAAGGTAAAATAATTTTTTAATATTTTCTTAATCTTAATTGATCTTAAAGATAATTGTTTAAAGTAATAATAGTAACAATGTATTTGGTGATTATAGCATATGGATAAGTGAAATGAATAACAATAATGTCACAAAGATAAAGGGAAGGAATTGGGATTATTCTGTTATGAGGCCATGCACAAGTGGGGCAGACTAGTGATTTTTGAAGATAGACTCAGATTAGTTAAAAATATATATTGTAGACCATGGGGGAGGGGGTGACTCTTAGGGAACTGCTAAAAAAAAACACAACTTTTTCAAAGAAGTATAACTGATACACTAAGAGAAGGTATAAAATGAAATTTTAAAAATGCTCAATTAAAATCACAGAAGGCAGGAGAAAGAGAGAGGAAACAAAGAACAAATGCAATGAATAGAAAATAGTTGCAAACATGGTAGATAATCAAACTATATCAATACCACTTTAAATGTGAATGGTCTAAAATATATCAACTAAAGGAGAGATATTGTCAGAGGGGATTAAAAAAAAAATCTGCTGTCTACCAAAATAAAAGATTTTAAATAAAAAAACTTCCAATAGGTTAAAAAAAAAGAAAGTGAGAAAAATATACCAACGAATGCTCATGAAAATAAAGCTAGAAAACCTATATGAATTTCAAATAAAGCAGATTTCAGAATAAAGTATATTATCAAGGAAAAAGAGAGGAATTACATAATATAAATTTGTCAATTTTCCAAGAGATCATAACAATCCTGAATGTGTAGGCACCTAAAACCTAGGGTCAAAACCTGACAGAACTGAAAGGAGAAATAAACTAATTCACTATTATACTTAGAAACTCTAACACCTCTCTGACATTATTTGATAGATCAAGCAGGAATAAAATTTGTAAGAATATAGATGGCCTGAACATTATGATAAATTTAACTTGATCTCACTGATCTTTATAGAATATTCCATCCAAAAACAAGAGTACCCATTATTTTCAAGCTCACATGCAACAAGGTAGACTACATTCTGGACCACAAAATAAACTGTAGCAAAATAAAAATCACACAAATTATGGTCTCAGACAACAATAGAGTGAAAGTAGATATCAGTAATAGAAAAATAGTTGGAAAATACCTCAAATACTTGGAAATTAAAATGCAAATTTCTAATAACTCATGTCAAAAAGGAGTCACAAGAGAAAACTTAATATATTTTTAGGAAATTAGAAATGAAAGTACAACTCATCAAAATTTTGGGGATGCACTAAAAACAGTGCTTGGGGGGGATTTATATCACTCAATGCATATATTACAAATGAAGAAAGATGTAAAATCAATAACTTCAGCACTCACCACAGGAAAGTAAAGAAAGAAGAGCAGTTTAAACCTAAAGCAAGTAGAAAAAAAGAAATAATAAAAATTAGAGACGAAATCAGTGAAGTTGAAAGCAGGTAAACAGTAGAGAAAATCAATAAAACCAAAAGCTAATTATTTGAAAAGATCAACAAAATACATAAACATCCATGTAGACTGAGAGTGAATAGAGAGAGATGTCATGAATTAACAATATCAGAAATGAGAGGACATCACTACAGATCCTACAGACATTAAAAGATAATAAGGCAATTATGAATAACTTTAAGCTATTTAATTGAATAACTAAGATAAAATGGACAAATTCCTTGAAAGAGACAAGAAGAAATAGAAAATATGAATGGGCTTATATTTATTAAATAATTTGAATTTGTAATTGAAAACATTCCCATAATGAACTCCAGACTCAAATGTCTCCACTGTTTAGCTGTATCAGACATTAAGGAAAAAATAATAATATCAAGCCAATCCTATAGGAACTCTTTTAGAAAAGACCATGAAACACTTCCCAGTTGACTTTAGGTGGCCTGCATTATCCTGATTAAAAAAAAAAAAAATCACACAAACAAAACCAGAGGAGACAATAGACAATATATGAAAAAGAAAACTAGGGAGGCGGCTGTGGCTCAATCAGTGGGGCTCCCGTTTGCCATGTGGGAGGCTCCGGGTTCGGTTCCCGGGGCCTCCTGGTGGGGGCAGGCCCGCCTGCACGGCATGGTTGGCTGACCCAGCGAGCACAGGCAACAAGGGGGGATAAATGAATAAATAAATAAAATCTTTAAAAAAAAAAAAGAAAAAGAAAAAACTGCAGACCAGTTTCCCATGAGAATTTAAATATAAAAGCCTTTAGCAAAATACTAGTGAATTGAATACAATAATATAAAGAAGATAATACAACATCTTCCTTATAAGTGGTATTTATTGAGGAATAAAGAATTGGTTTAATATTTGAAAATCAATCAGTATAATTCATCACATTGACAGAATAAAAAATATATACAATCATTAAAATAACAGAGAAAGCATGTGACAAAATTCAACACCCATTCATAATTAAAACTGTGAACAAAACAGCAATGCAACTTGCTCACTTTGATTAAAGGTATATGTCAAAAATCTAAGCCAATAATGGTAAAAGGCTGACTATTTTTCTCCTAAGATCAGAAACAAAGGATGGATATCCACTCTTTCCCATTCATATTTAATATTTTACTGAAGGTCCTACACAGTGCAATAAGGCAAGAAAAATATTTAAAAGGATAAAGATGTCAAAGGAAGAAGTAAAACTGTCTTTATTTGCAGAAGATAATTGTATGTGTAGAAAATCCTTAAAAATCTACAAAAGAGCTAATGGAACTAATAAATGAGTTCAGCAAGGTCCTAGGATACAAGGTCAATAAAAATTCTATTGTATATCTATATACTAACAGTGAAAAAGTGGGAATAGAAATTTTTAAAAATAGCATTTGCAATAGCATAAAATCTATGAAACAATGGTTAATTATGCATAAAATCTGTATACTGAAAACAACAAAATATTTCTGAGAGAAAAAAAATGTTGACCTAAATAAACGGAAAGATATACCATGTTCATGGTTCAGAAGACACAATATTTTTAAAATATCAAATCTATCCAAATTGAAATCAGCAATAAATATCCCAGTGGTTTTTTGGAGAAACTAATAAACTGTTATGCAATTTATTTGGAAATGCAAAGGTCCAAGACTATCTGTATTAGTCAGCCAAAGGGATGCTGATGCAAAGTACCAGAAATCTGTTGGCTTTTATAAAGGGTATTTATTTGGGGTAAAAGCTTACAGCTACAAGGTCCTAACAAGACCAACTCAAGGTTACTTCCTTACCAAACTCTGTTGCCACATGCTGAAGCAAGATGGTGGGTGATGTCTGCTAGGGTTCAGCCTTCCTCTTCCCTCTTAAGGCTCCATGGGTCCAGCTTCTTCCAATCTCAGCTGTAGGCTGGCATAAGGCTTGTCTCTCTTCCCAGGGCTAGTTTCTTTCTGGGCTCAGCTGCTCTGGTCTCTTTACAAGGTCAGCTGTAATCTATCAGATGAATGGCTCATCTCTTTTCCCAGGGCCTCTGCCTTGTCTATGTTGCTGTCTCTCTTCCTCTGTGTATCTTCTCTGTATATCTACTTCTGTGTTCTTGATGAGGCATCTGTTTATATAGCCCACAAAGGGGGCAGGGACTCAAATTGAGTTGCCCTAATGACGTGGTTGAATCAAAGCCCTAACCTTAACATAATTTAATCAATGGTATCTCACCTGAATCTAATACAATCAAAGGATATCATGCCCAGAGGAACAGACCAGTTTACAAACATAATCAGATATCTTTTTTTTTTTTTAATTCGTAAATAATATCAAACTGCTACACTATCCAAATCAATTTTGAAAAAGAACAAGGTTGGAGGACTCCCACTACCTGATTTCAAGGCTTACTATAAAGTTAAGTAATAAAGACCACATAATTCATTAAAAAGGATAGACCCTTAAATCTCAAAGAAATAGATTAGAGACTGTAGAAACAGATCCATATATATATGATCAATATATTTATGGACAAAGGACCAAGGAATTCGATGTAAAAAGGACAGTGTTTTTAACAAATATTGCTGGAACAAAAAAATATGCATATGTTTAAAAAAAAATGAACTTTGACTCTTCCCTTGTTCCAAATATAGAAATTAGCTTGAAATGGATCATACAGTTTAATGTAAATGCTAAAATTATGAAACTTCTAAGAGAAAACATATAAGAAAATCTTTACTATCTTGGAGGTAGACAAAGATACTTTTAGATATAAAACATTAGGAAAGAAGCCTTATTACAGAAAACTGTAATAAGATAAACAAAACTAAGAGTCAATGCTTACTGATGCCTCACTTATCCCAGGTCTCTTTTGCATACACCCATGAGCTACTAATGTTCTTTACTGGTAGTGAATCGCCAACCATCCCTGTCAGATAATGCACCTTGAGACTCCCCTCCCCAAGCTGGGAGCCCTATCCAGTTTTGCAGAGGTGCCACATTCAAACAAATACTCCCCATTCACATACCTGACTGACCAACTGCTAAAGCCCAACCCCTATAATGCTATAAAAGGTATAATCCCCGGGACTACTCTTCTGTGGCTCCCCACCTGCTTGACTGAACCTCACGCTTCTGACAAGTTCACCATATGCCCCCACAAAGCATGCTGTGACTCTGTCTCTAGGACCTGTGAGTATAATAAACATTATTTCAAACCTTTCCTGTGTCCCTTCTCCTTGCTGAACCTCACTATCCAAAATAAGATCCTCACAAAACAAAAACAATGATAAAAAGACTTTACCAAGAGTCCGACTGTGGGAAGATGGTAGAGTAGGGAGGTCCAGGAATCAGTCCCTCCACCAGAATAACTATTAAACAGCAGGAACTGTCTGAATCAATTATTCCAAAACACCAGAGTCTAGAAGAACACTGAATAGCATCCAGGGAAGAGCAGGAGGAAGAGGTTGGTGAATAATGGTACAGTAAATTGCTCTCTCCATTTAGGAGTTACTGTCACCCATTCCCCACTCATGTGGCAGGCAGCAATGGGGTCTGGCTCCTGGAATAGATGCTGGTGCCAGAAAGGGACATAAAAATCCAGTTCTCCAAGAACTGGGGATACCCAGACTGATCTCTGATCCCTACTTTTGATTAGGGACTTCAGATCAATGGGGGCCCAGCTCTGAGGATGGCCAATGTTCCAACCCAGCCCAGACAAAGGCAGTGGAGGAGACTTAAAGATGGTATGCTTCTTCAGAGTCGTGAAGGGCAGCTAAAGGGCTGCATGCACTGGGCAGGGGCTGACCCTCCTGCTGCTAGAATGAAATTCTAAAGGAATTGGATAAATATTATAAGAAGTTTACGGAAGCAGCTGTGGCTCAATCAGTAGGGCTCCCATTTACCATATGGGAGGCCCCGGGTTCGGTTCCCAGAGCCTCCTGGTGAGGGCAGGCCCGCCCGCACGACGTGGTTGGCTGACCCAGCGAGCACAAGCAGCAAGGGGGGGATAAATGAATAAATAAATAAAATCTTTAAAAAAAAAAAAAAAAAAGAAGTTTAAGCATGAGACTGATGGTACTCAGAAGAGGAGAGTTTTACGTTGCATTCAGAGAGCTATGATTTGGAGCCAGGAACTAAATGATGAAAAGATTCACATTATAAGTCAGATGGTAGAGCTAGTTGAGAACAGGGCCAGAAAAGTGGAAGTCATGTGAAACTTTTTGAGGCACATCAAGAGATCAATGACACTACCGGCAACAGTGGCAAAACCAGCCAAGATAAGTTAAAGTATGAGATAATCACTCAAGCAGAAAAGCCCAATAATAAGACATCCCAGCAACAACACAACAATGAGAATCGAGAGAATGTATCCAATAATCACGATCACGATGAATCAGCTCAGGAACACCGAAGGAGAAGAAAGCAAAGATATTGAAGAAAAAGAAACACTCTAAGGCCAAAGCAGAGAGGGAAACATCCCCTGCAGATCTTCCGATCCACCCAAATGAACCAACGTACTGTCTGTGCAATCAGGTCTCCTATGGAGAAATGATAGGCTATGACAATGATCAATGTCTCATTGAGTGGTTTCATTTCTCTTGCGTGGGACTTCATCATAAACCAAAGGGCAAGTGGTACTGTCCCAAATGTAAAGGGGAAAATGAAAAAACAACGGACAAAGCAATGGAGAAATAAAAAAAAAGAGAGGGCTTATAATAGGTAGTTTGTGGACATGCATTTAACAGTGAGGAAAACAAAATAAACCAGTACATTTATTACATTGCCACCTTTGTTGAGGTGTAAGGGTTGTAAAATGTATATGTTTAAAGAATGTTAGAAAAGGAACCATTCCTTTTATAAGGATGGGAGCAATTTTTTTTCCTTTTGTTTTCATTGGTACACGTGTAGCAAGAAAGTGGCTTGTGGATCAACATTTTAGCAACTACAAATATAGGTTTGAATTAAACAATCAAGTGAGTCTCAGACTGATTTTCTTTTTTTTTTTCTTTGTAACTTGGAACAACCTAACGCATTAAAATGTGGAAAGAAAAATTCAATTGATATTTTAATAAAAATAATGTTATCCTTTCATGAAAAAATTTTTTATCCATAGCAAATTTGTTCCTTGGTACCATAATGTATATCCATAGAACAATTCAATGACAAAGTTTTAAAGTTAGATTATTTTTTTAAAGGCTAAATGGTTAAATTTTACTGACATATTTTATATACTGGTCCATTCCCCAAATGACGATTTTTAAATGATTGCATACATTTTATATTAAGCCAAATAGAAGTGGTCTGGTCATGTCAAACCATACTTTTACCATCACAGATCACAGTGTAGCAGTCTTTAATTTATATAAACTGTATAAATGTACATTTCCAAGTGAACTTGCACTTGCTGTATTATAATTGGAAATGCAGCCAGATGCCATTGTGAAACCAAGGTATGTTTCCTCTTGTATGTATGATAGCTGTACAGATGTGACATTAAGAAATAAATGAAACTTAGAGTTAAAAAAAAGAGAGAGAAAGCATAGCTTTGGGGAGCTGTGGAAGAAGCTCTTGACACCCCTTCTGTCTCCTCCCTCATCACTCCCCAGAGCAATTTAAAGCCAGCCAGTGCACACTTTGTGGGTCCCTGGCCTTGTTATGGCTAGGAAATATTGACTTGGGAAACTCCTCTCCAATGTGACCCCCCACCCACTATTTGCCCTCCAGGTATAAGCAGCTTGAGACAATGAAAGCAGTGTATGAAACAACTGAAGTGGACAGCTTGGGGCAAAGTCTTAACTGCTTTAAGACCTGCAACGGAACAGTCAGAAGAGGGAGAAGGTCTGTTTCCTGGGAAGTAGGGGGGGGTGCATTCAAACTCCTATAAACAGAGGAACTAGCAAGCACTAGGCAGTACATAGGCCCAGAAAACACAAGGAAGACCTTGTAATTCACATTTGCCTTGAGCTGACCTTCCCGATAAAAGGGCTGAAATTTGAAGAAGAGCAGCAGCCAATGAAAAGCCAATTTGCAAAGAGAGTGAAAGTTGTGTTTTTTTGCTTAGGTTTGCTTAGTTATGGTAGCTCCTGAGACTCAAGAAAACCTGTGTCATATCAACAGCTGGTTACAATCCCAAGAAATAGACATATCAGGGAAATCTCATAGTTAACCTTTTATAATTTTAAAATGTAGAGTGTGTAACAACAGACTTCAAAACAAACAAATGAAAAAAAAAAAAAAAAAAAAAAAAAAAAAA
>JAKSZT010054569.1:786725-1093529 GCA_026826555.1 Tolypeutes matacus
TTAAAAAAAAAAAAAAAAAAAAAAAAAAAAAAACAGGAAAATGGCCCATTCAAAGGAAGTGGTTAAAAATCCAGAGCTATGGACATATCAAACAAATACTTTTATAAAAATGAACCTTAATATGCTCAAGAAGATGAAGGAAAATACAGGGAAAGTTCTAAAGGATATTAGGAAAACAATGAATGAGCACTATGAGAATCTTGGTAAAGAGATAGGAATTTTTTTTAAAGGAACCTAAAAGAACCACTAGAATTGAAGACCACAATAGCTGAAATGAAAAACTCCCAGGAGGGATTCAACAGCAGATTGGAGCTGGCAGATGAATCAGTAAACTCAAAGAAAAGAAATTGCAAGGCTGAGGGGCAGAAAGAAAAAAGAATTATAAAAAGCAAAAAATAGCCTAAGAGATCTCTGGGACACCGTCAAGCATACCAATGTACACATTAAGGGATTCCCAGAGGAGAAGAAAGAGAGAAGAGGCAGAAGGAATATTCAAAGAAACAATGAAAAAAACTTCCAAACATAGCAAAAGACATGAATATGCACATTCAAGAAGCCCAGAGAATACCAAACAGGATAATACAAAATACACCCTATTACATATTGATCAAACTGTTGAGAGCAAAGGACAAGAAGAGAGTTCTGAAAGCAGAACAAGAAAAGCGAAGTGTTAAGTAAAAGGGAGTCCCAATTAGATTGAGTGCCAATTTCTCACAAGAAACAGTGGAGGCAAGAAGGCAGTGGGTTGAAATACTTAAAGTATATACATACTTAAAGTGCTGAAAGAAAACAATTTCTGGCCAAGAATTTTACATCCAGTGAGACTTTCTTTCAAAAATGAGAGAGAGATAAAGACATTCCCAGATAAACAAAAACTGAAGGAGTTCATCATCCTAGACCTGCCCTACAAACAATGCCAGAAGGAGTTCTTCAAACTGAAAGGAAAGGATACTAGACAGTGGTTTAAAGCAACATAAAAAATAAAGACCTCTGGTAAAGATAACCATATATTGGTAACTATTAATGCCAGTACTATTGTATTTTTTGGTTTGTAACTTCACTTACTTCCTACAGGTGCTAAAATGTAAATGCATGAAAAGTAATGATAAATCTATGATTTGGGACATACAATATACAAAGACATAATTTGCAACAAGTACAAAAAAGGTTGGGGGCAGCAGGGTTTATGGACAGTGCATGTGTAGACTATTGAAGTCAAGTTGGTATCAAACCAAATATGATTGTTATATATTTAGGATGGTAAATTTTAACCCCATGGTGACCCTAAGAAAAATACATGAAAAAATAGATCCAGATAGAAATGAGAAGGAACTTGAATCATCCTTATTACTGATATGGAGAAAGTTATAGTGGTTCAAAGCAGCCACAACATTCCCTTAAGGCAAAGCCTAATCCAGAGCAAAGCCCTAACTCTCTTCAAATCTGTGAAGGCTGAGGGATGTGAGGAAGCTTCAGAAGAAAGGTTTGAAGCTAGCAGAGGTTGGTTCATAATGTTTAAGGGAAAAGGCCATCTCCATAACATAAAAGTACAAGGTAAAACTGAAGCAGGTTAGTATAGTGAAAGGAGAAAAGTAACTGAGCCCGGCAGACAACATGGCTGACAGACAACATGGCTGGCAGACCACATGGCTCTGAGACCCTGCCTGGAAACCGCCTGAGGGATCATGCAAGACATTGGCCATGAGAATCCCACTGGGAACGAGAATCCCATTTGGGGTCAAGGGAAAGCCCGGATACCCTCAAAAGGCCTCACTATTGGCCCCCTGGGAACTGACAGGTAGGGCAACCAATCAGTATAGCAAACAGCTGGGGCCCCTCCCCCAACATTATGAAGAGGGAGGAGGAAAGACTTTTGAAAGGCCTGACCCGGGGCCCACAGGCACGTCTCACTCTGCAGCACACCCGTGGTCCATGCCTTGGTCCATGTACTTTTCTCATTTTCTTTTTTCTTAATAAATTCTTTACTCCCTTGCCTACCCTATGGCATATCCTTAAATTCTTTTATGTGACATAAGCCAAGAACCTAGAAGCCCAGAATCCAGAGCTTTCCACTAAGAAAACAGCAAGTACTAATATAGGAGCTGTGGCAAGTTATCCAGAAGATATAGGTAAGATATTTGATGAAGATGGTTATACTAAACAACAGATTTTCAGTGCGGATGAAACTGCCTTCTATTGGAAGAAAATGCTATCTAAGACTTCTAATGCTAGAAAGGAGAAGTCAATGCCAGGTTTCAAAGTTTCAAAGGACAGGCTGACTCTCTTGTTATGGACTAATGGAGCTCATCACTTTAAGTTGATGCCAATGCTTATTTACCATTTTGAAAATCCTAGAGCCCTTAAGAATTATGCTAAATCTACTCCACCTGTGTAACTGAGGGTTAAGAATTAATAAGTATGATTACTAAATCATTATACAGATATCTTCATATTACAAAATAGCAAATGGTTAATACCTGAAATTACTGAAGCTGGCTAGAATGGTCCCACCCCTGATTATGGTTACTCTATACTTAATCTCACCCTTGTGTATGCTTACTATTGTGATGGTAATTCTAGAATGAACTCACCCTTGTGTATACTTACTATTGGGATGGTAACCACTCCACCCACCTCTTTTTAATATCCATATGAAAAACCTTGTAACTGACCTTTGTTCTGTATACCCCTATTCCAAATCCTTGTGACTGGCCCTGGTTTGCTACGCACCCTGTCCATCCATCCTGTTCAACTCCTTAATGTTTTTAATGAAGGAATTTGTGTTCAGCTCCTCCACAATCATTCATTAACACCCTGATGTTATAAAATATTAGAATTTCTGCAGATCAGGAGGCAGTTTGAAGCCAGAAGGCCACTATGCTCCATTGCTTGTGTAACCAATATAACACTTTCTCTCTTTGAAACCCTGGTGTCTCAAGAATTGGCTTTAAAGTTGCCTCAGGAGGAAAAAAAACCACTTTTGCTTGGTATCACCTGTGCTCTGTAAATGGAACAACAAAGCCTAGATGACAGCACATCTGTTCACAACATGGTTTACAGAGTAATTTAAGCCCACTGTTGATACCTACTGCTCAGAAAAAAGATTCCTTTCAAAATATTAACTCATTGACAATGAACCTGTTCACCCAAGAACTCTGATAGAAATGTATAATGAGATTAATGTTTTCATGCCTGCTAACACAACATCCACTCTGCAGCCCATGGATCAAGGAGTCATTTCAACTTTTACGTCTTATTACTTGAGAAATACATTTTGTAAAGCTATAGCTGCCTTCCAGAATTAGAAGTGGAGCCTGAAGATGTGACTGAATTGTTGCAATCTCATGATAAAACTTGAACAGATGAGGAGTTGCCTCTTATGGATGAGCAAAGAAAGTAGTTTCTTGAGATGGAATCCATTCCTAGGGAAGAGGCTGAGAACATTGTTGAAATGACAACAAAGGATTTAGAATATTACATAAACTTAATTGATAAAGCAGTGGCAGGGCTTGAGAGGACAGGTGTTAATTTTGAAAAAAGTTCTACTGTGGGTAAAATGCTAACAAACAGCATCACATGCTACAGAGAAATATTTTTTGAAAGGAAGAGTCAATGTGGCAAACTTCATTGTTGTCTTATTTTAATAAATTGCTACTGTCATCCCAACCTTCAACAACCACCACCCGATCAGTCAGCAGCCATCAACAATGAAGAATGTCCCTATACCAGCAAAAAATTATAACTAGCTTAAGGCTCAGATGATGGTCAGCATTTTTTAGCAATAAAGTACTTTTAAATTAAAGTATGTACTTTTTTTTAGTCATAATGCTATTGCACACTTAATAAACTACAATATAGTGTAAACATAACTTTTACATGCACTGGGAAACCAAAAAATTCGTGTGACTCATTTTATTGCGATATTCGCTTTATTGTGATAGTGTAGAAACAAACCCGCAATGTCTCCAAGTTATGCCTATATCTGCAACACATATTCTAACAAACTATTTATATCCAGTGTAAAAATAACTCCCACAAATCAATAAAGAAAAGACAATGAAACTCTTTTTAAAATGTGCAAAAGACTTGAACAGGAACAAAAGAATTTTTAACTGGCCAGTGAGTATATGAAAAGGTGCTCAAAATCAGTACTCATCAGGGAAACAGGAATTAAAAACCACAATGAGATACTTCTACAAACACACTCAGAATACTTAAAATTAAAGAAAATTGACAATACCATATGCTGATGAGAAAGTAGACCAAGTAGAACTATCTTACATTCTTGGTGGGAATATAAACTGGTTCAAATGCTTTGGAAAACTGTTTAACAGTATTCATTAAAGCTAAATATAAATAGCTTTTTATATATATGCACACACACACAAACATATTTAGCTACCCTTAACCCACTGGTATACAATCATTAATAAATAAATAAATATATAAAAAATATGCTAGAGAAATTAGTGCATATATTCACCAAAAAACATAGACAAGAATGCTCATAGATATTTATTCATAATAACCACAAACTTGAAATAACTGAAATATACATCAATGGTAGTGATATAATCACACTATGTAGTCTAATGAAACACTACATAGCAATAAAAAAGAACAAACTGCTAATCCAACCAGCTGCATGGGTGACTCTCACAGATATAATGCTGAGTGAGAGAAGCTAAAAAACAGCATACAGTATAATTGCATATATACAAAGCTCAAGAACATGAAAAACTAACCTATGGTGATAGAAGTCAGAATAGAATTTGCCTGTGTGAGGGGTAGGTTTGGGGGAAAGGAAGGGAGGATATTAACTCAAAAGGCACATGAATGAGCTTTCTGGGCTCTTGGAATGTTCTGTACCTTGACCAGGATGATGGTTATACAGTGTATAAAAATGTAAAAATTCATCAAACTATACACTTAAGATTTGTTGCACTTCATTGTATGTATTGTAGATCCCAATAAAAAGAAAAACAAAAATAAATAATGCTTCTCCTTTTCACTTTAAAATGTGTATAATGTAATACTTTTAGAATCAGAAAAATTATCTTTTTTTAAAAATGGTCTGCACACATAGCTCCAGGAGGCAGTGGATATTAGAGAAAGAACAAAGTGTTTGTGATCTAAAGATCTAAACTTTAGAACCAGTCATTACTAGCCAAGTGATTTTGAGAAAGCCATTCATCTCTCTCATTTCCTATAGCTATGCAATGAAGTAATAAATTTGACACTGACATTATTCAAATCAGACAGGATAATAGATGTGGCAGTGTTTTGTATGCTGTAAAACCTTATTAAAATACATTTTGTTGCTCATATTTTACTGAAGTTCATCACTAACTAAGCAAGTAGAACTATAAAACAGATTTTCATTTTACTCAAGAAATATTGTCTTGATTTTTCTTTAAATGAGTTATGACAGGTGATTTCTAATACTTCCTTGTATTTAAATTTCTTAAAATAAAAATGATAGGTCCCTTAGAAAGTTTTAAGTAGTTGTCATAAATTCCATCATTATCCCATGTATTAAAGTGTGAGCTATTTGAGGAAAGGAATTGAATTTTATTAATGTTAGATTCCCACACAGTATCCA
Organism: Tolypeutes matacus; assembly: GCA_026826555.1. Classification (NCBI taxonomy): domain Eukaryota; kingdom Metazoa; phylum Chordata; class Mammalia; order Cingulata; family Chlamyphoridae; genus Tolypeutes; species Tolypeutes matacus. The sequence continues at coordinate 792,328 of JAKSZT010054569.1, forward strand.
GCACAGTGCTTGGAATGCAGTCAGTAAATGTAATTACTGAAATTACAATGCAGTAATTGTTAGATGATGAATAAAAGAATGAAAAAATAAATGAGCCACTTCAATCTGCCTTTGACTTGCTTGATTAATCTGCATGTTCTTAGCTCTCTCTTTAACTTCACCTTACTTTCTTTATTGTTATTACCCTTTAGTCCACCTTCCTTTTTCTCTTAAGTCACTCCTTCCCTTTCCATTTTCTCACTTAACTTAAAACAGTTTACTCCATTTAGGGTACTTGCCTATTTGATTTTTCTTAAGACTGCTTAGTAATATCACTAAGAATTCATGAATTCATGAGCTTCTTTCAAAATATCTCCAAGAGAATACTGGATTAGAAACTATCAATTTAAAAGAAAGCAAAATTATCCTTTGGCCATAAAATTATATTTTGCACAATGTAGAGTGTTGGTGGGGGGGTATTTTATGGGAATTCCACACATGTGCATGATTGTTTTATAAGTTCACAACTTTAATAAAAATATATTTTTAAAAATTATACTTTGTTTATGCAATAAAGCCAAACATTGATTTTGTGTACAGTGAAATCTAGTGACTTGCTTTAAGTCCCAAGGTTTAATGGACATCCAAGTGCATACCTGAGATTTACTTCAAAACCCAAAGCTTGCAAATCTCTTAAAGCAAATACCTATATTAACAAAAGCCCTTATTAATGATGAGCTGCCTTCCTTCAAAGTAATCTTGTAACAGATTTTATATATCCGATTTCTCGTTCATTCTCCTTGCCTTCCCCTCATCCCTTTCCCCACTCCATATATTTATATCATGGTGGGTCCAAGGTGGGGGAAGGCGTCTTGACTTTTCTGCTCCTTCTCATTTATTTCTGTGCAGCTCAATTAATTCTTTTTGTTATTTAAAATGCATTCGCCTTATTTTAAAATTCCTGTGGCTCTATTGTATATGTTTATTTTGAGATGAAAACCTTTGTGAAGCTCACTGACAAGTGTCCTACTGACAAGGAGGTGGATATTTTCAAATCCAGAATTCTACATGTATCAATGGTATCCACATAAATTTAAGCTTGGATTTTAGTGGAAACCTATTCATAAATTTATTCAGAAATAGTCCAAGACATAAGAAATGAAAGTTGCATTTAAATAGCATAACATCTTAAATGAGAGGCTTGGATTAGATGAGCTCTAAGGAACAATCAAGCTTCAATAGTGTAAAAATCTAGCTAGCACAGCTCTGGACTAATGACTTATTTTATTCTGAGAGAAGAGATGATGGAAGAGAGGAAAGTATTTATTGATGCAAGTAGGTCTTTTTACAAGCCAGGGCCATGAAAAGACCAATTATTGTTCATGTTAGATGTTGTGCCAGCTCCTTGAATTTAAAAAAAAAAAAAAAAAAATTTTTTTCATTGGTGCAAAAAAGATACTTATTTTATAATGATAGGAAAAGGCTTTTGAAGTTATAATCCTTTCTTTTTAGTATAAAATTAAAAACAAATTTTCTATTATATCAAAATTTAGCTGATTCATTCAAGTAACTCAAGACTCATTGTGTTAGAAATGAGTAACAGAAAATATGTGCAAAACAACATACTCTAAGAACATATATAGTTTTTCTCTTGTTTGTTTTTAAAAAGCACATCACATACTTTCCAAATTAATTGTATCTATACAGTTACTTTATCCCACTAATAGTAAATATACACTACAGAATGCTTTTGACATTGTAAATCTGTTCTAATGATACACATATTCCAAATGAAGGTGATTAAACTTGAAAAACTACTAAAAATTTCCTAAAAACTCATGGAAAATTGAAAGCCACTTTGTTTTCCTGCTTTTTCCCTGTGCAAAATTAAATTCATATGAGAGTTGAGGATCCCATTAAATTCCAGCTAGTTATTTTCTAGGAAGGGATGGGGATGCTTGATTTTCCCCTGCTAGAGTCTTTGATGTATTCCCAGGGATAAAGGTTTAGGAGTTCTCAGGCTGTTTCATGCTACCCTCCCCCAAGCATTCAACTTGTTTGTGCCTTTCTTTCCCTGCTCTTTCACTGTGTGTTTAGCCCTCCTGTAGCAGCAGTTTCCTTAGCAACAGGCTTGCCCTTTTAGAGGCTCAAACTATGACAGCAGCTTACCGGCATGCTTCTCCCAAACCTCATTGCTGCATCGCTCCTGTATCTATCCCAAATGCTCAAAAGGTCAAAGAAGTATGGTACAAAAAAAAATAAAAATAAAAAAAATAAAAAAGTATGGTACATGAAAGAAAAAGAAGTAGAGTCCATGTTGTGTCACTCTTTTCATATAAAAGGTAGATGGCTATAACAGTTTGAGGAAACACCTTTTAAAGTTGAAATATCTCATGTAAAAGTCATAATGCAAAGTTTATATGAAATAGGAGAAAAATGAGAGGTAGAAGCAGAGATTATAAAGGATAGAATCTGGAGTGCTGGCTATATGAAAAAACACAGAGTGGAAACTCAGGATGAGCTTGTAGGAAAACAATGTAATCTGTTTTCCTCTTTTAGTAGAATCTTAGAATCTCAGGATTAGAGGGGATTTTATGGGGTCCTCTTGGCCAGTTAAAGACCTGGTGCAAGAATCAGCTCCACAACTTAGGGTTCTGTGTTTTAGATTCAAAAACTTGTTATTTAAAAGTAACCTTTTAAATATTAATTTTAAACAATTAAAATTATAATAAAAGAAATATTCAATGAGTCTTTTACTGAATTTTATTAACACTAAAACAACTGCAGATCATTTTATGCTGACAGATTAATTCTTTATTTTTTTAATAAAAAATTTGTAATTCAGTCATATAGTCATCAAATATTTGTTAAGGGCCTAGTATGTGCCAGTCAGTCTTCCAAGTGTTTGGGTACATCAATGAACAGAATAGATTTTTCAAAAATTTATTGCCCTTAAAAATATACTTAAATTTAATTTTTTGCAAATGTGCCATTGATTTAAAAGATGTAGATATTCACAAGCAAAATTGTCCATGTGGGAACACAACTGCTGTACCTCTGCATCATAACCAACCAAACGGTAGCAAAGCTTAGTTCCATTTGCTCATTATTTTCTCCTGTCCACCATAGGAGGTAAAATCAGATATGCAATAACAAAAATGCCAAATATTTCCATGATGTCACTTTCCATTTACAAACTGCTGACTCCCAAATCTATATCTCAATCCCTGAGTTCTAGACCTATGAACTCTAGTCTTTACTAGGCATCTCCACCTAAATGTCTCACAGGCATCTTGAATTTAACATGCCCCAGAATGGATTTAGCACCTCACCAAAATATGTTCTTTCTCTGGAGTCTTCACCTCAGTTAACTGCACCATTTTTTACTGTTTTCCCAATGCTGAAACACAAAATCAACCTGCACTCTTCCTGCTCCTTCATCTCCAATATCCCACCAGGTCCTGCAGTTTCTACCTCCATAAACTCTCTCCAATCTGTCCACTTCTCTTCATTTGTCAATGCCACAACCTCAATTAAATGACTTTCATATCTCTCACAGATCACAGAAAGCATCTCTTATCTGGTCTTCCTGCTTTTCTTGCAATCCATTCTTTATCTGAAGCCAGATGAGCCTTATAAAAAGCAAATCCGGTTGTGTCATCCCATAGTGTTATAATCTTTAAGATGCTCCCTCCCACCCCCCGCCCAGTTTACAACTAATATTTCAATTTGACTTGCAGAACTTGGTGTCTTCCTTCCAGCCTACTGGTCCTCTGCCTTCAAGCCATATTCACTACTTGAAGTTCCCTTACTGTTTCTTCCTGGGGCCTTTGTACATGCTGTTTCTTTGGTTTGGACTATACATATCCCAACCACCTTTGCTGCATCCTTCAAATTCCCTAACCTACTAAACTAGATAAAACGTGTTTCCCATGTGTTAAATTATCTCCTTCACATTGTTAATGGACTATTTCCCCTGCCAGATTGAATTTTCTTGGAGGCAGGGACTATGTATATCTTATTCACTGATGAACCTCTAGCACATAACTGATATTTTTAGCAAAGTAATCATGCATAAAGATTCGTTGACTGAATGAATTAAAGCAATCTAGGCATTTAATTAAAGTTGCTTCATTTGGTAGGGGATTTTGCAGATCAATCCTAAAAACTAAGTAGAACCCAAAACAAGTCCTTTTTTTTTAAGGAAACATAAGGAATGGGTGTTTTATCAGCCCCTACAGGTAATGGCTTAAATATTTAGATGTCAGGTAATATGGGGCCAATTATGTTTCCTTTTTGTGCTAAATAATATGTTTTTATATCCTGAAAACAAAGTTCACGCTGTTCAATCTGCAGAAACTATAATTAGATTGGTAAATATTTTTAATTAAATTTAAGAAAATACTTATCACCTGGGTGTCTTTGGTCCCTATTAATAGGACTTATGTACAATGTCTTCACCAGGTTTTTTCAAAAGATATGGGAATCATTAAACAAAATGTTTTTCTATTGACAGTTAATAAATGCCAACAGCACAAAATTACACTGTAATGCAAATCTTGGGGAACTTGGATAAAGAAAGGTGATTCAAATCTGCAGTAGTAGAACAAGAATAGAGTGACAATAAATAATGCTAACTTACCCTTTGAATGGGGGGAGAGTAGTTTAACTATCTCAATCAGTATAACATAATGCATTCCAGATGTATAAAATATTAAACTATAACATAAACAAATTAATTAAGCCTTGGAAAAATGTAAGTAAATATATACTCTCAGTGTTTTCTAGATTTGATTACATAAAATTATTTTTAAATTCTGGACATCAAAAAAATGTGAGCAAGGAATGAAAAATCAACATTTTGAGAAAAATACTCACAATATATATATAATGGACAAAGGATTAATAACAGGATATCAATATATAAAAACTCCAGGACATGAAGAAAACTTTGAAAAATCAGAAATGAAAAACAGAACAAACCATATCAGAAATCTTCTTCTTGTGTCTTGAATCCATTCAAATAAAGCTTTATCCCCAAATCAATTTTGAAACAAGATAACTATTCATGGCTTTAAATTATACCCTGATCCTATAGGGCAAATAGAAGCCACTCCAGGTATTTCAACAGAAGGCATTTAATACAAGGAAGCAGTTACACAGTGATGGAAGAGCTGAAAGGCCAAATGAGGGATGATGGAGCAATCCAGACATTTAGTCATAGCTAGAAATTATGATCATCCCTAGGACTGGAGGGACACAAGGAAGAGATAGTATTACCACAACCTATAAGCCAGGGCTCTCCAGAGAAGCTGATACCACAGTGAGGGCAGCCTGATAGGCTCTCAGACCACAAGAGGGAGGGATATTCTCTCCATCATGCTGTACTTAAGTCCTCAGACATTCTATGCTCTCCCTTCTCTAGAATATTTTCTCTGCCTCGAACATTCTTCTCCCCTCTGACTAATTCTGGGCTAACATCTACTAAATCTTCAGGGGCCTGCCCAAAGTTCATTTTCTCTGAGACACTTCCCTTTATCTACTAGCCTAAATAAATTATCTCTGATTTACCCTGTGTTATTCCTCTGTTATAATAGTCACCCAATACTATAGTAAATATAATTGAATTGTCCGCCTTCTTGAATAGACGGAGAGTGCCAAAAGTACTTAGGGACTATGATTTGTCTTGTTCCCTGCTGTATGCTTTGTGCATAAAGCAATATGGTACATAGCATGAGAATCAATAAATAAAGACTGATGAATGAATTTCCAATAATAGAGATTTAGTTGACTAAATATTTTTTCAATATTTATTGGCATCTACAGGCACAGTATTAGGCTCTGGTAGTACATAGGAAACCAGGACTTTTATTTATTTAACCTAGCATACCAGATATTGCTGCCTAGTGCAGTGATTCTCCAAAGTGCAGACCATAAGCAGCATCTGCAGAGCTAATTATAAATGCCATTCTTTTTTCCCCATGTCAGGAGATTCTGATACAGTAGTTCTGGGACTAGGGTTCAAGAATCTGCAATATTTTTACAAAAATCACAAACAATTTCGATGCAGGCTGCACATAGACTATACCTAATGAAACATCAGAAATAAATACAGACACTACAGTACTGATCACAAAGGAACACTAGTGTTATGGGAGCATATTACAGGAGGGAAGTTTAAGCTATTCTGGAGAATCACAATACCCTACCTAAGGAAGGGACATTGAAGTTGAGACCAGACACAAAGAAAACTTAGCAGAAAGAGTATATAGAGTGTTCTGGACAGAGGGTCTACATGTGTGAAGTCACTAAGCAAGAATGATTTAGGGTACATCTGAGTTTTTTACCAAAGACAAGAATAGCTAGGGTATGGAGAGTAAGGAGGAGAGTAGCTGATCATCAAGCAGGAGAAGTGGACAAGGGCCAGATCCTTGAGGCTTGGAGGTTATATGAAAGTGTGTGATTTTCCCTAAGAATAAGGAAAGCCAGTGAGGGGCTTCAGGCAGAAAATTGGGGTGATAAGATTTGTTTTATAAGTTACTCTGGAATAATATTGGGTACTTTCATTTTGGTTTGCTCATTCTGCTCCAGTGACCCTCTGCTTCTTGGAGGTGTTTCCTGCCTGCTCTTTTCACTTTTCCTTAAACTTTCAGTTCATTCATTCATTTCATAAATATGCTTTATGTGTCTTTTCCATGCCAGTCATTCTACTTGTTAGGGAAAGTGTTGTGAAAAAGCAGAAACAAACCCTCACTCGTGGATCTTATATTCTACTGGCAAGTGGATACAGGGAAAAACAAAGTCACTAATCAAGTGAGGTGATTTCAAATTGGGGTAAGTGCTTCAAAGAAAATAAAATAAAATAATGACAGTATTAGTCAGCCAAAGGGGTGCTGATACAAAGCATCAGCAATCTGTTGGCTTTTATAAAGGGTATTTATTTGGGGTAAAAGTTTACAGTTACAAGGCCCTAAAGAGTCCAACTCAAGGTACCAAAGTCTGTTGCGACGTGTTGAAGCAAGATGGCGGGCGATGTCTGCTAGGGTTCAGCCTTCCTCTTTCCTCTTAAGGCTCCATGGTCCCAGCTTCTTCCTTTCTCAGCTGTATGCTAGTATAGGGCTTGTCTGTCTTCCCGGGGCTCGTTTCTTTCCGGGCTCAGCTTCTCTGTTCTCTTCACAAGGTCAGCTGTAAACTCTCAGGCGAATGGCTCATCTCTCTTCCCAGGCCTCTGCCATGTTTATGGAGCTGTCTTTCTTCCTCTGTGTTCTTCTTCTCTGTGTATCTACTTCTGTGTTCTAGACTGAGTGTCCACTTACATAGCCCATCAAGAGGGCGGGGACTCAACTCTACAAGCCTTAATGACGTGGTCCAATCAAAGCCCTAATCTTGATTTAATCAAGTAAAGCCTTTGAATTTAAATTGATCAAAGGGTATCATGCCCAGAGGAACAGACCAGTTTATAAATATAATCAATATCTCTTTTTTGGAACTCATAAATAATATCAAACTGCCACAATGACTTAGGGAAGTAATAAAAGAATTTTAGAGGTGAACCATCTACTCACCTATGGTGGTTAGGGATGTCCTCTATGAAGAATTTACACTTCGAAATCTCAAAAATAAAAAGTAAAGATCTTGGCAAAGAGCCTTTAAGCAGACAGCAGTAAATACAAAGGCCTAAAGAATACTAAATTAAGAAGGATGGAAGGCTCCAGTAAAGGAACCTCCTAGAGTAAAGAGGTTTCATTAGGATGACCAATAAAATGATGAATTTGAAAAATATTGAGTCTATGTTAAAGAAAAATGACACAAAAAAAAAAAACTGTAAAAATTTTTTTAATCTAATAAAAGAATAAAATTACGATATATTAGTTGTCTCTGCAGTGAATATTTACATGGCAACAGTAATTGAACATGGCTGCTGATTTAAATAAAAATGTCAATACTGGAAGGATGGTGTATGTAGAAACAGATCTTGGGAGAAGGGTTCATGTGCAAGCTATTCGTTGAAATTCTCCTATGGAGAAACACCCTAAGGGAAAGGGGAAATCAGGACAGGGGAGGGTGTGATTTCAAGCAAAGTCACCAGGGAGTATGGCCGAAGTCTGATCAAGAAAAAGAAACCAGGCTATCATACTCCTTCACATGTGGCCACCTGGGAGGACATAAACTCCCCGGCACTTCTGGATTCTGGGTGGTAGGGAGGCTTAGCAGCTCCAGTGGTCAGGGGCCAGTGGAGAATGAGTGGTGTGACTGGCAGAAGAAAAAGCACACAGAAGACTTTGGGGAGGGGCGTTAGGGGCGAAGGGGTGGGAAAGGGAAAACAAGTAAATGTGACCTTATTTTGTCACCATTTTTCACACAAGCATTTAAGTACCTAATGATTGCCAGACTCTCATATGTATTGCCTATTTAATTCTGAAAACAACTCAAACCCATTTCTCCTAAGTCCCGTGTCCAAACAACAAAGTTCAGCTCTCTCATTTAAACCTATGCTCATAAATTTGTCATATGTCTTTTGAATATCCTCAGGATTTTCTGAAACACCCTAAATTCATTCAAAATTGAGTTTTCAGAATAGTGTGCAATCCACCTCAGCAATTCTTGCTTTAAAAATAATTAACAGACTTTTAATATGCTAACAGTGGCTTTTGCTGGGTAGCTCATTCCAAGGGCAATTTAAAAATAGAACTTATAAAAATTGTTTTGGGCAATAACAGCATTATTAGAACAAATGTATTTGCTTTTGAAGGGCTCCCCCTTGATGGAGCACTCACTTGGATAGCATGTTTACTGTTTAAAAAAAACAAAAAAGTTTCTTCGTTCGTCACTTCGTTCACTAAAATCAGGGACTCAATACAAGTGAAGCTCAGTTCCACATCCGCATCGAACTATTCCAGCATGGTCAATGATTCTAGAAAGAAAAAAAAGTCACCAATCATCTTATCTATCATTTTACCAATGTTTTGTTACTGCCTTGGTAAAAAAAAAAAAAAAATACAAGGGGAATTGTAATGGTTTTTCATCCCTACCTGACCTATAAAATTATAGCCTCAATAAAACGGTGGGAAAGTTAGAAAGCAACATTTACCTCAAATGGCTGGAAGACATTATACAAAGCTTATTAACAGCATAGGGGAATCCTTTAGTCTCACCCCAAAGAATTAACTTTTGGCAGTGATAAAATGGTGGAATAGCAAAGGAACAGGTCAAATAAAATCACAAACAGACTTGGAATTAGGACTCCCTCCTCCTGCCCAATTTGCCAGTCCCCTGCTTTATCACAATCTGCTCTGCAGTTACAGGAATAATTGATTATGACTTCAAGATGAAGTCTGGCCAAGGCCAGATTACACATGGTCCAATAGTAAGTAGCCTGGGCCTATTTAAGGGCAAAAACAGAATTGGACATATGAAGAATTACTTTCAGGGGTTTATGAACCTCCATTTTATTTTAAAAACAATATTCATTCACCTTACTCTCACTGTATTATAAATATATTAGTTAGGAAAAAAAAGTTCCTAGTGCCATTAATGAATATAAATATATTTAATTTTAATTTTTCACTTAATCCTTATCTCATATTGTATTTAAATTTTTATTTTTGAATGTGTTTTTCAGAGGAAAACTATCAATACATTAGTACATGTGTATTGTTTATAGGTTATACAAATACACAAAATACATAAAAATATGCAAATATACACATAGATGAATATCTACACATGTGAATATACATCTGTGGCAGTTTGATACTATTTATGAATTCCAAAAAGAGATATTGATCATGCTTGTAAACTGGTCTGTTCCTCTTGGTATGATAACCCTTTGATTCTATTAGATTCAGCTGAGATGTCTGATTAAACTATGTTAAAATTAGGGCTTTGATTCAACCATATCATTAGAGTGTGACTCAGCTTTGAGTCCCAGCCCCCTTGGTGAGCTGATAAAACAGACTCTCACAGGGAAGTAGATACACAGAGAAGAAGAACACAGAGGAAGACAGACAGCTTCATAGACACGGCAGAGGCCCCAGGAAGAGAGATGAGCCTGATAGTTTGCAGCTGAAGAGAACAGAGTAGCTGAGAAGCCCTGAGAGATGAACCTTATGCCAGCTTGCAGCTGAGATCAGAAGAAGGACCTCTTCCTTCTTAAGAGGAAGAAGGAAGGCTGAAGACATTGCCTGCCATCTTGCTTCAACACTTGGCCAAGGACTTTGGGTGAGAAAGTACCTCTTACGGTACCTTGAGTTGGACTCTTTAGGGCCTTGTGACTGTAAGTTTCTACCCCAAATACATACCCTTTATGAAAGCCAAGAGAATTCTGGTGCTTTGTATCAGCACCCCATTAGGCTGATTAAAACAACATCTAATTATAAAATATGCATAATTACAGGTGCATGCTTAGATGCTTTTTACTAAATGATAAAACCCTTAGAGACAATTGCCCTAGAGGACATGCATCGGACAGAAAACAAAATTTAACAGAATAAGGGATTTCCTCCAGAGAGTAGAAAAGTATTTCTCCAAGTCACATGGAGGAGAAAATACAAGAGAGAATTTTTGAAATTTTAGGGGCACCAAGAGAGAGGGTCAAGTGTGTCAATGATCACCTTGAGGGACACCTGGGAATTATCCCAGGGCCCAGAAGCCGTGGGGCAACCAGGTGACTGTTCTTGAACGTTTAGTGATCACAAAGAATGAAGACTGACAGGAGCTACTCCCATCTTTCCTATCAGAATCTGAAAGAACTACCTATCCACAAAAATCCAGAAACTGACCAAGTAAGCTCAAAAATTGTTCAGGCCCTGGCCACATACAGAAACAAGCCATCTTTTAACATCCACACATCTAAAAATCCACCAGAGGGAAGTGAGGCCCAGAGCACCTGGCAGAGTAAAGGAGAAGCTTCTAACTCTGTCCTTGGTACAGGTGGCAGGAGATGAGGAGGTTAAGATGCTGAACACCTTTGAGGTGGGACAGTGATTTAAAATACCCGCATGGTACCTGAGTGACTAAAAACCAATTTAGAAATTAGAAAAGTAAAATCAGAAAAATCCTTGATTTGTCCAAAGAAACAAGATTCTCTAGCACATTCCAGGGCTCCTCTAGTGGATGACTGAACCTTACATAGGCCCTCAAGCTTCAGCAATCCTAACCCACTAGCAGGGCAAGTCTATAATCCCTCATAGCCCTGCTAATATTCTCTCAACACTTCTCTCTCTCCTCAAACCTTCCAGAATCCTCCCCACAATATACAATTATTCTCAGATGATGACCTCACTGTTTACTCCACTGTGAAAGGAGAAGCCAATTAAGGAAATTGTCTGGCATTCCTTCCACCAAATTTATATTTTAAATTAAAATTGCAGCTGTAGCCATAGTCTTCGCCTTCTTTGTTGTTACATTGGGAGAAATCCCCTGTTCCCATTAAAGGCAACTTCTTCCACCTGAGCTCTGGATCCCATGCTGTTTGCTACCTCAAAGACTCAGCCTTTTCATGTATCCCCTTTCTATACCATGTCATCAGTTTCTCCCTCTGTATTGGGCCACTCCCATCTGGATGCAAACATGCTTTAATATCTCCCATTAAAAAACAAACCAAAATTAAAAAAACAGCCCTCAGCCATCATATCTCCTACCAGTGTCTACTCAATTCCTCAGAGCTCTTCACAGCAAGAAGGAAGAATTGTCTCTAGTAGCTGTTTCCATTTCCTCAGCTCCCATTCACCCTTCACCCTACTTCAGTCTGATTTCTGTTGTCCTATTCCTTCTTCCAGAAATTCCACTGGTCACAACTGACTCAGGTTTCCAAATTCAATGGATACTTCTCTGTTGTCCTCTTACTTAACTTTTCAGCAGCATTTGACCCTGTTAACTCTTCCCTGCTTTTTGAAACAGTCTTCTGTTTTTTGCTTCGGTAGAAAATGCCTATTGAATTTCTTTGACTAAGATCCATTCTCCCTTCTGGTAACAACATCCTAATTTTCTACCCTGATTTTTTTTTTTTATCACTCTCCTTCTCTTAGTTATACCATTTCAATAGAGATGACCTTTTACTCCACACCTGAACAATCAAATAATAATAGCACAAAATATATACTATGTACAGGGCACTGTTCCAAACCATACAAGTATTTTTTTAAACAATATTTATGTATGTATGTATGTATGTATGTATGTATTTTATTTATTTATTTGTTTGTTTGTTTATTTTGAGGTACCGGATATATTGAATCCGGGCCCTTGTATGTGTGAAGCCAATGCTCACATCGGCTTCCCTAAGTTAGTTTTTTCATTAGTTTTGCTTGTTGTTTATTTTTGTTTTTTCAGGAGGCACCGGGAACTGAACCCAGGACCTCCCATGTGGGAGGTGGGCACTCAACCTCTTGAGCCACACCCGCTCCCGAAACCTTACAAGTATTAACTCTTTTAATATTCATAACAGTTCTATGTGGTAAGTACTATTGTCACCCATGTTTTACCAATGAGGAAACTGAACTATGGAATACTCAACTTGCCCAAGATCACAACGCTAATTAGTGGTGAAGCTGAGTTGTATCTCACACTCTTAATCAGTGTGCTATTCTGTTTCTTACATTCCCTGACTATAAAGGGATGGGCATGTGGTGCAATCCAGGCCAGTAAGAGCTCTCCCAATAACTTTTGCTGAAGCACTGGGAAAGAGAAACTCTCTATCTGTTGGAATGTATTGTGAATGTACTGTGACCATGCAGAAAGAGCCGGTCTAAGAATTAAGGGAAAAGAGGAAACCTGAGCCAAAAGATAAATGACATCATTTGAGCACTTGGATCTAGCATGAAGTAGTTCAAAAAATTCCTTTTTAGCTTAATCTAGCTGAACTTTTTTGAGTTATCACTTGACTCATGAACACTGACAAATACAGTGTCATGTATTTGTCATGACAGCACACGCCATTGTTTTCCCTTCTACCTCAAAAGCCCTTCTTTCTCACTCTCCTTTGCTGGTTTCTCCTTCCTTGGCTGATCATTAAACGCTGATGTCCCTTGGGTCTTAATGCACAAATCTTTCCTCTTTTCTATCTCTATTCTCTTCACAGGTAAGCTAACATAACCCAATGATTTAAAAAATCAACTACCAGTTGGTGACTCCCAAATTTATATGTCAAATTCAATTCTCTCCTGAGTTCTAGTCTCATCCACCCAACTGCCTACTTAACACCTCTAGTTGGATGTCTAGTAGGCATAAAAAATAAACTTAATTCTGGCCCACCTACCCCAGACTATTCCTCTGACTTCCCTATCTCAGTAAATGGTACTACCATCTGCCTGGTTGCTTAAACCAAACATCTAAGTTATCCTCATGCCTTCCATTTCTTTTATTCTCTTATCAATTCATGTCCCATAGATTCTATTTCTAGAGGTTTTTTTTTCAATTATCAAATCCATTCATTTATTTCTATCCTCATTACCACCACCTTAATCTACTCTTGCCCCTGCTAATTCATTCAGCCCACAACATCCAGAGTGATCTTTTAAAAATATAAATCTGACTATGTCATTCCTTTGCCTAAAATTCTTCAATGGGCTCCCACTGCTGTTAGAATAACTTCCAAATCCTGATTCTCTGCTCTTTAAAAGCCCTACCTGATCTGGATCTTCCCATCTATTTCATTACATACAACTTTTTCCCTCACTCCCAATATTCAGCCACACTAGCCTATTTTTCAGTCTCAAACACATCAGTCATTGCCTACCTCTAGACCTTTCCATTTGCAGTTTTCTCCATCGGGATGTACCTTTTCTAGCTCTTTGTGTGGCAGTATCATTCTCATCCTTCAGATTTCTACTAGAAGCTATGGCAGATGTTATCATTCCCCACAATATCCCCTCATCCTTACCATTTCAGTACACCCAGACCTTACTTCCAACTGCTAACATCTGCACTATTTTAGCTGAGAAAATAACAATTGGATCCCTCCCACTCTGCCACGTATGCAGCAGGCTAGAAACTCCAGAGAATTAATGTCCTCCATGCCCAGCAATCCTCAACCAATAACTAAAAGGAGTTATTTTATAAATACCCCACCTCCCACTCCCTGTGCTCAATACCACTTCCCAGAGTTCCATAGGGGAATTTAGCTGCATTTGGACAACATGGTTGATAAATCACCCTTGATTGACTTTTCCCTTCCTTATCTCACTTACCCATTTACCCTTCCTTATCTCACTTACCCATTTCCTGGGATTATTGCCCAAATAAACTACTTATAGTCAAATTCTTATCTCAAAGTCTATTTTTGGAGGAAACCAAACTAAGATAGAGTCCTTCCTTGGCAATACTCTTTACAAAGGCCACCCCAACTTATACAAATTTATTACCTAGTTTGTTTCCTCCATAAAGCTTATCACAATACCTATAGACTGAGTTCTACTGTGTATATAACTTTTGCTGTTTTGTGATCTTAAAGCCCAAAAGCTAAAGAGTTGGATTTTGAAGATTGCATTTAAATTTATATTTTGGCAAGACTTTCATCTCTAACATAATTTTTTATATTTACAGCATAAATGAGATCTACTGCATTTTTTATTTTATTATTTACCTGTTTTTATCTCTTCTTGGGATTTTATCTTCTTAACTATTATATCCCCTCTTAACTATTATATCCCCAATGCCTGGCAGATAATAGACACTCAACAGATATTTGTTAAATGAATAAATAAATGTTTGAACTAGGTTCATTACTACTTCTCTGTCATGCTACAATTGTGTAATAATTATATTTTAATTAAAACACAGGAGTATTATGCTACTTCCAGAAATATAAGGTAATTAGAATACTAAAAAATTCTGAAGTTCAGATAGTATTAGAGAATAACAGACAGAGAGGTGCTGCAATCCAAGTTTTCCAAATCCAAGTCTTGTGGGATATCTACTATACTTCTACTATACTACTAATAGCTTTGTAGCGTACAGGCTCAATTTTTCTTTTCAGTTGTTGGGATGGATTTGCATCAAAAGACTCACAGCTATTGCCTGCCTGACTTCCCTTGTGTCAAATGTTATAAAAGTAAGTAGTTGCCCAAGGTCAAGAGTGCAGCTGTGGCCAAAAAGCAAAGCATTTGTTATGGAAGACAAACTGGCTAGGATGAAAATTGACGATGGCCTTGTTAATACATCCTCCATATGATCTATGTTGAGCTACAGCAAATGAGTGCTATAACCAGAATGTGAAATCCCTAACTTTATATTTTCTCCTTTCATTGTGCTAAAAAAAAAAACACTTTGTATTTCTATCTTGAAAAGACCTACCTTACGGCTGATAGGTTTATTTCCTTTCACAAATTTGTTTATTCATTATCTCTAATACTCACAACCTATTACAATCTGGTTATTTTCTCATCACATTACAGGACTATCTCTCCTGAAAGTTTCCATTAATCTCCAAATTAAATTCCCTTCCAAGTAAAATTACTTGGCTTCCCCTGTTTTTCTGATATTTTCTTTTTCTATTATACACTAAAGCCATGGTAAGTACTTAATAAGTAACTGTAAACTGGCAACTATAATGCTCCTACCTCTGAGGTTTCCTTCTATCTCCTTCATTATGTCATGGACCCATAACAGAATCATTTCCCATGGTTCTATCCTTGGTCTTTAAAGCTAAAGGTGTGGCCAAGGAATCATCCATAGGCAGTTTGGCTATAACTTGTGCTGTACGTAGAGGTGTCATAGGAAATGTGGATGAAATGGCTGATGAACTAATAGAAATCCTGAAATATTAGGACAGCATGTGTGGTCTTGATTTTACAAGCAAGAGTTGTTATTGATGGTTCTCCATGAACATAACTTTCTACTGAATACCATAATGGTTTAAAAAATTGATATAAACCATACTTCACACCCCACACATGCCCACACCATCACAAACATGCACTGTGTCTAGTAGGAGAATCTTTGCTATATAGTCTTCATTTTTTAAATTCTTGGATCAAACCCTCACTACCAATGTGGAAAAGTCTAATCATATAGGTGGGAGAAAATGAATATCTTGTCTGTTCTTATGCAGACTTTATTAATAACTACATCAATTTTTTTTTAGTAATTACCATACTGATTGGTAGACCTCAGCAACTGTTTCTAAATCACCCAGTGTTTTGCAACTCTGGATAAGATGATTATCTCTGCCTAGTTATTCTATACATTATTGAAAACAGTAATATTGAAATCCCTAAGTATTATTGTTAAGTTCTCTATGTCTCCCTTCAATTTTGTCAGTTTTTGTTTCCTATATTTTGGGGTTCTGTTGTTAGATATATATGTTTATAATTATTACATCTTCCTGATGGACTGATACTCTTATCATTTAAAAATGTCCTTCTCTGCCCCTAGGAACAATTTTTGTCTTAAAATCTATTTTGTCTGATATTAGTATACCCACTCTAGTTCTTTCTTGAATTCTATTTGTATGGTATGTCTTTTTACATCTTTTTACTTTCACCTATTTGTGTCTGACTCTAAAGTGTGTTGCTTATAGACAACATACAGTTGAAACATGTCTGTTTATTTTAATCCATTTTTCCCATCTCTGCCTTTGATCAGTGTGTTTAATCCACTTACATTTAATGTAATTACTGATTAAGTAGGATTTATGTCAACTATTTTACTACTTGGTTTTTTTTACTGTATTTCTTATGTCTTTTTTATTCCTCTATTCCCCAATTTCTGTTTTCCTTTGTGTTAAATAGGCATTTTCCAATGTACCATTTTAATTCCCTTGGCATTTCTTTTACTGGATTTTTTTTTTAATTATTTTCTTAGCAGCTGCCCCAGGGATTACAATTAACATCTTAACTTGTAACAATCTAGCCAGATTAATTCCAATTTAATTTGTATAGTATGCAAAAACTTTGTTCATATATAACTCCATTCTCTCTCTCTTCCTTTGTAGTATTATTGTCCTACAAATTACATCTTAATACATTGATAGGCTTATAAAACACTCTTATAATCATTGCTTTAGCAGTTGTCTTTTAAAACAGATAAAATAAATAACTATATATATATATATTTAAACCGTTTTTCATAATAATACTATTAGTTCACCTTTATTGCTTCATATGGATTCAAGTTGCCACCTAGTGTCCTTTCATTTCAGCATGAAATTCTTTCCTAAGCATTTCTTATAGGGCAGGTCTACTAGTGAAAAAAATTTTTATGTTTACTTATCTGCAAATGTCTTAATTTCTCCTTCATTATTAAAGGATAGATTGACAGTCTTTCTTTTAACACTTTGAAGATGTTATTCCACTGTTTTCTAGCCTTCATGGTTTCTAATGAGACATCAGATTATGATCCCTTGTATATGGTATGTCATTTTTCTCTTGCTTTCAAAGTTTTCTCTTTGTCTTTGACTTGGGTCAATTTAACTATGACATGTCTTTATGTGGATCTCTGAGTTTATTTTATTTAAAGTCTGTTGACCTTATTGAATGTGTCAATCTCTATTACCTATTATCAAGTTCACTGCTTCTTTCTTCTGCCAGCTCAAATCTGCTATTGCCTATTTCTGCTATTTTTCATTTATTGTGCTTTTCAACTCCAGAATTTCTATTTGGTTCTTTTTTATAATGTCCATCTCTTTAATGATATTCTCTATTTTGTAAAACATTGTTGTCACACTTTCCTTTAATTCTTTAGACATGGTTTACTTTGCTTGTTTTTTTGTTTTGTTTTGTTTTAGTATATTTAAAATAGCTATCTAGTAAGTCTAGTGTCTGGGCTTTCTCTGGGTTTCTTTTTATTGATAGCATCTTTTCCTACATATGTGACATACTTTCTTGTTTCTTTGTATGCCTTGAATTTTTTTGGAAATTGGACTTTTAAAATTATTATTGTAACAACTGTGGTATCAGATTCATCAAACGCCTAAGATTTGTTGTTGTTGCTGGCTGTGTTTGTTCTTGTTTTTCTTATTGCTGCTTATTTGTTTAAATGACTTTCTTAGACTAACGCTATAGATTCTGCATTCCCTGCAGTCTGTGGCCACTAAGTTCTCTGCTAACATTTGCTAAGTTTCTGTTTTTTATTTTTAAGCCTGGCTCCCTGAGGGTCAGTATAATTTAGTATCCAGCTAATGAATGGTCAGAAGATTTCCTTAAATGTCTTGCCTTTAAATCTCCCACCCTTTGCCAAAAGTATCAGAGTGAGAAGGGAAGCCTTCAAGCTTCAGGCAGTTTACAAGACAGCCTTAAGTTTTACTTCCTATTTAAGCAGGGCCTCAAGGTCAGTGGGAGTAGAGTGTCTTCTCCTTTCCCAGGTCTTTCCTGGACATTTGCCTAGACTTATGCATGTGCAACCTTTTAAATCCCCAGGAATATGTTGGAGATTTTCAAAGTTCCCTATTGTTGTCTAGTTCTCCAGGATTTCCTTTTAAATTCCCAGCCAGGCTCTTGTTTGCCCAACTGAAATCACTGCAGCTGAGATGTTACCTGCAGTTTGCTATTGTTTCAGTAATGCCCTGAGGCACACTTCCCCCTACACAAACACACAAACACACATACACACACCCCACATCACACTGAGCTGCATTTTGAGTCAAATCAAATAGCAACCACACACCCAGAGAATAGAAATTTCTCAGAGCACCGCAGGTTTCGGCAAAATATTGACTGTTCTCTGTTGGTGTTTGTAACAAAGCTCCAAAATCAGTCAAATCTCCCCATTGTCTGCAACGCTGCTTACTTTTGACCACCACACTACTAAGTTGGGTAGGGAGAGGTGAAGGGAATAGCTCCAAGTTAAAAGGCCACAGATCCCACTGTTTTTTGAGCTTCAATAGTTTCTCTTGGATAGATGACTTTCAGTTCATTCTATGGCTTTGTTTACTTGTCAGAGTTCTGAAATGGTTGGCTTTTGCCATTTTCCCCATAGTTTTGTTGTTTTAGAGATAGCAGGTCCACTGAGGTCTTTCATTCTGCCACTCCAGAAGTCCACTCTCTACTTCACTTTTCTCTCAACTACTAGAAATGTCTTGTTGTTATATTCTTTGACCAACTAAAACAGATAAGCTCTCTGAGCTGTTATTTTCATCCAAAGCACAGGCTTAAGGCTTGCTACATATTATCAAAGGCCACTGTGGAGGAGAATACAGATGTCTCTAGAGAATTGTACCAGGCATGTGTGCATATTTATATGTATGTGAACAAGTAATATAGAGAGAGATAAGTAAGGAGGTCGATAATGCTTTCCTTCTCTTATTCTAAAAAATGATTTAAAAGAATGATAGGCTCTTTTATTACAAGGACTTAGGTGACAAAATTGGCTGGAGTAACTAGACAGTTGATAGCCAATGTAGGCCAAATGTTAAATGATTCTATGAAGATAGAGGACTCATGAGGATAATTATAAAAGCATTTTTTTGGTCTCCCATTGTCCTTTAAAGGTGCTCAGTGATGCTAATTTTTCCTTTGCCATTGTATGAAAATAGCAGTTAGCCTTGCCCTGGATGCCTCCTCTAGAGCATTAAGGTAATCAAAAGTTTATCATCAGTTTGAGTCAGAAAAGCACAGTCAATTCAGTAATTTAAAATTATCTAACCTAACTACCTACTTTGTTCAAAAGCAAGACTTCCCCTACTGTTTCCAAGCTATGCCTTATAGCATAGCACAGGACATCTGCCTTTAGGGAAGGGATTGCAGATAATTTTTCTCTTTCTCCCTCATTTTCATACCTAATACACTAGCTACTATTTCTGATCCCCTCCTCTGTGGTTGCAGGAAGGAGTGAGAAAAGAAGTAAAGGGAGAAAATGTTGTACTTGACGGACACCACCATAATCTGCCTTCTGGCCAACAGACAGTTAAATATGAGTCTATCTCCTGTGAGGCTTACATGTTTGGTTTGTTTGTTTGTTTGTTTGTTTGTTTTAGATATCCCCCACTCCAGTGCTGATAGTCAATCACCAGCTCTTCCCAGGACATCTGGTAAAGACCCCAGCCTTGAAAGAAGCTATCTGAGAGGCCACCTTGCCTTTGCATCATCCTAAAGACCCCCATTTGCTTAACTTTGCAGACTTTGCCCTTGGGGGTTCATACTACTTGGCATTCCTTCCTTTTTATGAATTCATTGATTTATCTTTGTATTCTTTTAGATGTGATGAACTATTAATTTACTCTCAGTGAGAAAACTGTACCACCCTCCCCTACCTTCCACCACACTCTTTGTAAACACTTATTCAGGGCTCTATAGGTCCTTTGGAGGACTCAAGAGTTACAGACAACCTTAACTCCTTGAGCATAAAAACCAAGGGGCAGCCAAGTTAGACACCCTTTGGCCCAAAGGATTAGAACTGTTGTGGAAAGGAGGAGAGTTTGGGCTTGGTGGAATTGACCAGGGGAGAAGAGTACCCAGCACTAATCAACTCTCTGAATAAGAGTTTGGGTTAGACCATGAGAAGTAGGAAAGTTCATTTGAAAACTGATAGGGTGGGTGGGTGGGGAGAAAACTGCAAATTATAGAGTGAAGCCTGTGTTTGCATAGGCTGGAAGTGTAGTGTTTTTTCTGAGTAGTATGGGTCCAGCCATAACTTAGCAGTTTGTTACTATGAGAGACAAAGAGAGATGGCGGAAGGGGAGAGAAGAACTATTACGGATAATAATACTTGTGTTACTGTCTTACATTGTTATTTAGCTCTTCAAGTATCATTCCTTGACCCATGAATCAGATCATAAGCATCTTAGAGTCAGGAATGATGTCACATCTTGTATCACCTTTACTCTCATAAATATATGAGTAAATATTAAAAGCCAGCTGTAATGATAACTTATAGTAGCTAACATTTACTGAGCACTTACTAGGTATTGCATATATATATGTATATATCACTTTATGGAGTAGCTAAAATAGACCCATGGGGTAGATAATATATCCATATTATAAATGAGGAAGTTGAGTCCCAGGGATGTTAAGCAACTTATTCAAGGGCACATAGCTAGAATGGCAGAACCATGGGTTTAACTCAAATAGTCTAGCTATGAACTCTACATACATACACCTTTTCATATTTTGTCTGCCTTGTGTCCTGACTCTGACACAATTTTTCATGTGCTCTTGGATAAATCATTTCACCTTTCTTATCCTTGATTTTTCTTTCCATAAAAGGAAAGAGGGAGGTTGGAATCACCAATACCCACTGTCCTATGGTTCAATGAAAATGCCTCTGATAATATCCTCTCCATGAAACTACATCCATTCAAACTGTCACATACTAATTGGCTTGAATGATAATAATAAAACCTATCTCCAAAGTATATAAAATGTCTCCAGATCCATTATCTCACCTCATCTTTACCATTTTTCTAGGCAATTACTGAAAACCCAGGAATAGAGCCTAAGAAACAGGTGCAAACAAAACAAAACAAAATTCTGTACTTTGACTCTTAAAAACTTGAACATTTTAGTGTTTTCATGACCATGAGATACTAGAAATCAGTACATGAACTTATCTGACCTGGCAAACCTAACAGTGGGACCATAATAAATAGAAAAAATAAGTAGGACACAATTATTTGCTAACTCTTAAAAAGAAAATTCCTCCCTATCACTTTCTGCAGGATAAATTTTCTCATTGTCCTTCCCTCATCCTTCATCCTGCTCTCTCCTCCTTAGTTTTCCAAGTCTCTCCTTTCTTGAGAGGTAAGCAGATTTGTACCTTAAAAACACAAATCCCATTGCACTGATCTAAACTTGACACTAAAGCCCTTGTTTGTGTGCTGTCAGAAGACCAAGGTCAATAAATAACCAAAGTCCAGCACATGCAGTTTTGATTTTTATGAACAGTATCCAGATACAGACGTGACATAAAATTTTCTTGTGTGTGGCAATGCAGGCTTATTTCTCTTGAAAACATAATTTAGGGAAGCGGCTGTGGCTCAATCAGTAGGGCTCCCGTTTACCATATGGGAGGCCCCGGGTTTGGTTCCCGGGGCCTCCTGGTGAAGGCAAGCCCGCCCGCGCGGCGTGGTTAGCTGACCCAGCGAGCACAAGCAGCAAAGTGGAGGATAAATGAATAAATAAATAAAATCTAAAAAAAAAAAAAAAAAAAAAACATAATTTAATCTCACAAAATTATCACTTGACAGCAGCTTATAAATCAAGTATGTGGAAACCTGGATGCAGCCTGGATCTGCTGCCACCTTCAAAGTCAGCATTTAGCCTAGAAATGACATGAAGGATGTAATCAGCACTATCATTTACTATCATTTAACAGGTGGGATTTTTGCATTTGTTTAGTATCTTGCATCCATCTCAGCAGTTTCTGGCATAAGTACCTATAACAAGCTGATAAGCAAAAGGCCAATAAAAGCTGGTGAAGGTTTAGACATAGCAAGTACAATACAAAGCAAGTACAATAACAAATCCAAGTACTGTGGGTCCACGTGGGCCCAAAAATTTCTCCCAGCTGCAGAGATCCAGAACATATCTTGGCCAGCTATGCCTATGTAGTATTAGCATGGAAAAGCAGGGGCAAGACAACTCACAGTCTATGAGCAAACAGTATTTGATTTTCATAAAATTATAAGCAAGAGAAGTTGGATTTATAGTCAATCTCTGTGATTCATTACTACCAGAGGGCATGGATCGTGTGACTAATCCAAGTATCAATTCAATTTGATTTTGGATTATATCATTTGGAAAATGACTAAAGCAAATTTGCCTAACATGTACATGGTTACGTACATAGTCAATGATGGCCCTGAGTACCAAATACAGGTCTTTCAACTACCACTGATACCCTTGTATTTTTATCAAAACATTTCTAATTTATCAGCAAATTCCAGCATTTGACAGAATGAGAAATAAAATAGATACGGTTCAAAAGAGAGGAGAAAGATATAAACCCAGAATTCCAGAAAAGTTAGAGCCTGAAGACAGTATTGGGGTAGAACAAGAACCTTGGCTAGAATGCTCCATGCAAAGGACAAAGCACATCTACTAATTGTTTTAAGTATTTATTTAGCTATTATAACTTATTTAACTTATTATAACTTACTTACTCACCTACTGACATGATTGCAGGATTTGATAAATCAGTTTATTCTTTTTTTATATATAATAATTGTTTTATATCTTATTTTTTAACAGATACTTAGATTACATAAATGTTAGACAAAAAATATAGGGATTCCCATATGCGCCACTCCCCACATCTCCTACACCCTCCCACATAAACATCCTTCATTAGTGTGGCACATTCATTGCAATTGATAAACGCATCCTGGGGCTTTGCCATTAGGCATGGACCATAGTTCACATTGTAGTCTACACTCTCTCCCACACAGTTCTGCATGTTATGGGATTATATAAAATGGCCTATATCTGTCATTGCAAAGTCATTCATGACGATTCCCAAGTCCCAAAAAAGCCCCCGTATTACAACTGCTTTTCCCTCTCCCAGCCTCCCGAGACTCCAGTGGCCACTGGCTCCACATCAATGCTGTCATTTCTTCCATTGCTAGAATTACAATATGTCTATAGTAGAATACCAGTAAGTCCACTATAGTCCATAGTTCTTTCCCAAATCCTGAGGATTCTGGGATGGTGATTGTATTAGTCAGCCAAAGGGGTGCTAATGTGAAATACCAAAAATGGGTTGGTTTTTACAAAGGGTATTTATTTGGGGTAGAAGTCCACAGATCCCAGGCCATAAAGCATTAAGTTTCTTCTCTCACCACAGTCAACTGGCACGTGTTGGAGCAAGACAGCTGCTGGCTTTTGCCAGGGTTCAGGCTTCTGGGGTTCCTCTCTTCCCGGGGCTGCGTTTCTCTCTGGGCTTAGTGCTTCTGGTTCCTCCACAAGGTCAGCTGTAGACGATCAGGCAAACGGCTTGCTTCTCTTCTCCTGGGGCCTTCTTTCCAACATCAAAACTGCTTCTCAGATTACCTATTTTGTAAGCAAATACACATATATGCATATATATTTATATATCATTTTGCAAATGTTTGTATGTATTGTGAGAATTTTGATTTTTACCCATAAAAAAAAAAAAAAAACTGCTTCTCAAAAGACTGCTTCAACTTTCCTTTGCCTTGCCTTTTATATTCAATTCCCCACCCACCAAGGGGTGGGGCTCAACGCCCTAATACTAACCTAATCATGCCCAGATTAACAGATCAGTTTACAAGCATGATTCAATTATATTTTTGGAATTCATAATTACATCAAACTGCCACAGTGATGTCCACTCTACCGCTAATTGAGAGGGAACTTATATCCCATGGGAAAGATGGATGGGACTCTCTTGCTTGCAGTTGCAGACTCTCTGTTCCTTGGGGTGGCCGTTGTCCATTATCATCTCCTTGTTAGTTGTCCTGGGTAAGTCCAATGAGCTGTAGAGTAGGTGTGGCAACTCTGCTAAGGTTCCAGGCCCAGCTGGCACATGGACAGCCCAAAGACTTGAGTCTCTTGGATGTACACCTACAAACTCCAGCACCAAGTATAGGATTAAACAGAAGGGATAGATGAGCCATGTGTAGGGAAGACATAATTGAGTCCAACTCTGTCACTCTCAGGAGCACAAACTCCATAGTAAGGGCCACTGGCAAGGCTTCAAATTCTGGAGCTACCTGCCCTGGGTATCTCCAGAGCCCTCAGGAACCCCTCTTTTTGGGGTAGTGTCCACTTTGGCAGTCTGTGATATCTGCTGAGATGTGCATAAGCTTTACCTCTGGGATGACTTCCTGACTCACTTTGAAGTCTTTTGGCCATACAAACTCATTTGTCTTTACCTTTTCCCCCTTTTATTTGAGGTCTATTTCCTGTTGCATTGCTAATTGGTGCTTGGTAGTAATCCCTCGGTGCCAGGGAGGCTCATCCCCAGGAGTCATGTCCCATGCTGGGGGGAAGGTAATGCATTTATATTCTGAGCTTACCTTAGAGAAAGGCCACATTTGAGCAACAAGGAGGCTCTCAGGAGACAACGCTTAGGCACCCCATAACATTAGGTTAAGTTTCCATTTCAAGAGCAAAGGCTCATAAGCATAGGCGTCAATATCAAGGGACCATCAGTGGATCATTCTCTTTCACCAGTCATTGCCCCTGCACTTGGGGGACTGTTGCTGTTCCATTAGAGAATGTGGCAGAGCTCTCCAGGATGGGAATTCAATACTCTCTCAGTTATAGTGTGAGTCTCCACCCACTGTGACAAACTGCCGTGAACATTTGAACATTTTTATATACCTTATATGTATGCCCAGGTGAACTTCCTCCCATGTATGCCCCATCACTAACACTCCACACTAATGATCCTCCCCTGCCCTAGTTGTAACCCTTCTGTGATCCAAAGCGTCTTCAAAAATGAAGCCATTAAAATAGCCAAATACAATTAATAGGAAAATGAAAGTTTATTCTTAAAATTCTGTTAGTCAATCTGTCTTATAAATGCTATTCTTTTTTTTTTATCATTTCCAAAGCAACTTAAACCTGAATATGGAATTCCATTCCATCACATAAGTTTATGTACATCAGAACTTAAGCCTCTTAAGCTGTGTCTCTTGAAACAACCTCCTTTGACAAAGCAGATAGCTGAGTTGAAGTGGATAGTAGTCTCTAGCACTTCATGAAAGACTTTGCTTCCCTTTTAGAGATTTCTATACTCATAAAAATAGTGAAAGTCAGAATAACTGGATCACTTATAATAGTAACATATGCATTAGAAACTCAGCATAGTGAAACTAAAAAGAAAGGCTGCTCATACTTATATACTAATAATTATAAAAATACTTTCCCCACCTCATTTAGCTTTGGGAGCCTCTTCCTCACATATCTATTGGTTGCACAATTTTTGACAAGTGCTGCTTTTAAAGAGAAAAAGAAAAAAGAGAAACCACATCCTAAAGTCTGGTGGCTTATAAACATCAACAAATTACATATCTATTATTATGATTATATCTCAGATAGAATTAAGTTCAATTTTGGATTTATTAACTCAGAACTTCAAAAAAAAACTAAGGACCCAGGTTCTACCCATCTTTCAGTAGTATATCTTCAATCTGTTTTTTCATCTTTAGGCTTATTTCTCCCCATCACAAGATGGCTGTAGCATTGTCATATATTGAGAGTAACAAAAAATGTTGACTAATAGAAGTAAATAGAAATAGTTCCTTTTGGTGGGAATATTTATCAATGAGAAAAAGCTTTCCAAGAATTCTTCAATAGACCTCACCTCATGTCCCTTTAGGCAAAATTTCATTAAATGCCAGTGCTTGAACCATTTATTGTCAAGAGCAATGAAATTATCTATCATCGGGTAAAACTAATCAGGATCCATCCTCTCCTTACTGCAGTAGAGCCAACCTTGCAACACTGACTGTAAGAGGCAACCGACAGTGCTAGTTCATTTGAACTTAGCAAGACAAGAAGGAAAGAAGGAAATCCAAGAGTTTCAACACTTCAAAAATTGAAATTGATTGAAATATTGACAATGAGTGAAGAGTGGAATAATTAAAGCCAACGACTGCAGCAGTTTTTATATTTTATAAGGAGAACAAATAGGGCATAGCCTGAGAGAAGATACTAATGGCAATTT
This sequence comes from Tolypeutes matacus, assembly GCA_026826555.1. Taxonomy (NCBI): domain Eukaryota; kingdom Metazoa; phylum Chordata; class Mammalia; order Cingulata; family Chlamyphoridae; genus Tolypeutes; species Tolypeutes matacus. The sequence goes on from JAKSZT010054569.1 coordinate 818,875, forward strand.
ATTGGCATGGAAATGTCTCGATGTGACTATGTTTAAAATAAATTAGCAACCTGTATCATCATTCACCTACACACTACCTTCCAAAAAAAAAGACAAACTAGATTTGTCATTTGTCATCATTTCTAAGAACATTAAGCTACTGTGTTAATGATTCTTGTCTTGCTAAGTTCAAATGAACTAGCACTGTCGGTTGCCTCTTACAGTCAGTGTTGCAAGGTTGGCTGTATTGCAGTAAGGAGAGGATGGATCCTGATTAGTTTTACCCAGTGATAGAGACACAGCTTAAGAGGCTTAAGTTCTGATGTACATAAACTTTTGTGATGGAATGGAATTCCATATTCAGGTTTAAGTTGCTTTGGAAATGATAAAAAAAAAAAAAAAAGAATAGCATTTATAAGACACATTGACTAACAGAATTTTAAGAATAAACTTTCATTTTCCTATTAATTGTATTTGGCTATTTTAATGGCTTCATTTTTGAAGACGCTTTGGATCACAGAAGGGCTACAACTGGGGCAGGGGAGGATCATTAGTGTGGGGTGTTAGTGATGGGGCATACATGGAGGAAGTTCACCTGGACATACATATAAGGTATATTAAAATATGAGATGACCTCATATTGAAAATGTTTATGAATAAAATCAATGTACACTGAAGTGAGCACCAACTGAAACAGAGGTTCTGAACCATGGATAGGACATTTAACTTGGAGTGAAAAAGAATGAAATAACAATAATAAAAAAGAAAATAAAAACTGTAAGAAATATTAAGACCACTGGAAAAATATTTGTGAACATATAAACAATAGGTTTATAGGCATAGGTACTGTGGGTATCCAGCTTTAGAAAATGAATTCTTTTTTAGGAGATACTGGGGATTGAACCCAGGACCTCATAAATGAGAAGCAGGCACTCAAACCACTGCAATACATCCACTCCCCTGGAAAATGAATTCTTGTTAAACAAAGGTGCTTGAAAGGCTGTTTGTGATTGTTGAAAGAAATTTAGTTTTGGAGTCAGACAGACCTAGGCTTAATTCCTGGCTTTACTGTTCACTAATTGTCTTAGTTTCCAGGCTGCTATGACAAATGCCATATTATGTGTTTGCTTAAACAATGAGAATTTATTGGCTCATGGTTTCAGAGACTAGAAGGCTTGCCTCCTCCTGGGATTGGTAGCATTCTGGTTGGCTAGAAATTCTTGAGTTCTTTGGCTTCATGTCACATGGTAATGCCCTCTCTTTTTTTCTTCTGGGTTCCATTGACTTCCAACTGCCAGTTCCTCCCTATGGAATTTTCTTTATAAGCCCTCCAATAAAAATATGAAGACCCGTCCTGATTCAGTTGGCCACATTTTAACCAAAAATAACATCTCCAAAAGTTCCTATTTGCAATGGGTTCACACCCACAGGAATAGGATTAAGAACATGTTTTTTTTCTGGGGTATATAATTTAACCAACCACACTAATCTGTACCAAGTTACCTGATCTTTTTGATATTCAGTGTACTCATGTACCATGAGGTAAAAATGTGGGATTCTTGGAAGATTAGAAACAATCTAGAGACAGTGCCAAACACAGTGCCGAACATTATAGCCAATAGTGATGGCAGTAATGGAAATGGAGGTGATGTTGGTAATGGCAGTGGTTGTTGCAGTCTCTGTGTACTGGTAGGGATGTGGCACTGGGAGTGAGAGTCCTAGTGCCATGTTAGCATTTGCATGGAAAGTTTGTTTACATATCATTTAAGATATAGAGAAAATATATTTTTGATGGATGAATGATCTCTATGCATGAATGAGAATTATCTTTATGATAAAATGGTCCCATTGAGAAGTACCATGGAACAGTGAAGGAAAAATCAAATACTTGCAAAATCATTCAGATGATTCTATCATATTGGTGATATACCACCCACACCCTGTTTCAGACAACTGCTGTGGAGGGAAGTCACTGAATGGGTCACTGAGATGTTAATTAAGGTTTTAGAAGGAGCACCATTATGATGTGAGAGATGATTTATAGATAGAGTTGAAGGACAGTTAAATATGGGAAGCAAGGGGAGCCTGAAAGAAGAGAAAAAACTAAGAAATAATTTGTTCTTCCTTTCAAAGTAAATTTTTTCTCAAGACCAAAAGTGATATTCTCTGCTAGATTCCTTATTACTTTCTACATCCCTTATTAAATTCTCTGCCTCCCAGCTCCTGCCTTCCCCACTTTAGTAATTCATTAACTAGCATAGCTATTATAAACAAAGTTTATGAAAGTGGAGCTGTTTTTGGAAAGCTGTATATCAAATCATGTTATCTAAAACAATGAGAGGGAATGAGATTAGCAATAAAAGGGACAAAGCTATAGAAATAAATTTTAAAAATAATGACGGTGCTCTGCAAAAAAATATTGTCCTTAATGTTACAAAATTATTATTCTAATCTCTTCACATTTATATTCTTTTATTGACAACTTGAAGTCTTCATACTAGTCAAGCTCATTTTCACCTGACCACTTCAACCATATCCCAGAGTCCACCATCTTGTTCATACTTGGTAAATTTATGAAATCCTTCTTTTGCTAAACCCTTCTTTTTAGCTCTATCCCCTTGATGAAGATTTTTCTGACCACCTCAAGCAATGCTGAACTCTCCTCTGTTCATTTAGCAGCTAGTATCTGTTCTAATCATTAAGCTTTTAGCATATATACTTCCTGGCCCTGTCATATTACCTTCCATTTAAACATACTCCATATATTCACATAAACCCCTGGGAGACTAGGTCTATGTCCTAGCATCCCTGACACCAAGCACAGTGTGCCTTTCCAAATGGGGTAGTGGAAATGACATTGATCATGTAATAGATCTTGATTTAAACTTTTTGCAAGTCAAAAGACAGAATGAAGAAAATAGAAATATATATTTTAGGGATCTTAAATTACACATAAACTGGTAGATTGTGGTAAGTTAAAATTCATATTGTAAACTCTAGAAAAATCACTAAAAAAGTAAAACATTAAAAAAACTAATAGTAGAGATAAAATGGAATCATATAAAATAAATTCAAAATAAAGCAGGAAAAGAGAAAAACATAACAAGGAACGGATGGCTCAACTAGAAGACAAATAGCAATATGTTAGATATAAACCAATCCATATCAACAATTACTTTAATATTAATGTTCTAAACATGCCAAGTAAAAGTCATTGATTTTGATGTTGTCAAGAGTGATGTCATCAACATGGTGATGTAAGACATCCTCTGAAAAACTCTTCCCTTAGAATCAATTAATAAAAGGCCAAATCCTACCTGCTTGGAACTCTGGAGGACAATAGAGTTTACAGAACAACTTTACAAGTGCTGAACTGAAGAAGAAGAAAAATAATCTCTAGTATCGGGTAGGAGCTTTCTATCCCATACCTGCCAGTCTGAACCACTCCCCCTTACTCGGTCCCACACAACTTGGGAGTCTCACAGAGGCAGCATGGCCAAGGTCCTTCCTGCTGTGAATGCAGATCATAGAGCCACTCACAGTAGCAAATTAGAACCCCATGCATAGCCTGGCACAGGGATCCAAGTCCACATACACCCAGGGCAGAACACAATCAGCTGAAGAATGCTGCACACAAAAGTGCCCCCTGGGGGTGGGGGGGGGGAGAGAGACAGACGGGGGCGGGGGGAGAGACAGAGAGAAAGAGAAATAAAGAAATAAAGAAGGAAGGAAAGGAGGGAGGGAGGGAGGGAGGGAGGAAGGAAGAAGGCCAACTGTTGACAAGAGCACACACACTCAATCCAGTCTTTGTTTGTTAGACCAACTAAACACAAAAGGGACCTTTCTGGATTGACCCCATCTGGGTCCCCAGGTAGGATACCCTCACAGGGAAAAAACAGAAGGCAGAAAAGCCTCACAGAAAAACAAAAAGGGGGGTGGAATGAACTTCTGTAAGACGGGATGGGTCACAGAACTGAAAAGAGTAAGGAAAATGGGGCACTGAATTAGGGAGAGAATTTAAACTAATCATAAGAGGTCAGGAGAAAATCCTGCACACACAAACAGAACACATCAAGATTCCCAGAGAAGGAACAGCAGAAAGGATATTTTCTCCTGGAGGTGTAACAATTACACAAAAAGTGCAATCTTAAAAATTGTACCACATATCCAGGGCAAGAATCAGATGAAGAAGAGTTGAGAAAATCTGATCAGTTAAACACCGGCCATTCTAAAGAACTAGAATAAGTGGGACCAAACATCAAAGAGGAGCCTTAACACAAAGCCAATCAACAATAAAGCCCTGAACAAGAGGGAGGAACTCACCTTCAAAGTTAACACATCAAGAAAATCAAATGCCTAGACACCAGCAAAAATTATAAGCCATACTAAGAAACAGGAAGATATGACTTAATCAAGCGAACAAATTAAAACTTCAGAGAAGACACATAATTTGGAAAAACTAATCAAAGAACTTCAAACAAATCTCCTAAATCAATTCAAGGCGATGAAAGAAAATATGAATATAGAGCTATAGGATATTAAGGAGGTAATGTGTGAGAATAAAGAAGAACTTGAAAGTTTAAATAGAAACATAGCAGATATTATGGGGATGAAAGGCACAATAACGGAGATTTAAAATACTCTAGAATGTTCTTCTATGAACTAGGACAAATGTATACCCTATTACAAGGTGGTAAGAATATGGTGATGCATGGAAAAAAACAACGTAATTTATGGACTATAGTTAACAACGTTATTGTAATATTCTCGCATCAATGTCAAAGCAGGTACTACATCAACGCTAAGGGTCAATAATAGAGAGGTATGAGATTTTTTCTTTTGGACCAAGGAAAATGTTCAAAAATTTACTGAGGCAATGACTGCACAACTCTGTGATGAAAGTGAGAGCCACTGAATGTACACTTTTAAATTATTGTATAAGGCATGAGACTGTATAACACAGTGAATGAACCATGTGATGGAGGATGGACTGTGGTGATTTGAATGACAGTGTGAAGCATACACACATATGCATCATGGGTGTCCCAGAAGAAGAACATAAGGGGAAAAGAGCAGAAAGAATATTTGAGGAAATAATGGCTAAAAATATCCCAACTCCTATGAAACATATAAATATGCATGTGTTCTTAAATCTAATCCATTCCTGTGGATGTAAACCCATTTTAAGTAGTACCTTTTGATGAAACTAACTTTACTTAAGGTGTGACCTCCTTATTCAGGATGGGTGTATTCCTATTACTGAGTCCTTTATAAACAGAATGAGTACAGAAGGAAAAAAAAAAAAAAAAGACAGGAAGCCATGGAAGCAAGAAGCTGAAGTCAATGAAACCTGAAAGAGAAGGGAGAGAACAGCAGCTGCTGTTATGTACCTTGCCATGTAGCAGAGGCACCAAGGATCACCAGCAGCTGGTTTTGAGGAAGAAAGTATCACCTTGATGATTGATGCCTTGATTTGGACATTTTCCTGGATTTTAACCATAAGCAAATAAATTTCCATTGTTTAAGCTCAACCATTTCATGGTATTGCTTTAAGCAGCCTAGTAATTAAAACAACATACAATGGAATATTATTCAGCATTATAAAGGAATGAAGTTCTGGTTCATGTGACCACATGGATGAACCTTGAAGACATTATGCTGAGTGAAATAAGCCATACACCAAAGGACAAATACTATATGATCTCACTGATATGAAATCATTAGAATAAGCAAATTCATAGTGTTAGAATCTAGAATATAGGTTACCAGGGCTGGGTTGGTGGTAGGGATTGGGGAGTTAATGCTTAATTTGTATAGAATTTCTACTTACAGTGATCATAAAATTTTGGAAATGGATGGTGGTGATGGTAGCACAACATTGTAAGTATAATTAACAGCACTGAATTATATATGTGAATGTGGTTAAAAATTTAAGTCATATATATGTTACAAGTATAAAAATTAAAAGATAAAACATAGGCCTATACAACACAGAGAACTCTATTATAAATGATGGACTATACTTAATAGTACAATTATAAAAATGTTCCTTCATGAATTATAACAATTGTACCAAACTAATGCAAGGTGTTAATAATAGAGTGGTATATGGAAAAAACACACCCTAATGTAAACTATGGACTATAGTTAATACTACAATTATTATATTCTTTCATCAATTATAACAAAGTTACCACACTAATGCAAAGTATTTGTAAAAGGGGGGTATATGGGAACATTGTATTTTTACATGATTTTTCTGTAAACCTACAACTTTTCTAATTAAAAAGTTTAAATTAGAAACAAAGGAAAAAACAAAAATAAAAATGTTTAAATTAGAAAAAGACAGAGATGTTAAATAAGTAATAAAAGATATTGATATTACAATTAGAGAACTGCAAATTAAAACTACAATAAGTTACCACTATATACATATTAGAATGACTTAAAAAATGACACCAGGTAAAGGATATAGAGCAACTGAAATGCTCATATACTGCTGAAGGAAAGCAAAATGCTCCAGCTAGTGTGAAAAACAGTTCAGTAGTCACTTATGAAGTTAGTAAAACACAACCAGCAATCATACTTATACCTATTTATCCAAATGAAATGAACAATTATTTTATTGCAAAAACCTATACATGAAGGTTTATAAAGGCAAGGATGACAATTCTCACATTCCAAAATATTAACATCATCTTTAAGTTTTTACAGATGAATAGTTGAGCCACTCATTCAACTCATTACCTCACTGCCTATTCAATAGAGAGTGATAGCCATTAGATGGGATTTGGGTTTATTTTTTCATGCTCCTAAGTGTATTTCCCCTACATCTATCCTATCTCCTCTCTTTGTTTTAATGGGAGACATATTTCTCCTCCAATGTAAGACTAATCTTTCTTTTAAAAACCAGCAATTTCCATATAGAATTTAGAATTACTCAGCAGGTTTTGTCACAATTGAAAGTTAATTCTAAATTTTGTAATGTTCTCTCCATGTAATAAGAGAAGAGCAGACTAGGGACACATAAAAGGATTTTGAGGGGAAGGTTGAGAGCTGAGGTTAGGTTTGAAAGCATTTATTTGTAGAGGCATCGCCACCATTTTCACGATTCATCTCCATTAATTCTCACAGGCTGAGGTATTAGATGATTTAGATGCTGGCAAAATTTGGGATTGATAGGAAAGCCCCAGTGGACATGTTATGGTCATCAGGAAGTTGGTGGATGATGACAGTGAAGAAGAGAGATAGGAGGTACAGCTGAATGAAGTGGGCCAAGCCTCCAAAAGAATTTTCTTTTCATAAGTTTGGAGTAGACAGAAAAATGTTAACTACTATATATAGATCATTTCCCTTTCTCGTGCTTTCTCTCTCTCTCCCACACACACCCACATCACCCCCCCCACACACACACACACACATGCACGCACACCTAAGACTAAAAGTATAGGTGGATCTCAGGAAACTTACTTTGGTTACTTTGGCATGGACTCAGCCAGAGAACTCTCTAGCTGGAGGATATCAAGCCTCTCTCAATAGGGCATTCATATAAATGGTATTAGAAATAAAGGAGATCTTGTGGTCCATGCAAATTAACCCCCTATGTTCACAGATAAGAAAACTACATTTGAGAAAATTTTCGCATGTGCAGATAAACCCATCTCTCAACAATATTGGGAAGAAACTACACCAATTTTCAGAATCATTTGGGCCCATTCAAAACCATTACTTATATTCGGGTTTTAATAAATAAGCAAATAGAATTCCAATATGGCACCAGTTTCAGCTAAAGATAGAAAAACTGCAAAGAGCATTGCTTTCACCTTTACAACAACAACAAAAGAGCCAAACAAATGACAAATTCACCACTTTTCTTGAACCCTTGAGAAGGTGAGGTTTCAGGGCAAACAACCAACTGACAGTCTAAGGAAAGACAGGCACCTGCTAGACATTTGCAAGGAGAGACAGGATGCAATACCCTAAATACTTGGTGGCAGATGCAGCCAGACATGTTTAAAAATAATTTAGCTAAAGTTATCAATGAATTGGGAAAGGCTTAGTGTGGGCTGGCAAGAGAAGATAGAAACCCTAAGAATGAAAGATATAAGGGGATTTGCATTTATTTCCAGCCTCTTCTACACTGAAAAAGAAATGAAAACTTATATTTACTCCCTACCCCCACCCCCCGCAAAACTGAATGCTAATATTTACAGCAATTTTATTCATAATTGCCAAAAAGTGGGAAAAAAACAGATGCTCTTCAGTTGGTGAATGGATAAACACACTGTGGTACATCCATACAATGGAATACTATTTAGCAAGAGAAAGGAACAAACTATTGATTCACACAACATGAATGAATCTCAGAAGCTTTTTTTAGAAGTGGAAATTAGAAAATTTATTTGTGAAATTCTTCAGGTGTAACTTGTCCATGATTTCCATGTGTTGCACCCCCAGAGTTTTCTGATGTTGTAAATGGGCCCTAACACAATGACATACTACCACACACCAAATGAAATGGCTAAAATTACCAAATGACAATGCTAAGTGACGAGGATGCAGAACAATTGCTGGTGGGAATGGAAAAAGTGGCACAGCTTCTTTGGAAGAAAGTTTAAAAGTTTCTTATAAAGTTAAACATACATTTGCCATATGACCCAGCAACCCCCAATCCTTGGTATTTTCCCCAAAGCAATGTAAACTTAGGGTCACACAGAATTACTTGCAAAAATATTTATAGTGGCATTATTTATAATTGCCTCAAACTAGAAGCAACTTAAATATCCAAACTGTGGAAGACTACTCAGCAATAAAAAACAAAATAACCACTGATACCTATCGCAACATGGATGAATCTCAAATACGTCATGCTAAGTGAAAGAAGCCAGACTCAAAAGGATAAAAAAAACAACAACAACTGGATGGTGGAGAGGGTGTAGCTCAGTGGTTGAGTGTGAGCTTCATAGGTATGAGGTCCCAGGTTCAATTCCTGATACCTCCTTAAAAAAAAAGTTTAAAAAAGACCTGGATGATTCCATATATAGGATATCCTGGAAAAAAAACAGGATCAGAGAAGAAATCAGTGGTTTCCAGGAGTAGAGGGAGAGAGTGATTACAAAAGGGCACGGAGGGAATTTTAGTGGCAATGGAATGATTGAGGTAGTGGTCACATGACTATGTGTTTGTCAAAGCTCATAGGCCTGTAGGCTAAAAAAAAATAATTTCATAGTATGTAAATCATCTCAAATTTTACAAATCCAAAGAAGGAGAGGTCTTAGAAAATGGGACCCCACTGGGTGTCTCTCTCCTTGGGTCTTACCTAAGATGGGATGAGAAAAGGTTAGCAAATCCTAGAGAGTAAGCTTCACCACTGAAGCAAGATGACACTGAGCAGAGACTGCCAAGGGACAGCCTCAGATGTGGATTTTTATGTTAAGGGGAGGGGTTCTGATTATAGGATAATATATGCCAGTACCCTTTTCTCTGCATTGCTGTTGGCAGTAGGTGTTATCACTTTTTAATGTTTTTATCATTTTATTATTGTATATTTTATGACAATTACTTGAAAACTTTTGTTCAATTTTAGAAGTACACTGGGACTTTAAATATCCCTGAGCTGAGAAGGGAGTCAGTTGAGTCTGCAGGGGAGATCTGAGTTCAACTCCTGGTTCTGCCAATTACTTGCTGCCTCTCCTCTGTGGGCAAGCAATCAAGCCTCTATGTGCTGGGGTTTCTTTGTTTGTAACGTGACAATCTTCCCATCTCCTCAAATTAGATGACATGTTACAAGCACAGGATCATCTAATGGGTTCTTGTCAGGATTAACTGAAAAATGAGTATAAAATACTTAAAAGAACACTGATTCCTTTTCTTTCCTTCTCTTGCTTGTTCTGAAAGGTCAATAAATCCTGACATTATCAGCTCTCCCCTCGGCTTCCAGAAATCTACTTTGTTATTTCTTTTGTGGTGTGTAGAGCCAGTAATGGCATTCCTTAGAATGTGTTAAACCTTAGCATCTATGTTTTGGCTGAATATTTGAGGGTCTCTCCTATGAATCAATTATGCATTCTTTTGTGGGACTTATGTTTTGTGGAAGCAAGCCATCAATGGATTTAGCTGTGAGGAGCATCTGAAGCAAGAAGCAGGGGAAATGAGCGGGAACTGAAAAATCTTGGATATTAAAAATAATCCCCCAGAAGGCAAAATGACCTCCATTTGTTTATGCTCTCAAGCCCACACTGAACAAGCTGCCACAATGAGAATTATTATACAACTGCAGTGCAAGATGATTTTTCCACGCATTTAATAATGACTTGGGGGTTTTTAAATGAGAAGTAAAAGCTACGGGCAATTTCTTAGCCTCTTCATCTCTCATACAGAGAGAAGAATAGGTAGGAGGCTATTATAATAGCCTAGGTGAGAGGCAGTGAGGGGACAAAGGAGGGCACGTACAGCACATGTGGGTATATCCAAGAGGGAAACCACCAAGAAGAAACCTCAGTGTTTTGCACTGCATTAATCATGCCTTCACCTTGAACCTGTGCATTCAAAGATAACTCTCATGTTTCCCATATGACTAGGAGGATAGTGATGCCATTAATAGTGGCAAATGAAGTTGGGAGGCAGGGCAGGATGATGGGAGGAAATGGAAGAGTTTGTTTGGACAGGTTAGGTTTAAGGTATCAGTGGGATGTCCATGTGAAGATTCCGAAGACACATAGAAATAGAGATTTGGTACTCTGATGAAGGGCTGTGCTTGAGATATAAGTTTGGGAAGAATTTTCCTATTAATATTAGTTGACACCATCATAGAAGTGGTTGGTATCACCAAGACAGAGAGAACAGAGAGAGAGAGAGAGAGAATGAGAGTAGACAAGATTCAGAGACCTATATGGAGGACTCAAGAACAGGAAAAGAAATTTCAAAGAATAGGTGGAAGCTAAGAGACGAAGTTTCAAGAAAGATATATTACTCAACAGAACTGAATGCTGGCCAGGAAGTGAAGGTAACCAAGAAAGGGACCTCCTTTCTCAGATTCTATATAATATACAGAGACTAAGAAGACATGTAAAAATTACTATCCATGATTCTCTATCATGGTGGCCATTCACTACAGTGTAATAAGCAGTGGGTACAGAAATCCCCAAACTCTCACCTGGGTCTCACTTCTTCAGCCCTCTAAGATAATTTATTTTACCCTGAGAGTCTGTTATCACCTCTTGGATAGATGTGGAAAAAAACCTCAGATATTACCAACTTGATTCAAGAAATGTTTATTGATTATCCATTAAGTACAAGGCCCCATGCTAGGAACCTAAAGCAGCAATTCTCGAACTTAAGCCTGCTTCATAGTCACTTGGACAACTTGTTAAAACACAGATTTCTAGGATCCATTTGTAGGTCCAGGAACCACACTTGGAAAATGACTGACCTACCTAAAAGGGTCATCATCAGAGAAGAATAAATGAGTTGGGACTAAGTAACTCAGAGGGGGAGGAAAGGCAGGGAGGGATGAAAGGAAGGAGGGAAAAAACGGACGGAGGGTTGGAGGAGAACAAGGGAAAGGACAAAGAGAAGACCAAGGAAGAGAAGACAGAAGGCAGGAAGAAATCTGGTTTAATTCCTGGATCCTCTGTTCCACTGACACACCTAATAAGACAGCTCTTCCTTGGCATTGTTCCCTTTCTGACCATCAGGCCTTGCTCCTGAGCACTTCTCCATCCGGGCTGGATGGTTTTCATCCTTCAACTTTTACTTGACTGTCCCTAATCCTCCTTCCTCCAGTATGTCCCCTATTCTAGCCATGGGCCCTCTCAAAGCCGCCCCTCCCCTGTGTCTTGCTATTTAACAATCCCAGTCAGCACCAGTGTCATACTTGAAACTGTCCATCACTCTCCTCATCACCAAGGCCCAAACCCTAGTTGTATTTAAGTTCTCCGTCTCCTTTATCGAATATTTCCAGGCATTCTCCAAGTCCTCTTAATCCTTCCTTCCTATGATTTCTCAGGGTTCCTTCCTTCCCAGCTTCACAATCACTATCCTTATGCTTAGACTGTTAAAACGGCCTTGAAACTGGACTCCCCATTCCATTATTTGCCCTCCTCCAACGAATCGTTCACATTATGGTCACATTAATCATCCTTAAACACCACCATCGTTATCACAGTAGCAGTTACTGTTTTGTAAGTGCTTCCTATGTGTCCAACATAATACTCAGCAGTTTATATGCATTATGTCACCTCATTCTCATCCTATGAGATACATTATTATTATCCCCATTTTGGAGACAGGTAACTAAGGCTTACTCATCTATAAAGACTCACTTAAAGCACTGTGTTTAAGGCCTGCCACAGTTCAACCTGCATTCCTAATTCTTTCTCTCATTCTCTTTTTCAAAGCCGCTGCTGCAGTCAAACGGCTCAGCTGGCACCTCCAGATGTGCCTGCACCTTCCTACTGTGTTGTCGAGTGCATCTCTCACAGCCAACAGACTCCCATCCAGACAAGTGCAGAGCCCATTCGAGAGCTCACAGGCCCAGTGCCACGCATAAAGCAATTCCTGCTTCCAAGAAAGCCAAGAGCACAGCTTCACTCATGGACCTTGACCATAGCAGACATTCAACCCACTCCAGCCTCAAGCCCAGTTTTTAATTTTCTACTATAACTTGACTGTGGAAACAGATCAGTCCCTCATTCTGCTGCAGATCATTACTGACCTCTGGAGTGTGATCCAATAAATCCTAGGAGTACTTCTGTGCTGAAAGCCCATCTGGGTCACCAGACATTCAAAGGAGCATAAAGTCAACAACTCATAGCCGATTTCCACCACTTCCTAGTTACTTGTAAATAACAGTAGCAGTAGCTCTCCTTTTGGGTAGGCCTAAACTTCAAGGCTCTGGAATCATTAACTGAAGATAATCTACTTCTAGGGGGCTTGTTGTCCTATAAAAAGGTCTAAAGGTGGGGAGAAAGTCTAGATATAAACTAAGGACTTGAAAGCATATTACAGGTGTGAGGAGCGGGGCATATGGGAATCCCTATATTTTTTTGTGTAACATCTCTGTAATCTAAGTATCTTTAAAAAAATAAAAATATATATTTTAAAAAAAGAAAGTAAGCATATTACAATTATAAGGCCTGGATAAGCACTTGTTTCTTACTTACTTTAACTGGATAGCCATACACAGACATTGGAGTGTGGTTTATGGAATGTTCTTTCCTTAGGTAGTCTCTTGTCTTGTTCCCTCACATCATGCAGACCTCTTCTAACAGGTGAACTCCTCAGAAAGACCTTTCCTGGCTACCCCAACTAAAATTCAATCCCATTTCCCCTCATCCTGCTTCATTTATCTTCAAAGACCTTATCACTACCAGACACTCCATTAGATATATCTCCGCCCCACTAGAATATAAGCGCTATGAATTTAGGTACTTTCCCTATCTGTTCCTGATAATTGCAGAATATAAAACAATGACTAGCACTTAAAAGACCCTCAATAACCATTTGTAGAGAAAATGAACATTTGAAAGATAACTATAAAGTAAAGAGAAGGTATAAAGCCTCTTGTGAAACTTGTCTTATTTTAATTCAATGCCTAGCAATATCAAATTTTTATTTATATGGGAATAAATTAGCCTACTGAGAAGTGCATTACTGCAATTTCCAATTTTCCAATGCAGTTTAAACTGGTTTCAGTTCCACTGTGCACCTGGTGATATATAATTAAAGGAAGGTATAATATCTTCTAGGCCTGAGTATTTTTTGTCTTGTTTTGTTTCTTTCTCACCTTTGTTTTGATAGAATGAAGCCTTTGAAAGTTACCAAACAGAAAAACAAACAAAAGCAGAATGATGGGTAGTGACATTAAAACAGATTCGATCAATTATTAATTGAGCACTTACTATTTTCAAGAAACATAGTGAATGGCCACTTACAATGATGGAGCAAAGAGTTGTATAAATCAGGATCTTTTCTCAATGACTTATTGTTTATTTGTAATGTAACAAAATAATGACAATTAAAATTTTCAAAAGGACATTTCTCCTTTAAATTTAACATTCCAATGAAAATTAGACTGAAAACGTTCCAGGAAAAAAAAAAGATTCCATATAGTATTTATCTCTTCAGTTTGCCCCTCCATATCTACTTTCTAGCCTTTTCCACCTAGCTCTGAGGCATAAATTGACCAACTCCTGCTAACTTGATTCTACCCATATGACTCTCCTCCAAGGCTCCATTAACTGCCCCTGCCCCTTGTCCCTCAGCCCTGCAGAGCTGCTGTGTGTGTGTGTAGTTTCCTTACACCCTGCTCATAGCTTTATAACTACTCTCTTTATTAAGCTCTCTTCAAATTATCCTAATTGAGTACACTATCTGTTTCCTGATGGTACCCTGAATGATGCATATTTCAAGTCTCTTAGTTGAGAATATGGACCAGGGTAAGAGGAAAGATCCAGTAGAGATGGAGACACAGAAAGTATAGGAGAAAAAAGCAGAAATGTGTGAAATGATCTGCTTCTTGGGCAGGATGGGAAATTGTAAGGTACAGAGTCCAGACATATATAAGGATTAGTCTTGAAAAAAGGAGTTGCCTTCTTGGACTTCAGGAAAAGAGACTTGAGTGGGTCGCAGATATAGGTCCATTTGTCAGCATGTGGGCATGAAACCAAGACAGTTTACACCTGGTAGAATAGATTTTCTTAGTGAGGTAGAAGTCAAAGTAATTTTCTAAGAGAGAACAAAGTGTAAGTGAGATAGAATACTTGAGGATTGAGTTGAAAGTGTGGAAAAGCTACTGCAGGAAGGGAGTTCACTGACAAGGTGCATATAAACTGGATTCAAGGCAAAGCCCAGGTTGTTCTGGAGACCCTGCTTTCAGAGTGACACCAATCCACCTGGAGATGGGATTTTTCTCCGGCACCCTCAGGAGCCCAGATTTAAGAGTAGAAAAGCAGATGACTAAAATGACCCAAGAGGAAATTGCAGGGTGGATGATACAATTGAGGTGTTAGACCAATGATTTAAAAGAGTAGACAGTTTTCTGGAACTAGACAGAAACTCAGTGCAACCCTTTCCAGTTACATCCCCTAAGGCAAAGTATTTGATCTTTCTCAGTTTATCACCTGTAAATTGGCAATAATAATAGCATCAAATCATAAAGCTATTTTAGAATTAAATATAATTATCCATGTAAAACATTTGGTAATATATCTAATACTGAGAGCCTGCTTAATAAATATTATCTTTCATTACTACTAATAAAACATTGAGGGTGTCAGGAAAAATAATGGTTAAATGATGCAGTGGAGATCTAGGCTGGATGTGGAAGAGGTGAAGCATAAAAGGGGCTTGTGGACTGGAGAAAAGGGAAGGAAATGAGATATTGGATATCACAGAACGGTCCTAATCCAGGGTACCTGGGGCAAGAGAAAGGATTGAAGGAATAGATGGTTGTGGGTAGAGAATGGTTATTGGAGTTTATGATTTCAAAGATGATGTAGAGCATTGGTATTAACAAGCATGGAATACAACAATCCCTTCCACAGCCTGGAAGACAGCACTCATCCACTGTAGCATATGGTCCTGTTGAAGATGAAAGAGTCTAGTGACAACCAAGTGACATTGCCCTCAACTAACAAGGGAGAATGCCTGAAATTCAGAGGATAATCATGGTCAGATTGGCAAAGAGAAGGGAGAATTGTTGATGGCACATTGAGGCCCTGTGAAATAACTTCTCTACATCCTGCAGGAGGGATGCAAGGAAATGGCATCCTTAGGAGAAGAGCTAAGTTTCAGTAAAAATGTAAAATGAAATAATCCCAAAACACCAGGCCATAAAGTACTTTTTTGATGGTGTAATACCTAATTAGATTATAATTTAGTTTCTAAGATATGTGTTTCAACTTGTTTTCGCAGTAGTTCATTATCTTGCTTATAATCATGAATTAATTGAAAGTAAATTAAAAGCATGCCTCACTTGTTAAATGGGAAAAGTTGAAATATGCACATATAATAAAATGTTGAAATATGTATATATAGTAACAAATGGTCTGTGTATTATATATACAAATTTCAACTTTTTCCTTTGTTGGTTTGGGAATCAAATGTAATGTTTCTATTTTAATGAAATGTATTATATGAACTTTAATAGTATACTGGCAAAATATTTTACTTCACAGCACTTTTTTATCACATACCACTCGAAGATAAATGAGTGAATTTTAAATTCCAAAGAAGTGTCAAAAGAATTATTCAAACTTGAAAAAGGGGCTTATGAGTTAAGAAGTATAGGCAAGTTAAGCTAAGCTAAAGGTTTTAGAAAGAGAATACTGTAAAGAGAATAAAATAAAGAAAAGCTGGTTAACAATGTAGTAAGATTTCTTACAGGGATAGTAAGGAATAGAGTAGCAGTGAGAAGAGAGATGTTGGAGCTACTCAATGGTGAGAGAAGAGCAGGAAGTAGGAAAGTAGGGGCTACAGAGGCTGAATTATAAGTGATATGAGTGACAGAGTTTAGAAGCATGGTTGGGGCAGGCTGGCCTCAGGTCTCACTGGTCACAGGCAGAGTCTTCCAGAGGCCCAGAGACACAGTGAACTCACAGACTGCATCATGGCTAAGAGGTCACAGATTTTGTTTGCTCTGGGATCTAGACAGAACCCTGTTGAGGTGCTATTTGGGTGACCCTGAGGAGAGGCACTGGAGGTTGCTGTAAGAGTGCAATACCACCATGCCTGAAAACATACCCTGAACAGAGTTGGCAGAGTTGCTGGGACAACCATCCTCAGGTGATATGGAGATCTGAGATTTCACATAATGGCCCTGGAGAATGTCTGAGGAGGCCAGAAGCCACTGGGCTCCGAAGAGGATGCCAACGACCACTGGTTAAATATGAGAGATTAAATACAATGGCTGACTTTTAGGGCCTCTCATACGCTATTAAAAACAAGGCAAAGAGATTTTTTTAAAGGCATAAATCTATGAGGACAAAGAAATTAGGAGATCGCCTTCCTGCCACCACGCCTAGGAGAAGACTGGATGTCTACTAGACCATCCCGTAGGGGTGAATTACAGACGCTAGACTTGGGGAACACCAGGCACAGCTACAAACGAAAGCCTCTACACTGGGATCATAGGGAGACGTACATCCTAAGCAGTGATGCCCACAGTTCCCATCCCCTAATTGACTCCTAGAATAAAATCAGGCAGAAGATTAAAAGACCCTGTTCTGGATGAACCGACCAGCCCAGTGAAACCACCTTGTCCACTCATCCTCCAGTGAAATTCACTAGCTGACAAGTCTTATACAGATTTTACAGTCACTTTTTCAGAATTTCACTTGGATCATCAGATATTTGAGGAAAGGCTGAAATATGAAGGACAGAGACCAAAACAAATAGAAAAAGGCCTTGGAAGAAAGAGACAATTCAAGGAGAAGAAAAAAATTTAATTAGCATTAATAGCTTCGTAGAGATAAGAAAAGATATTGAATCCATGAAACAGAACGTGATGCTATTTTTAAAAAAGGAACATTCCAAGAACAAAAAAAAATCTTAGGAATTGAAAATATGAGGGCAGAAATAAAATACTGGAATGCTGGAAAATAAAGTATTTTAAAGAGCATCTCTAAAAAGATAAAGAGATTTTTAAAAATAGAAGCTAAGAGACTATGAAATTGGAGAACCAGATAAGTATGTTCAATATCCAAATATTTTGATACCCAGAAAGAATTAATATATTATTAATACAAAAGATTTCCCAAAACTACATATCATGCATTTCCAGACTGAAAGGGCCTACCAAGGGTCCAACATAATAAATGTTTTTTAAAGATTCATACCTTAGCATATTGTGGTGGTCTCAAACCATATGTACCCCCAGAAAAACATGTTCTCAAAGTTGATCCATTCCTGCCAATGTGAACCCATTGTAAGTAGGACTTTTTTTTTTTTTTACTTTACCGGAAGGTCCCAGGGATCGAACCCAGGTTCCTCCATATGGGAGACGGACACCCAACCATCTGAGCCACATCCACCCCCATTTGTTAAATTTAATTTAATTTCTTACCAAAAAAAAGCAATGTCAATCCCTTCTGAAAACCTGGCAAGGGTGAGCCAACAGCCTTGCTTCCCAACTCAGCGTGGCCCTGCCAAGGTGTCAGGGCAGGGTCCAGGCTTCTGGGGCACCCACAGCCCCCCTTCTGTCAAAGGGTTCATGTCACCTTTGAGTGTAAAACTTAGCCCTCCTGTAGGGAAGGCCACTTGCCCTTGGCCCTGCCTCTGGCTTCTGTCTTGCCCCTGAGCCCCTGCAGGTGCCCTTCTCCACTCTCCCCTCCAGTAAAAGCTGTGGCATGTGGCTTTACAGGCCCTGGCCACAGTTGCGCAGGCACGGATCCTCAGGGATCTGCCATGGAAGGCGCCCTTTCCCTGTAGCTAATCTTAAGCCTGTGTGTCTCCCCTCGAGAGACACAACTGTCCTTACAAGTCTCCGATGGCCTTGCAGGAGCTGCTCCCTCCCCCAAACCAAACAAAACACGATACCAACAAGGAAATGTGCGTTTCAGCACAGGCCATTTTTTGTTCTCCCTTTGCTCCTCCTTTTTCTAGCACCCCCTAAACTCAGGTGTGGTGGAGTTCACGGTGAGCCCTGAGCCCTTTGGACTGCCAGTAGGACATTTTGATGAGGCTACTTCAGTTAAGGTGTGCCCACCTCAATTAGGATAGGTCTTAATCCTAGTACTGGAGACCTTTATAAGAGAATGAAATTGACACACAGAAGCCAGAAGCTGATCACCAGCAGAATCCAGAGACACCTCCATGTGCCTTGCCATGTGACAAACTAACGACCAAAGATCTCTGGCAGCAAGCCCCAGGAGACGGTCTTCAGGGAGAAAGCATTGCCTTGATGATGACTTGATTTGGACTTTTTCCCAGCCCCAAGTCATAAGCTAATAAATTCCCATTGCTTAAGCCCAACCATTTCATCGTATTTGCTTAAGCAGCCTAGGAAGCTAAAACATATATCGTTAAGAAATTTCAGAGCTCACAGGATAAAAAGAAAAACCAAGACACTTTCCAAGTGAAATGGCAAATCACATCAAGGGACAGAAATCAGAATGGCAATGGCCTCAATGATGACATTGGAAGTTATGAGGCAGTGAATGAATTCCTTCAGAATTCTGAGAAAAAAAAATAAAGTTTTTCTTGGAATTCTATACCTAAACATAATCTCAATGAGAGAGTAAAATAAAAATCGTTCCAGACAGGTACTATTTCAGAAAATTTACCTCCCAAGCTACCGGGCAATGTTCCCTACCAAATCTTTCTTGGGAGTAACCCAAGAAAGAGGATAACTAAGGATCCAGAAAATTTGATAGCATCATGGACAAAGAGAAGATCCTAAAACTATCCAAAGAGGTAAAACTGGTCAAATACAAAAAATCAAGAATCAAAATGGATCAACCTTTTAAATATTCGTGCTACATACTAAAAGAAAATGGATCACAGCCTTCAAAATTCTTTATTCAATCAAGAATTGGATCAATCAAGGGTTGGATAAGTAAAGGTTGGTTTGTATCCATCCTATATAGGGTTGGCTATTATGACTATCACCTCATCTCTGTGACTATCGGGAAGCTAGCTATTTCTACCAAAAGGCCATAGCCCAGGCATCACCACTATCTGCTATACCATTTGTAAGCAGTTACCCTGTGTAATGCAGGTTGTGCATTGCACACCTTAGAGAGGAATTAGGGGGAAATCACATAAAGTATGATGTCAGTGGTACCCTCTAGAGCAGTTTGATTTTGGAACTGGTCTCAGTCATAGAAGCCATGAAGAGATAAGCTTTTAGCAATTTAGGCTTGAAGATCACAAACCTGTAAAATGGCATTCAGTATCAAATGTTTGGCAAAGAGCCAGACAGCAAATCTGCCACTTAGAAGTTCAGTTATCATGCAAATAATGAAGTGGAGCCATGCCTGATAAATACTGCAACATATAATCTTTAGTCATCTTGTCCCATTTTACCATTTACCAATACTAAATAAATGTGAGAGAGTATAAACAAAGGTTTTTATATGCTTCATTCTGAATTACTCATTCTGGATTACAAGCCATTACCAAACCTGTTATCTATAATTCATTAGTAAAAGAACATGCTATGATCTCTTTGGGTGGGGTAGGGATAAAAGAATGAAGCACAATGTGGGAGTTAACTAGATCATATTTCAGAGGAAACTTCCTCAGGGCCTGATGTCAAAGTCAGCCAATCTGAGATTTAAAACCGCAAAGCAAAGCAAAGCCCACATCAATTAAAATTCAAAAGAAAAGCAAATAAAAAATATTTCATCAGAAAATTTCAAAAACCTCAAAAGATATTGCAAACGAAATATTGGGATATTTAAAGGATCCTAAACTGGTTAAGAATTTAGATAATAACAGTTATTTCAAGCAGCACTCAAGTTTATGTGCACAGCATTTATGCATTTCTAAATTATTAAGAACTCCTAAATACATCATGTATATTCCTCCCTCTGCACCCTTGAGTGAACCCTACCCTTCATCTGAAGTGCCTAACCTACCATCCAAACACTACCAGCTCTTCAAAAAACTTTAATGTCTCCACCTAAGCCTAACCTGACCTTTCCCACCCATAACTTTTGCTCTCATCTGCTGCCCCTTAACACCACATATTTGGGTACTAAGACATATCTAACTAAGTAGCAGGTTTCCTTTCTACAATTAAATTATAAACTTCTTGAAAGCTCTAGAATTATATATTCAACTGCCTTCTCTGAATGTCTCACCAGTACCTCAAAGTCAGCATGCCCTCAATTGAACTTTCCTTCTAACTATGAAGCTCAGCAAATGGCCTCAACACCCACTCAGTGCTGCGAAAGAGTTCTTTGGTTATACTTAAGTCTCTCTGTCATTCACTCTCCCCAGGCAATTCATTGTCAGTCCCCCTTTTCCATATCTGGCATGTTTCTACTCAAAAATATATATTCTCCAAATTCTCTGCAACGACTCCAGTCCAATCTAGTATCTGTTGTCTGAGTTACTGCCATAGACACATTCCAATCTTGCCACCCTCCCGATCCATCCTCCATGCAGTAGCCAATATAATCACTTAAACACACAAATACGATATTACTCCCAGGATAAAAACTTTCTATTGTTCTTCCCAATCTTAGAATAATGTCTGTAGTGGATGCCATGGTGTGCCACCTAGATTCTCTCCTTCAGGAGCAACACGTTCCTGCCAGCTGCTGGGAGTGCAGGAGCTGACAGCTTTCACCTGAGATCTCCAGAGCTGGCACTCAGGTGAAGACAGTCACCTCAACCAGGGTAATGCCCGCTTCCGGGAAGTGGGGTGGGCGGGCAGCCCTCATTCAACCACTGGTCACTGGTTAATGCGAGAGTATAAAGGCCCAGCCCCCTCCTCTAAATTTGGGACAACTCAGTGCGGATGTGGCTTAGTGGCTGAGCTCCTGCTTCCCATGTACAAAGTCCGGTGTTCAATCCCTGGTACCTCCTTCAAAAAAATAAAATAAGCAATTTGGGAAAACTCTTTAAAGGGCCCTTCCAGCTCCTTATAGGATGAGCTGATTTGTTTCTTGAGCCTGCATCATGGTTCAACTTATTGCTCTGTCCAGTCTTACTTCCTTCACTCCACTATGGGTTTTGAGCCCTAGAGAACACCAGAAAACTTCCTGCATACTAATTCGCAACTCAGAGTCTCCTGCCACCCTGGCCTTCTTTCAGCTCCTTGACTATGGCATGTTTCTTCCTCTCAAAGGATCTTCATGTGCCTCAGGCTCTACCTGGGACAGTCAATGCCTCTCCAGCTCACTTCTACTCTGCAATCCCTTCATCACCATCACTTCACCTCTTTGCCTAATTAATTCTCACTTTTAATTCAAATCTCAACTTCAGCTCAAGGAAGTCTTTCCTGGCCCTCATACTAGCCAGTTCCCCTTTTATCAGCTCTCACCACCCATTATATTTCTCAATCAAGGCACTTTAAAAAAACAATAATGAAATATTTATGTAGTAAATTGTGAAATATCTGTCTTCCTTTATATAACATCAGATCCACATCTCTCTTGTTCACTGCTATAGTTCTAGTATAGATCTTTGAAATGGGAGGTACACAAAAATATTAATGCATCATTTGTAACAGGTTCACTGATCAAGCACATAGTCCAATCCTCTTATGGCAAGACTAAATAAATAAAAGGTGATAAAGCACTCACAAAAGTCATATTACTATATTTACATAGGAAGGATATGCTTATAGCTTAATCCTGGTCCTCCTGATAATTAAAGAACCCATCTCTCCCAGCCTTCCAACAATGAAAGAATTACAAAGGTTACATGAGAAACTATAACTACTAAGCAAAATTGCCAAAGGCCATGAACAAAGAGGCCAATGAGAAAAAAACCTTTGTAGAAATGTGTTTTGAGCAAAAAAAGGAGGGAGGTGGGATTCAGAATGGGTTAGGAAGGGTGTTGGCAGAGACCTTGAATAGTAGAGAATGTTCCACGTTGAGAAGAATGATCCAGAAAACTAGAGCTAGAGATACCTAAGTGTGTTGGGGTGATGTGGAAAGAAACAATGTGCACATATATAATGTATTTTCTGTTTCTATACTATTGTAGGTGGCCAGCTTGAATATGGCTCTTCCCCCTATACCTGGAAGGTAGACACAGAAGGCAATAATAGAGCAGTTAACTCTAGCAAACCTTATCTTTAACGTCTTGGAATCACCAAACATGCCAGGGTTTTCAGATTCTTGTAAAATATAGTTTGGCATATTGAGGTGAAGGAGGAGTTGGCGTACACAGAAGCTTTTAGCAAGGTTTTCACATAGCACAACTCTAGGTGGCACTGTTCGGACTGAATGCTGTGTGAATGGTTCCCCCAGTGTTGTGCACTGTGGCAGCCCTGGTCTTAGTACTCGATTGGAAGTTATCATGGTTCTGTATTTGAACTCTCAGGATGTCTAGTGGTAACTTTCATTGCCAGCCCTACAGTCAAGTTTCTCCTTCTTAAGAAGAAGAAGAAAGAAGAAGAAGGAGTCAGGAACCAACTTAGGGGAGCAGACCAAGGGGGATTTCTGAATCAACCAAGAATAACACTGGGACAGTATCCACAAAGCAGGTACAAAATGATACATCCATATTCAGGATGAAAATAAAGTCACTAGAGAGGTTTTGAATGTAACTATAAGATCACTGTCAAGGGATGGACAGAGAGAAATGTATGAAACCAGAAACTGAAAACCAAGGAATGGGCTGTAGATAATTCCAGAGGAAACCTCAGAGTCAGAGGTAAACTTCAGGTAGCGTTTAAGGGTGAAAGGGGCAATTTTATTAGTGCTATACTTAGAAGCCAGTGCATTTGGGGATGTAAAGGCTCAGGAGGGCTGCTTTTGAAGCCTTACTGTGGGATTGCTCCTGGAACTGCCCTTCTAGCCCTTTAAACTGTTGGGCTTTCTCTATGCCAGAGAACAATGCTGGCGGCTATTAAAAGCAAATATATGTCTTGAGCATCTAGTACACTCATTCACTGAAACAGACATCGTGGCTCATTCACAACCAAAATCACCTTCTTCTTTGACAAGGAAGTTGAGTACAGGGACTTTTTCAACCCCAATAATCTGAATAATGGCCTCAACTATTCTCTTCCTTTGTGCCAAAGGCAGACTGAATGCAAACAAGGCATCTGTGACTAATCAAAACAGGTTCACCACCACTCCAAATCCTCCTGGCACACACACTTAACTGGAAGTTTCCTTGGCTGTGATGGAGCCTAAACCTCATAATGGAGGTTTTATCCAAGGCCTAGAAGAAGAGGAAAATGACCCATAGCCATTTCAAGAGAGCATAAATGAACATATGGTAATACCACCCCCCCCCCCAAAAAAAAAGCCCCTTTTCAAAGTATTCATCATTAATGTGTCAGAGTACAGCCTTGAACAGAGTTGTTTGCTGAGTACTCATACAATTTGGAGACCCAGTCCCCACTGCATTTATTTCAAACTTAATAAAGTTGGAGTGTGTTGTACAGCTATAAGAATGAGAAATTGCAAGTTGAAAGGAGAAAAGATGAGATGGGAAAATAAGGAAAAGGACCAATGGCCCATCTCATTCCAGGGCCAAGGCCCTACAGACTGTCACAGAATGTTCTTTATGCTTCTTACATCTTTAGCAGAATGCCAAGCCAGCTATCCAATTTGAAAGGCTGACTCTGAAAGCCAAGCTTCCCCCTCAGTGACTTTACCACAAGGATAGGAATGATACCAGCTGCAGCAAGTTCTTGGCTCCATGCCAGCTGCTTTATTACTTATTAACTTATTTTATATAGCCTTCGGCATGGCAAGAAAAGCTTCCTTTAATTATAAACAGGAATGAAGAAGCCACGAGGGGAAATCAGAGCCAGAGAACTGCGGCTGCGGTGATTACACCCGGCTCTTATCAAAGCTGACACAGGGATCGGGTTGTGCAGATATTATGCTGGAAGCTGCGGGCAGCTGGGGGGAGGGAACCTGGAAGGCACCACGCAGTGCTGGGTAATTCTGCTGGAATGAATTCTCAATGAGGACAATTACTTTTTCTTCTTTTCTCTTTTTCTACTTCAGGGAACTTGAATGCCAAAGTTTCCAGAGACAGAAAATACAGTCATGGCGCAATCCTTATACGTAGGAGGTCATCATGGCAGAGTGCGATAGGGTTGGGGGACGGTGATGAGGATAGAGAGAAGTTATCATTAAACAGAGGCATGGAAGCTAAAAGGCAGGCTCAGTCTTTGCATAAAGACTAAAATTACTATCAGTCTTATGAGTCTTATGAGCAGGCAGTCAGTGGCAACTTTCCAGGTGAGCAGGAGAATGTGGGGGAAACACTGTCCCTGCCCAAACATACCTCCCCCTTCAGGACACAGGTTGTCTAAGAAGTGGTCATTCCAGGATCAAGTCAAGGACTTCCCTTTCTCTAAAATTACTAACACCTTCCTGTGACTGTTTGTGCCAGATTTTACCAGTAAAAGCACTTGGGGAAGAAAAGTGGAAGGCAACACAAAAGAATCCTGAAAAAAGATCCTGGGAGTACTGAAAACTAACTACCCACTCACTGACCTCCCAGACACCTGAAGCTTCCAGAATGTAGCAAGTAAGGAGATCTTTTGATTTTGTCCTAGGATCTGATTCTGTTTGGGAGAAAATGATGCAAGCCATACGCTCAGTTAGCCTCCACGGAGAATATATAGTTTGATGCAAGGCAACAGGAGTAGACTAGACTCAGCAAATACAGGGAGATGTTGAGAAAGGGCTGTGTGCAATGGGCATCAGTGCAAAGAAATTCAGTTGTCCTGTCTTCAGGAAACCCTGACACATATGAAAATGCCACCAGGACCTAAAGAACCCTCATCACACCAAATTGGGATGTTACAGTGGCAGCATAAAGCCCTCTACTAAGAGTCAAGAGGCCCAGATTCATGCTCACCTTAGCTGTCAATTCTTGTTTGACATAAGAAAGTCCAGCTTTCTATGCTTCCAGAATGCGAGGCTGCTACTGTCAGCCCATCCCATGCAGCTACCATCACAGTGAAAGCTTAGATGGTGCAGAGAAGGTTGGTTGTGTGTATCAGACAGTTGGTGAAAGCTCACACCATCCTGGAGCAGGAGAAATAGTCCCTGCCTAAGTGCACTTGTAGAAAAGAGGTGCACTATAAAGTTTCGGCAGTGAAAACTTTGGGGGGCTGTGTTAAAAGAAAATGGTGGGATGGGATGGGATGGGATGGGATGGGATGGGATGGGATGGGATGGGATGGGATGGGATGGAGGTGGACACCATTTCATGATCTCTGGCAGAAAGCAGGGCAAATGCTGAAATAGCTAAGCACATGTGAAAGAGGGAGCTATAGGAGGATAGCGTATTAAGGAAAAGAGAGAGAAATATAAGAGGAGGAAATACAACTTTAGTTTTTTATAAGAAGCCAAAACAATTGTAAAATTTTTGGCTTGCTTGACAGAGTAATCTATAAATTTGTATAGCATGTAAGTACATTTGTAATAGGAAACACCTGTGAGATAAGGACATAGAAGCATTTTTAAAAAAAAAAAATAATATGTTCTACATAGGTATTGTTAATACAACTGATTTTCCCCCAGTCCCCCTTATCCAAGACTTCTCTCACACAAATTTTCTTTCTTTGGTCCTTTCTATTTGGCCTTCTTTCCATTTTCAAATATGTTCTAGACTTCTCTATCTTAAAAATCACCCCCTCCCACAAACACACACAAAGAAGAAGATTTACTTTAATGCATTCCCCTTTTCTACCATCATTCCATCTTTCACTCCCCTCAAGTTGCCAAAAAAAAAAAAAAAGTTCATTGTGCACATGGTCTTCACTTGCTGCTTTCTATATAATTTCTCCCTCCTTTTGTCTCTCACTTCCTAATTCCAAGCAATCAGGTTTCTTCCTCCTAAGTTCAATATCAAATGTATGACAGACTTCTGAAAGTATTCAAAATAAAATGTGGGGAGCAGATGTAGCTCAAGTTGTTGAGTGCCTGCTTACCTTGTACAAGGTCCTGGGTTCAATCCCTAGTACCTCCTAAAAGCAAAACAAACAAATGAAAAAAGCCAGCTTTCACTGAGGAGTAGATGTAGCTCAGTGGTTGAGCACCTGCTTCCCATGTAAGAGGTCATGGGTTCAATCCCTGGCACCTCCTTAAAAAAAAAGAAGCACAACAATGAAACAAGCACATAAGAAATTTTTTGACAGTGAATTCCTCTGGGGAGGAGAAGTGAGGAACTGACTGAAAGGGGAAGGAGAGAGATTTACTTTTTGCTGAAGATCTTGTACCTTTTGACCTGTGTGCTGTGTGCATGTATTATATATTCAAAAATTAATTTTTAAATAGAAAATGTATGAAATGATATGCAAGACACTGTTCACCTGAAAAATACTTTGTCCCTGCTCTGAGGTGCTTACAATATCAGTAGGGACACAGAGCATTATTTTTAAAGGAAAAACTAACGGATTGTTTATGCTGGCCCCTCTAATAATTCACTGCCTAACATCAGTTATTTAACTAATCTTGGCTTAAGCTTCCTTACATGTAATGGGAAAACAGAATGAAGTAAGCACCTGTCTCATTTCATTCAGTCATTCATTCTTTCATTCATCTATCTATGCAACACATTTTTACTGAGCAATGTATTAGTTGGCTTTTGTTGCAAAACAAACCACCCCAAATGCTAGTGTCTTCAAACAGCAACTATTTATTTAGCTCACAATATGGCAGGACAGCAATTTGGGCTGGACTCTGCTGGGTGGTTCTTCTGCTCATCTCAGTTGGGCTCACTTATTTGTTTATTCAACAGTCAAGCAGCTAAGGTGTCTCTGCTTCTGAAGCCTTGCTGGCTCTCAGATGGAGCGACAGAGACAACTGTGTCACATGTCTTTCATGCAGGAAGCAAGCCCAGGCTTGTTCCCATGGCAGCTTGGGATTGCAAGCAGGAGGGAACATTTCAATTAAAAAAAAAAAAAAAAAAAAAAGGACTTTTCAAATCTCTGCTTGCATCACATTAGTTAATGTCCAAACTTGATGAGAAGTGCTATAAAGTTACATGGCAAAGGGGTGTGGAAAAGAGAGAAGAGTAATTTGTGGTCATTTTTGCAATCTATCACAAGCACCTTTTTGTACCAAATCCTTACCTTCATGGAGTTTACATTATATTCTTTCAGACACTGAGTTTCTACAGCTAGCAAATGATAATTGCAGAAATGTGGGGTGAGACTGGCCATCAGGCAATTCTCAGAAGTGTTTAGATCTATAGCATGATAATGATTAAGTAAACAAAACTTTCTTCAGATAATCTGTTCTGGTCAAACTTTCCAAAATGTTTAGTAAGTTTTTTTGTTCAGCTGTTACCTAAAAAACCCCATTACAAACCCAAATAACAACATTACTATTTGGGGGCCCCTTAAGAATTGAAGATAGCAGTGACTGCTACCTGATTTCCTTTATTGCTCATGAATTTTTTTTTTTTTTAACTACAGCTTGTGGAGCAATAAGCTCTATGTCTCTCTAACCACTGGGAATGACACAAATCGTTCAAATAACAGAGGGCTCTAAACATGTACATTGTTCCTAGCACTGGTCAGACATTGCAGGGATAAAACAAGAGAAATTATCATTCCTTCCATCCAGAAGCTCACCATGCAGTTAGAAAAACATAACACATTCAAAGAAAGATAACTAACAACACCAGGTAACAAACTAAATGAAGACGGTTAGTTCACATTGCCTCCAAGTATAAAGTTTCTCCAAGTGTCCCAGATGGCACACCATCTACACTAACTACTCCCCATTTCCTGCTGTGTCAAGTGTCCCATAGCAAATTTGCATGTGGAGAGGAAATGTTCCTCAGCCTGACATCACTGTGCTCCATCACACCTTCACACACATACTCAGAACCTCACATCCCTGACACACTTGTCATCACCAACAAAGCATGCCCCCTCCTCTAGCCTATACATCAGCCTATAAACACACATCCTAATTCTTCCACTTAGATAAGCTATCCCCTCCCAAACATGCAAACCCAGAATGAAGGGGGAATGTCACTTTAAAAAATTAAAAGAAATAGTGGAAGATATGCAGTAGCAAATGTTTCTACTTTTCTTCCTCTGAAGTAACTCTAAAGAGAAAACAGAGTCCATGTAGATAATGATCTAAGTGGAGAAGGACCTTGAGAATTGTCTAGTGGAGAGAGTATTTTTCTGGGGGTCAGAAGACTGACTCCTAAAGATGATTTTGATGTTTTCTTATTATATAATTTGCTGCATGATCACTCTGAGTTTGGCTTTTCTTATCTTTCAAATGAAAGAATTTACCTAATAGGGTTGGTAGAATTTCCAAATGTGATATAATTTTCCAATAGAAACCCTTTCTATAAAAAGTAAATTACTATGCAAATATTCTCACTGTCCTGATTTTGTGATAATCAGGGTAGGCTAAACATCCGCTATATTATAAACCATGCATGTACCCCCAGACCTAGTTTTTCTCCCTAGATCTGGTTTTTGGAATGTTGGTGATAAACTAAGCCTGATTTATTATATGACTATCTTGTATGGGAAAAGACTGTAACTTTGGGTATCTTTGGTCAACCTTAAGAGATATAACAGGGGGATGGCTGTGGCTCAGGTGGTTAGGCATACGTCTCCTATATGGAAGGACCTGGGTTCAATCCCTGGGACCTCTCAGTAAAAAAAAGAAAAATATAGAAGGCATGTGGGCCACCAGGCCCCGTGTGTGGGTGTGCCGCCAGGCCCCATGAGCCATGCAGCAAGATGATGACATAACAGAAGAGTGACACAAGGGAGAGCCAAGACGAGATGCATGGAAAAATCAGGAACTAAGGTGGCCCAGGAGGTAGGACGCCTCTCTACCACACCAGAGATTCTGAGGATTGAATCCCCGTGAAGACAGAAGGAGAAGGATGAGAAGAGAGGGCAGGAAACAGACACAGGGTCACCCAGCAAATGGACACAGAAACAGCAAAAATGGGGGGGGGTAAAAATGGATAAAAGTAAATAAATAAATTCTGAAAAAAAAATGTATGGGGGAGGAAGATACAGACTATAGTTAGGGGTAACAATGCAGGTGTATGTGGGGTGGTGATGTGTGGGAGCCCTGTATGATGTTATGCATGTTTGTTTTGTAAGTTCACAATGTTTACTGAACACTTATAGTTTATGCATGTTTACGTATGAATGACATGCTTCAATAAATTGTTTAAAAATCCACAGGGATGGATTAAGTAAAAATATATTTATTGACTAATGTGGATTTGGCATGAACTAATCAAAATGAAAACCTAGCCAGTCAGAATAAACACTGATCAGCAGTATTGGTGCTTACCAGCAGAATGTCAGCCTCATCTCCACATGTCTGCATATAATAGGGAAAGTGGTATCACCAGAAAAATGGGTACATGGACAAAGTTTAATGAGGCATCTGTCCCAGTTCAAAAACAAAGTCCTTGTTATGCCATACATAGATTCCTAATATTAGTATAACTTCAAATCATTTTTTTAAACTTTGAAACTCAAAATTTAAAGAAAGCCTGACCATAATAAAAATGAATAAGATGGAAAAAAAAATGAATAAGATGAATTTAAAAACCGACCAAATATGACTTTAATAGTCATATTTCAACAGACTCTTTTTTTTTTTTTTTTTTTTTAAGATTTTATTTATTCATTCATCTATCCCCCCCTTGCTGCTTGTGCTCGCTGGGTCAGCTAACCACGCCGTGCGGGCGGGCTCGCCTCCACCAGGAGGCCCCGGGAACCGAAGCCGGGGCCTCCCATATGGTAAACGGGAGCCCTACTGATTGAGCCACAGCCGCCTCCCATCAATAGACTCTTAAGCATTTTTCACTGCATGAAAGTGTGATGGCTGTCTTGCATACGTCTGCATACTTTCATCTATAAACCAACTAAATATCAAATGGCTAAACTGCTATGTAATGCCTTGTCTTTGGACAACTAAAGTTTTGTTTCTTTGGGACTAATGACCAAAGAGGTTTCAGAAAAGATACCAACACATAAGCAAGATACCTTCTTTTTGGCATGTTACAATAAATCAGATGTGTGGTACTCTGTATCAGTGGATTTAAGAGTAACCTAATATATGCAAAGTATTCATGTGCATAATAGAAAAAATCTTAATTTAGGCCCCATAAATGCCTATAAGCCCCAGTGCTAGGGCTGATGCCTATCTAGGCATGTCTGGCAAACTGATATGTTAAACTTGCCAAATGTCTATTTGAATGAGGGATGAAGAACCTCCCAGGGTTTCATTCCAAGGGAAGAGAAGGTCAAATAGATAAGCATGGCCAGTGGGGTCAGGGAAGGGACAATTCTAAGTTCAACATTGGTGTTAGTAACCAGATTTTGAGTTTGTGGATGTAGTAAGTTTAGGTAGCTATGGGAGGAGGAATTTGGAGTTTTCAACTGTAAAATCTGGGGGCGTAAGCTGCACTCCTTTGCTAGCCCTCAACTCCTCACACACCACCACCTCTGGTACCTCATGTATCCAGCACATCAACAGCTCTGCAGGAGACAGCAGCATGGCACACAGTAGATGCTGCTGTACACAGGAGAAGCCCCGTGTGTGCCCAGCAGATGGCAGTGATGCCTGGCTGAGGTAACAGAGCCTATGAGGTAGTGCACATCAGAAGTAAAGAGCTCAGTGCCCAGTAGACACCACATGGTAGTTGACTGGACTTGTTTAAGAAGACGTATGAGATTCCTTTGAGGACTCCAGAGCCTGGATTGGAGGTGGAATGCAGAGAAGGGAAGCTCAAGAGTCTGGAAAACAGAGTTGATTATTGAGAATGTTGGAGTGTCCCCAAGGCTCAGGGCTTAAGCCTGGAATCATGTCTTTTCTCAGTATTCTCCCATTTTCTAGTCTCACGGTTTCAAACATCATCACTGTGCCAAACTCTTAATATCTAACAGGCTACCAGGTCTGCCCACTTGAATGTCTAATAGACACCTCATATTTACAAAGTCTAAAACTGAACTACTAATCTTCCTGCTTCTAAAAACATCTTTAACCTGCAGCCTTCCCTATATCAGTTGACAGGAACTTCCTCCTTTCAGTTGCTCAGGCCAAAAATCTTGCAATCATTTTTAACTTCTCTTCCTCTCCATTCCACATCCAATTCAACAGTAAATACTAAATTCCAGTAACTTTTTGCCATCTCTACATCTTTTTTTTCCCTTTAGTATTTATTTATTTATTTATTTGTTTGTTTGTTTTTAAAGATACTTAGATTACATAAATGTTACACAAAAACTGTAAGAATTCCCATATGCCCCACCTCCCACACCTCCCACAACCTCCCACATTAACATCCTTCATTAGTGTAGCACATCACCTGCAATAGATATACACATCTTGGGGCTTTGCCACTAAGCATGGACCATAGTTCACATTGTAGACCACACTCTCTCACACACAGTTCTGCATGCTATATGCTGATGTAAAATGGCCTATATCTGTCGTAGCAATGTCACTCAAGATAATTCCCAAGTTCCGAAAAAGTCCCTGTATTACAACTGCTTTTCCCTCTTCCTGCCCCTAAAGCGTCCAGTGGCCACTGGCTCCACATTAATGTTGTAATTACTTCCATTGTGTGAATCACAATATGTCTATAACCGAACACCAGTAAGTCCACTCCAGTCCTTAGCTCTTCCCCCAATCCTGAGGAGTCTGAGATGGTGATGTCCATTCCACCTACAAGTGAGAGGGGGCTTATATCCCATGGATAAGATGGATGGGAGTATCCTGTCCACAGCTACAGACTCTCGCCATTCCCCGGGATGGTGTAGCTCAGTGGTAGAGCGCGTGCTTTGCATCTCTACATCTTGTCCCTTGGTCCAGGCCTCCATCATTTCTGTCCTGGATCACTTTAAAAGCTTCCTAAGTGGTCTCCTTGCTTCTGTGCTTTTCCTTCTTCAGTCTAATTTCAACCCAGCTGTGAGTGATATTTTTCAAATCTAAGTTAAACCAACAACTGCTCCCTATTTCACTCAGAGTAAAAGCCAAAGTCCTTCCAACAACTTACAAGGCTCTCCATGATCAGGTCCCTGTCAATTCTCTGGCTCTTCCTCTTAATCCTCTCCCTTTGCTCACTGTTCTCCAGCCACAATGGCTGCCTTGCTGTTCCACAAATATGCCAGGAACACTCTAGCTTTAAGATCTTTGCACTGATTGTCTCCTCTGCCTAGAATGTACTTCACCTTTGTTGTCCCTTCCCCCCTTTCCCTGGTACAATGTGGAGCCAGCCTGTGCTCCCAATGAGGGTCCCTGGACCTGTTCTGGAGGAAGTATAGTACACCTTATGCACATACTGGATTGCCTGTATGTTAGTGCCAATCTATCAAGTGATGGCCTGAAACACTGAGTCAAGAAACTCCTCTCTGACTTTCCATCCCAGAACTTAGCCTGAAGGCAGAAGCAGCTTGCAGACAAATAAAGCAGTGCAAGAAACATATAAGTTTAAGTGGCCAGGGGCAAAGGACTATGTTTTAAAACATACAATAAAGCACCCAGGAGGGGGATAAATTCAATTTCATAGGGAACAGAAGAGACATTTTGATTACTATAAATGGAGAATTCCAAAGACCAGGAGGGACAGGGAAAGATACAGGACAAGACAGAGGCTCAGAAACAATGGCAAGGACCCTGCACATCACTTTCATGTATCCAGCAGATCAGGGCTGATCTTCCAGACAGAAGAGCTAAACTCTGAAGGAGAGCACCAGTCAACAATGAACCAATTTGCAAAGAGTGTGAAAGAGGTTTTATGCCTTGGTTTGTTATTGTTAGCTTCTGGCATTCAAGGAAATCTCTGTCATTTCACTAGCTGGATATAAACTTAAGTAACAGACACCTCAGGGAATAAATCCTAGAGTTAACACATTAAAATATTAAAATGTACAGTGTGCAACAAAATATTACAAGACAAACAAAGAAATAGTAAATGATGATCCATCCAAAGGAACAACATAAAAATTCAGAAACTATGAACAAAGAAGGACAGACTTTGGACATACTGGACAAAGACTTTAAAAACTGATCTTCAATATAACTCTGGTAGATGAAGAAAATCATGGAGAAAGAACTAAAGGATATCAGGAAAATGATGAATGAAAAATATGAGAACCTCAATAAAGAGATAGAAATTTTAAAAAGGATCCAAATAAAAATACTGGAGTTGAAGACCACAATAACCAAAATAAAAAATTCTCTAGAAGGTTTCAGTAGCAGATTGGAGCTGGCAGAAGAAAGAATCAGTGAACCCAAAGACAAAAAAATTGAAATGATTCAAGATAAGGAGAGAAAAAAAAAGAAAGAAAAGAGAAGGAAAAAGAAGGAAAGGTGAACACAGCCTGTGAGACCTGTAGGACACCATCAAGCATATCAATATATGCATAAAGGGAGTCCCAGAAGGAGAAGAAAGAAAATGGGAGAAGGAATATTCAAAAACTTAATGGTAGAAAACTTCTCAAATTTAATGGAGAAATTAAGACATGAATATGCACATTCAAGAAGCCCAATGAACCTTAAGGGGATAAACTCAAAGAGAACCATGCCCAGACACATAGTTGTCTATCTGTAGTATGACATTGACAAGGAAAGAGTTCTGAAAGCTACAAGAGAAAAGCAATGTGTTATGTACAAGGGAACCTAAATAAGATTCTGATTTCTCATCAGAAACCATGGAAGGAAGGAGGCAGTGGGATGAAATATTTAAAGTGTTGAAAGAAAATAAATGCCAACCAAGAATTTTATATCCAGTGAGACTGTCTTTCAAAAATGAGGGAAAGATTAAGATATTCCCAGATAATCAAAAGCTGATTGAATCTGTCACCATTAGACCTGAACTACAAGTGATGCTCAAGGGATTTCTTCAGATTAAGAGGAAAGGACACTAGACAGTAGATGAAAGAGGCATAAAGAAATAAAGATTCCTGGTAAAGGCAACCATATCGGGTAATTATAAATGCCTATGTATTATTGGTATATTATTCAATTTTTTACCTCTTACAGATTCTAAAATGCAAATGCATAAAAAGTAATGATAAAGCTATGGTTTCAGACGTAATATTGTATAAAAATATACTAATATCATGTAAAATGAACTTTAGTTAAAAACTGTTATAAGGAACAAAAAAGGTCACTACATACTGGTAAAGGGGACAATTAAACAAGAAGATATAACAATTATAAAAATTTATGAACCTAATAGTAGAGCCCCAAAATATATCAAGTAAATATTGACAGATTTAAAGGGAGAAGTGGACAGTTTTACACTAATAGCAGGAGACTTCAAGGTTTGAACGATACTTAAACTAACTAGAAGTAACAGAACACTTCGACCAACAGAATATCCTTTCCCCATTAAATTGACTTGGCACCGTTGTCAAAAATCAATTGAGGGGAGCGGACGTAGCGCAAGTGGTTGAACGCCTACTTCCCATGTGCGAGCTCCTGGGTTCAATTCCCCGGTACCTCCTAATAACAAACAAACAAAAAAACTAAAAACCAACTTTCATTGGGGAGTG
Source organism: Tolypeutes matacus (assembly GCA_026826555.1). Taxonomy (NCBI): domain Eukaryota; kingdom Metazoa; phylum Chordata; class Mammalia; order Cingulata; family Chlamyphoridae; genus Tolypeutes; species Tolypeutes matacus. The sequence continues at coordinate 854,009 of JAKSZT010054569.1, forward strand.
GATGTAGCTCAGTGGTTGAGTGTCTGCTTCCAATGTATGAGGTCCTGGGTTCAATCCCTGGTACCCCTTAAAAAAAAACCAATTGACTGTACACGTATAGGTCTACTTTGCACTCTTTATTCTGTCTTATTTACTATAGCTTCATAGTAAGTTTTGAAATCACATAGAGTAACTCCTCCAATTCTGTTCTTTTTCAATATTGTTTGGCTATTTTAAATCTTTTGCATTTAAATTAGATGCAAAAATGTAAAATAACTTTTAGAATCAGCTTGGTTATTTCTAAAAAAAAAAAAAACTTGCTGGAATTTTGATGGGGTTTAGATATATCAATTTAGGAAGAATGAATATCTTAACAAAATTGAGGCATCCATTCTGGAACATATCTCTTTGCATTTATTTAGGTCTTCTCTAATTCTCTGCAATGGTTTTAGTTTTAATGTAGAGGTAGAACATAGTCTTATTAAATTTATTTTATACATTTTTATAGTTTTGATGTTCTTGTAAGTGGAAAAGATTTTTAGTTTATCCGATTATACATTGTTAGTATTTTAAAATAAAAGTGAGTTTTGAATATTAACATTGTATCTGTGAGCTTTCTAAATTACCTTTCTAGTTCTAGCAATTTATACATTCCTTTGGATTTTCCACATAAACAATCAGCTTGTCTACAAATAAAGATAATTATACAACTTCTATTCTGATATTTATGAATTTGTTTCTTGCCTTCTTACAATAACTAGAACCTCAAATACAATGTTGAATAGTAGTAGACCAAACATTACTTATCATATTAAGTATAATGATGATAGGTTTCATCATTAAGTAGAATGTTAAGGGCAGATTTTATGTAGACACGCTTTACGGGTTTAAGGGAATTCCTTCTAGTCTAAGTTTTCAGAGACTTCTGATTATGAAGTACTGCTAGATTTTGTCAAATGCTTTTTTCTGCACTTAGTAAGATAACATGATTTTTTTTTTCATCTATTCTGACAATGTGGTATATTGTATTCCTGGGATAAAACCACTAAGTCATAATGTGATTTCCTTTTTTAATACATTCCTGATTTGATTTGTTAATATTTTGTAAAGGATTTTTGCATCTATCTTTAAGAGAAATATTGGTCTATAATTTATTTTCTTATAATATCTTTGACAGGTTTTGGTATCAGGGTAATGTTAGCCTCATAAAATGAGTTGGAAAGTGTTCCCTTCTCCCCTATTTTCTGGAAGAGTATACGATTTAAATATTTGATAGAATTCCATTCATTGACTTTTATCAGCCTAACATTCTCATCTGTAAAAATGAGGATATTACTTATGTTTTCTTATTTGTCACATTTCAAATATATATGTGATATTGAAAGCATGTGAAGTTCTCAAAATTATGAATATTTGAGAAAACCATCAGCAACACTAATGAAAAAAAATGTTATTTATGGGTTTTCACACTGCTCCTTCTTGAGCTAGCTTTTATAGCATACAAACTGGATTTCCTGAGTAAATGAGATTCTAGTAGATTTGTAGAGAAAAGAATCTCAACATTGATTCTGTCCAGTCTGATGCTAATTTGAGATTCAAATATTTAGTATATTTGTACAGATCTCTACAAACTTTCTGATTATAAAAGGAACTCAAGTTAATTGCAAAAATCAGAAAATACAAAATAAATTTTAAAAAAAGAAAATACAGATCATCCACAATCCTTTCACCCAGACAAAATCAACATTAGTTTGTGTCTTACAATCTTCTTTTAAATACACATTATATATGTGTATGTATATATGTATTCTTTTTTAATGAGATCTTATTATGAATACTGTTTTGTATTATTAGGTGAAATAAGGAGTTTCTGATAGAAGGCTCAGGACCCTCTGCCCAACCTGTGCATCATTCTTTTCAGAGATTGTAGCTCATTGGAGAAGACAGGCTTAAAGTGGATCGAGAGTCCATCTGGCCCAGCACCCAGTCTACAGACAGGCCTGCAGCTGAATATGAGCCTGTCTACCATTTTCTAAACTGCTTGGGAAACTAACAAGGACCTTTTGAATGTCGAGTTCAGGGCTTATAAAATATTGCAGTGAATTTGGATTTCAGTATGTATAAGCCTCTCTTTTCTGGCCAATTACTGGGCTCCTTGCGGGAACAAATCATTCTCAGCAGCACCTGGCATGGAGATGCTTGCCATTTATGCCATAATTACCTGCCTGTAAAGGTCAGCTTGGAGTTGTATATTTCTAAACCTGCCATAAGAACTCAGTGTGGTTCTGAGTCTGTATACTGAGGAATTGCATTTTAAGACAAAACGACTACAGTGTTAATGACTAAGATGAATTTTTATGAATAAATTTATTCAAGGTTATTATTTTATCGGTTCCCTTTGCTTAATACTTTCACAGACCTTCAAGTTCATAATTATATTTTCACAGACCTTCAAATTCCATATTGTCAATTTTCTCCACCCTTAATATGAAATGCTTTTTTTTTTTTTGCAAAGAAAAATTAGCCTTTTAATCTGCAAGTAACCCCCCTCCAAAAAAAATATTGTCCTTGAATAGAACACAGATCCCAAGAAGGATGAAGTAACAAAAATTCCTCTCCAAGCAAGACGTAAGATAGGCACATTGTTAACAAAGAAAGGGGAGGAGCGAAAAGGGAAAAAGAAAGAAGAAATTGATTCCAAGTGAATTCAGCAAAAGAAAGCTTATGATTCAGCAAAAGAAAGCCATGAACAATTATGTTTAACCCACAGACATGCATAGAACTGCAGCTGGGGAAAGACTGCTCTCTAATCTCAACCTTCTCAGCCAGCCAGAAGCAAGGAACATTACTCATAAACTATTCTTTCTTTCTTTTTGGGAAATCCAGCTCCAAGGGAAGATCCCATGCTGTCTAAAAGAAGCTACCTAGGAAGAAAAATGAGAACAATTAAGCCCTAAATCTGTACAAGAAACTTTAACAGCTGAGATTCTAAAACGAAAATGGAGATAATGCTAATGATTATGTTTTATAGCCTCAACATGCCTCGAGTCTGGAAGGGTTCCAAAGCCTTCAGCAGATTGCCACATTGATAGTAGGGGCCCCGCTGAGATGCAGCTGCTTCTGGGGAAGCGCAGGCAACTGGAGAACAGCTGCATATCAATCCCCAGCAACATGCAGGGCAGGAAGTCAAGAGAAACTGCCTGCAAGGGCATCCCTTCACCCTGGAGCCTCCCTACTTGTTCCAAATACTTAGAAAGGCTGAGTCGTCACATTTGCCAACTAACTGAAATATAATAAAGGCTGAACTATATCTGTAATCTTTGGGGAAGGAGTTGGTCTGGACAGCCACGGTTTCTAGCTAGCCAAAGATTTTTCTGACATGTTTAAGCACCAAATTTCATTTAAACATTACAGATGAAAACTTTTCTAAAATGTGTCTCTTGATTCCCTGACTTTCTAAATTCAAATTAATAATATATTCCTAACGTTACACTTTCAATTCATCCATCAACTTTTAAAAGGTTTATAATGATGGGCTTTTATTATAGAGAGACTTCCAGAAGGTTCTCTCTTTCTCTGTCTTGTTCTCTCTCACACACACACACACACATACACACACACACACACTTACTCACATACAGGCTTTAAGGAGAGGGAAGGATGGGAGGCAGACAGGGAGAATACTATAACACAAATTAAAAGACTGTATTACCAGTTCCACCCCTTCCATTAACTAGCAGTGTGACCTTGAATAATAGGTCACAATTGTCTTGTAAAAGGAAGGAGGACCACTAAATATTCTTTAAGTTCTAATCAAATTTTAATCACAGTAATTCTTTAAGAACTATAATATGCCCAAATCCTTCCTTCTCTTTCACCCCCTCCCTCCCTCCCCTTTCAGCCTTGTGGTTGTGCCTTCTGGAAACCCTACTTCTGCCCATCATCTTGGATAATTTAAACATCGATATAAATAATGATACATCCAAACATCAAATCAAGGGTTGTAAACTGAAATGTCTACAAGGGCAAGTCAGAGAGCACAAGTGAGTAAAACAAGTCCATCTAAAGGAATAAATGAGAGAGGAAACAGTGATGGCATTGGCATTAACTGAGAGTGGTAGGGATGGTGACAAACTGGAAAGCAAACATCGTCCAGGACCGGCAGCTCTGATTCAGCAACAGCAGGATATGCCATAAGAGCATGCAAACTCATAGAGAAACTAGAAATCCAGGATTTTTAAATGTTGGCAACTATTTCATTTTTAAAAAGCAGCAGAATGCAGGCCAAATGAAGTAAGCCTATGGGCCAGATTGTGTTTATGAGCAACCAGGTTAAAAACAATGCCTCAGATTCCTGCTCCCTACTTACTATTTTGCCGACTACATTCTCAGCATCTCCTTCATCCTCATTTTCATTTGGTTAATTCTTAGGCATCCTTCAGATCTCATCTTAAACTCTGCCCTCTGACTCCTCAATTTCTATTACCTTGGGCTCGTGTTATAGTACTATAATTTCCTATTTCTAATTTTCTATTTATTTACCTGAATTTTCCTCCTGACAGTAAGCACTATAAGGACAGGCACCCTGCTTTTCTTACTCACCACCATATCCCCCTCATGTAGAAGAGTGCCTGGCACATTGTAGGTGCTCATAAATATTTGTAAGATCAATCAAGGAATAATTCACTGACCCCTGGCTTGCTCTTTAATTGCAATTCTGAGTTCCCTGTGTACATTTCCTAAACACCATTGGCTATTTTCACCTAGATGGACTTTCAGCAACCAAATCTTACCACATATGTGGTGGTTTGGAAAAACATGTTCACAAATTCTCCCTTCAAGAGGTCGAGTGTATAATTCCCCTCCCCTTGAGTGTGGAATGGATTTAGTGACTCACTTCTAACAGATAGAACACAGAAGTAATGGAATGTCACTTCCAAGGTAAATTATAAAGACAATGGCTTCATTTCTGTCTGTCTATCTGTCTCTCTCTCTCTCTCTCTCATTTCACTCACCCTGGGAGGAACCATGTTGTGAGAAGCCCTTGGAGAAGCATATACGGTGAGGGACTAAGGCCTTTTGTCAACAGCCACATGGGCAAGCTTGGGAATGGATCCTCCAGACCCAGTCAAATCTTTAGATAACAGCAGCTCCTGCTGACAGCTTGACTGAAAGCTCATGAGATATCCTGAGCCAGAACAACCAAGCTGAGCCATTCTTTGATTCCTGTCCCTGGTAAACTGTGTGATATAGTTTGTCGTTAAGTCAGTAAATTTGGGAATAATTTGTTATGCAGCAATAGATAACTAATAAAACATACCAAAAATGAATTTGTAATTCTCCGCCATCCCCCATCTTCTCTGAATTTTCCTAGTTCTATGGCTTGATCCTTTCAAGTCACCAAAGATTCCAAACTCAGGGTCCTCTTTGAATATCCTCCCCTGACCTTTGCACCCCACATTTAATTAGCTATCAAATCCTGTGTATCGTACTTCTAGAGCATACTATGCTCACTCCTTTCTCTCTCCGTTTCCATTTCTATTTCCCTATTTTAAGCTCTCCTTACTCCTTTCCAAGGCTTCCTAACTGATATACCTGGATCCAATTTTTCCCTCTCTGATGCATCAGCCAGATGCCTTAGGTTAATTTTTACTCCAACAAGTAATTATCCTAATTAAGAACTTTAATAGTTTTCCTTTGTCAATGGATTAAAGTCTAAATGTCTTAGAATGATACAGTCTGGTCTGAATTATCTTTCTAACTTCACTCTCTACTATTATTTTTTCATATATTCTAAGCTGATGGAGAAAACACATCTAGGAATAGTGTTATGGCTTTGTGGCACTTGTTCCAGTTACCTAGTACAGCTGTAAAAACTACACCCAAATCTTAGTGACAACCACTTTTGATTGCTCATGATTTTATGGGTCAGGACTTTGGGAAAGTTTTGGTTGGGTGGTATGCTTCTGATCAATGTGTCATCAACTGGGGCTGGAAGATCCACTTCCAGGATGGCTTCTTCATTTACACATCAGTCACTTTGGTGCTCCTTGGACTTTCTCTCTCTCCACATGACATCTTACCTTCCCTGGTTTTTCCACATGGCTTGGGCTTATCAAGCATGATGGTGTCAAGATAATCGAACTTCTTACTTGGTGGCTGGTCTCCAACAGGGAGCTTTCCAAGAGTGAAAGTTCCAAGGGACTTAGGCAGAAGCTTCAAGGTTTCTTAATCAACTCAGTCTTGGAAATTATGCAGTATCACTTACACCACATTCTGTCGGCCAACAATGAATTTCAGCATCAGTTTGAATTCAAGAAGAAAGGACTCTACAGTAGTGTGATTATGGGGAGGTATGGTTTTTTAGAGTGTCATTGTTGAAGACTAGCTACCACAATATTCTTTACACCTGGGAACAGCCTTTAAGATGAGGTGAAGATATTGGGAAAGAGATTCTAAGAAGAAAGACAATGGATAGTTATTAGTAGGCATATAAACCTTTCTTTCCCTTCGAAGACAGGAACAAGAAGTGGCAGAAATGCACACATACAAAGTGCTGCCAACTCATATTTTCATTAGAGGGCAGGAAAGAAATACAATAAATGGAACTAAGTTTTAGGAAAACAACTTGGGAACAGAAATGTAGAGAATTCATTCAAAGTACCCACCAAACCCACCCCACCGCCAAACCACCTCTACTAACTAAAATTCTTCTTTGGATAGTGTATTAGTCAGGGTTCTCTCGGGAAACAGAATCAACAGGAAATATCTGTCAATAATATGAAATTTTAAAACAGTCTCTCACGCGACCGTGGGGATGCCCAAGTCCAGGTTCTGCAGGCAGGCTGCAAACCAGTGACTCCGATGAAAGGTCGTTGATGAGTTTCTGGGAGAAGTTGCCAACGATGAGCTGGGAAATTCTCTCTGAATGTTGAAATCACTTCTGCTTTTAAGTCATTCAACTGATTGGATAAAAGCGCCACCCATTGATGATGTAATCTCCCTGATTGATGCAGATGTAATCAGCCATCAACGCAGTAAACTCACTGGTGATTGAAGTCCATAAATGCTCTTGTATTACAATTAGCCCAGGGCTTGCTGGAACAAACACCTGGACACAATTACCTGGCCGAGTTGACACATTAGCCTAACCATCACAGACAGTAACCCCCCAAAGCCAATCCACGTATATTCCAGATAGAAATGGACCAAATTCTTCCTACCAATTTTAATCCATGCCTAATTATTCTTTAATATACAATTGAGTCCCCTCTCACCCATCAAGTCTTCCATGAACATCCGAGCTCATTATGACTCTTTTCTTTCCTGGAACATATACTGCCCATGCCTCTTTCTCACATTTGGCTATAAATTGTTTAACATTGTTGTCTTATGTTTTAATGAAATCAGAAAAATAAATAGAGCTTGAATGGCAATGAGTGATCATCAAGGCCAATTCTTTTATTTTCAGATAAGGACATGAAGGCTGCAGTAAGTTAAGTAACTTGAGCAAGGTAATAGTACCAGCACAGGGTAGATTTGATTGCCAAGCTCCCTTCTAATGCTCTTTCTCCCCACATTTGCATTGATCTTGTCTCTCTAGGGAGGGTAAGAAACTCTTCAAGAGTCAGAACATGCCTTCATTTTTTGTCTTTTTTTTTCTCACTGGGTTCCAGTTTCTTAATTAATGTAAGGTTATTTGGTGTATTGTAGTGCCTTTTATATGGTACCTAGCTACGTTAACAGTGAAATCTCAATGTGTAGTATACTTTGTGGTTTTTCCTTTAGTCCAGCTATAAAATTGATTAAAGAGGATAATGTTAAACCATGTTTCTAGAATTCTCCTAGACAGCTAAGGGAGAATAAGGATCCCTGAGAATTGGATAAAATAGACTCTAAACAGCAAAAGAGTTGGTGAACAGACCAACACAAAAAATGAAGGGGTATTGCAGGTGAAGGGAGAGCAGCAGCCCCTCCATGGAGACCATGGTGGTAGTAGTTGTACCAGACACCAAAACACAACTATGCCAAGTAGACTAGAAATCCGATGATGCAGATTCCAAGGACACAAACACACATAGGGAACTAGCAGAAATATCTGGGGAACACGTGGGTTAGGAGCTAGTTTCCCACACTAACTTGTTTAATTATCATTTGAGTCACAATAGGTTTAACATATGTTCAGATGTGGCCTCATAATCATGACTCAACTTATCCCTCTTTGACCAGTGGTAGTGAAAATGACTTTCAAACCATTTATTCACTACTTAGGACTGATGGTCAGCTTGTACTGACTGGTACAGGAAGACTAGTTGTTTAGTGTCAGCAGCTCTCTGAATGGTCCATTGCCTGTTGCTACATATTTTGAATCTGTCCTTCCTTAAGATGCTTACCATGTTATGCCCTGTGTTATAGTTATTTGTGTTCTTTTCTTATCCTATAAGATTAGGAGTAGAAGATAGCACAGCACCTTCCATGGTACCCTGCTGATTGAGAAATTCTCAATAAGTCTTTGGTTGATGTAGTACAGTGCCCACTATAAACAGACTTGGGTTCAAATCCTGTCTCTGACATGTAGCACTGTGTGACTTTGAGCTAGTTATGTAACTTCTATCAGTATTAGTCTTCTCCTCTAAAATATGCGGTAATGATGCCTCTTTCATAAGTTTTACTGTGCTGGGTAAATAGAAAAAATTCATGTAAGACACAGTGATTAAAATATAAAACCCAGTAAATAAATAAAGCTATTATTATTTTGGATGTGTTATCTCTTCAAAATGAGCAAGCTCCCTTTAATCTCTCTAAAGGTGGGCCTAATTCTCTTCTTTAAATACTGAGCACATTCTGTGCTCTGTAACACCATGGTTCAGAAGTAGGAATCATTATAAAAACATTATGTCAGTGTTAATCCTTCAACTGGGCACACTATGAAAAGCATACCTCATGGTCCTGATATAATTCCACCACTATCATGAAATGAAAGAAAACCACTCAAAATTTGTTTCTTACATGAGCCCATGGATTGGCTGAATCTTTCACAGGCTCTATTAGCAAGACAAATTCTGCCTGCACATCCTGCCAAGATCAAGGAACTGAGTCAGGGAGGGCCCCGTTTGCTGCTTCTTGTCCTGTGCTGGCTTCTTCTGGTTCCAGCAGTTCAGACAGGGGGACTCTTGAGAATTTCAACTTCCCACCTCCTCCTAGTCATGGATTTTTCCTTTTCCCCATTGCACCAAAAAGTCCCTGAGCAAGCTTCAGCAAATTAACCTCCTCCTCGGATTTTTAGAGATTGAAAATGGAAAGGCTCTTCCAGTTAATTTAGTTTCTCCAACCCTGCTCTCCCACTGCAAACAGCTGACTTCTCAATGGCAGGCGCAGCAGAACTCAGCAGTTTGGGCCACAGGGCTCGCCAGCAATGGCCTCCTTGGTGGCTTTGCATGCTTAACCACTGCAACCCTGTAATTTTCCAGATGACTTGAGGTTTTGAAAGCAAATGAAGCAGTGAAACTGCTTCAGCTGCTAAATTCTTCCTGGATTCATTTGGAAATGACAAAAAGCTGCCATGTAAGGTGATTTGAATTTTGCGAACACCTTCCTTTAGTTTTCCATACGAAGTCATTAGCTGATTCCAGTTTCCTTGGAGATCAAGATCATTTACGCACTGAGTGTACACCACTAGATGTGAAGCCCCTTTTTATTAGGCTATAACTGATAAAAACACTTATGTAGGATTCTCTAATTTACAGGGCACTTTCACAGATATTAAACTCATTTGATCATCACAACCTGTCAGTCAGGTAGGAAAGGCATTATTATCACATTTATAGATGAGAGCACTGAGGCTTAAATCTTGCCCAATATAGTAGCACTAGTGTGAGGCAGAGCTGAAACATAACTCAAATTTTCATATTTCAAATGCTGAGGTCTTTCCAGTATAACATAACTGCCCAGTGATTCAGACTGAAACTCACGTGCCTGTATATGGTTGTGACAGTTTCATTTATAATTCTTCATTTGCTCATATATAACTCCTTCCATCTTCCCCACTTTAATTTTGATAATTAAATAGCTAGTGTTTTGCCCAAATTGATTTCTTAAGAAAGATATTAAGTACTGAGCCCTTTAATTGTAGATATTTTCAGACCCTTTAGCAAGCCAAATAACACACGAGCCATAACCTTTCCTTTAAGCACAGAGGACCACAACTATAAATCCCCTTGGATGGGAAGGGAAACAGTGACCTGTCTTATCAGAAAGAATGCAAAAATGGAAGGAAGCAGACCAAGCAGCACCCATAAGTGACTACAGAAAGAGAACTGACATGGTTGCTGTAAGGACCAAGCATCTGCCTCTCTCAGAAGGGCCAAACAAACAATAAGGTGTTGCCATTATTTTAACAAGAACTGCTCTTCTCTGCGTTGGAATGTCCCTTTTGAATTTCTGAGGGCCTAGCAGGCAACACTTGCCTAAAAAAGAGCCACCCCTCACTCCCTCTTCCTGCTTCTCCCTACCGAGTCCCTGCATTGGGATGTCTGAAGTCTAGAAAGAGGACACAGGTCAGTCCAGATATATTATTAAGCAAATGAATCAGAGCCAAAATGTGACTGAAGGTGACTCAAAGATGTTTAACCTCTTGATTGTGACTACTGTGATAATTTCAGGTCTGAGTGGCCTGTTCCTCAGCTTGCAGCGTGATATGGGTGCCAGTGTTGTAAAGCAGCAGTATGATGGGTGACTGGCCCACTAACAATCATGAGTTCTTTTTTTATACATAAGTGTCACTACTGGTCATATTTGGGGAGGGTAAGGGGAGAGAGTGGGGATCCATGAGGACATATTGCTTTGACTAAGTTAACCTACTTTTTTCTTTCCAAATGATATGTCCAGAAACCCATGTAGACATAGCAAAATGAATCGTTTAAATTATAAGTTTACCCCTAAATGTGTCACAGAGGGCTACTGGAAGGACATTCAATCCCCTCAATAATTTTCAAGCTTCTTTGGAAACATTTTTTCCCCTGTGTCTATGAAACCAAGGTCATAAAAGTTCTGAGTGAATCTAGAAACTGAAATACAATCTGCAATTCACCATCTGGCATCTGCTTAATAATGAGACTGGGGAAAAGGAAGAAAAGCAGAATTTTAAATTTTTTCCCCGATAAGCCAACTTGAAAGAGAAGTCCTTAACCTCTGGCATCTATGTCCCCATAATCTGTGGAGTAATGGTCATTCCATCCCTGTCCTGCACAGTGGGGAGGTAAGTGGAAGAACTTTTGATTCAATCCCAACTCTAGCCCTGACCAGCTGTGATGTACTGAACAAATCATGAACACTAACCTCAGCTTTTGTTTCAATATATTTTAAAGTTTATTAGACGTCTCTCTTCCAGTATTAAAATTCCAACAACTGGAAGTCTTTGAGGCTAACAGTCTCACATATTTATACAACTATTATCTTCTTACTTATCTTTGTCAGCCAGGTAGGGACAATGAATCACTGGACTATGAATTAGTAGGTTAGTGTGCTTGGCTACTAGAGAGAGTTCTGAGTAGCAAAGACTTTTTAGAAAAGATATGGGAGAAAGCTCAAACGAAGGAGGACAGCAGGTAAGAATGGAGAGGTAGACAACCCCAGCCAAGGGAGGTATCAGTACTGAAGTGGTAAAAACCAGTAAGAACTACATGATTGGAAAATACCAGAGTATAAGGCAAAGAAGAAGTAATTGGGGGAATTTTTGCAATGTTGAACTGTTTCCTATCCATTTCTGCCTTTTAGCTGTAGCCAGTAGCATTCAAACATGAGGAGAAACTTTGAGTTCAATTTCTAGTAGATTTAAGGGCAAGACAAGGGGATGGGCAATGAAGCAGTTTGCAAAAAGCGACTAAACTATGAAACTCTTCTTGTTGGATGTAGCCATGCAAAGAGCCACAGATAAAATCAGAGTGGCTCTTTGAATTCCCACCGCATTTTGTTCATATTTTACAGCATTCCTTATTCATCATCTGTCTTCTCCAATAGACAAAGAACTCCTTAGTTGCAGGGGCAATTTCTTTTTTGTTTCTGTATTTTTTATTTAGCACATTGACTGGCATATACTAGGCACTCTATAAATACTTGCTAAATTTATGACTTTTAGGAGGAACAGAATTTCAAAGCCCTGCCTTATTTCATTGATACTTCTGTGTGAACCTGCAATCAATGAGTTCTTACTACTTCAATGGCTGGAACTACTCAGATCATCCAGAGTAGTTTCCTCTATTTCTTCAGGACGGAAACAGGGAATATGAATCCATTCATAAGAAACACCCTCTTGGTGGCAGAGACCAAAAATTCATGTGACTCAATTGTGGCTAAAGGATCCTACAATGTTAAAGTCAGTTCTTTGCAGCCACTTCCTTTTTTCTTCCCAGATAACTATTTTAGGCTTTACACTCTGTTCCCGGAACGCCACCACAGTCTATTAAATTGTTTGAAACCAAGTTGTGTGCTTGATACTCAAGCTCTCTTCCTTTTCTTGAAGGATGTTTGGGTAGGAAAGAGAGAGAGAAGAACCATAGACTTATCCCTGGGAGGAGAATCTGTCTCTTATTCATATGGGCTGAGCATTAGAAAGGCAGAGTTAAATTCAGGAAATGCAATAATTTAATTCATGCGTGTTTCTTATGCTACTCGCAAACAAGTGATTTAAACTCAAAAGGTTACCAGAGAGGAAAAAAGTTCCCACTGGTACAATCCATGGTCAGAGTATATTCTCTGCTCCTCCTACTGTGTCTCCCTAAGCCCAACACTGAGCCTTTGTAGACCCTTGTAAAAAAAATCTAAACATGGAGAAAACTACACAGCTTAATTTACTGATTCACTCCAGACACAAGAGCTTGGGAATCAGCTTTCTGCTCCTAACCTCCAGAATGTGGTCCTTTAATGAGGCAAGGAACTGGGCCTCAGATCAATGAAGTCAGCAAAATTGGTCTTAGGTTACTCCTACCTCTACTTCCCACTTCTCACCCTACCCTTGGCAGACTCTCCTTTCCCAACTTCCTTCCACACCAATCAAAATCTGTGCTCAAATTCCATGTTCAGCCCATGTGACAAATGACCAGTGACAGCTTAAAACAACGGTTCTCAATCATTGGTGTGCCTGAGAATCATCAACGGTGCTTGATTTTCAATGCATGTTTCCAAGTGACAGCCTCAGACATTCTGAGGCAGCAGGTCTGTGTTGGGACTTGAGCACCTGCATTTTCCACAGTTCCCTAAGTAATTCCATAAACCCCACCTAATATTATAGAGTTGGGAATTAAAGCCTTCCCAGGCATTCCAAAGACCATGGTGCCTCAGTCTAGGCAAACCCTACCTATTTCAAACAATAGCAAGTGAGGGAAATTTTAAAAGGAATAGCCACTGAGGAAATATTACTGAAAATTTCCATTTTAATAGAGCCTTGATCCAGAGTTCTCCAAATCAGTTTTCCTTTTATACACGTGAGATTTTAAAGAAATTTTGGAGCATAGAAGCCCCCATGGATACAACCCTTTCCAACAAAAGGATACTTGGGGAACTTCAAAATTCTTGAAAGTTCAAATCACTTCTATGTGCCAAAAAGCTGATTGGAACTCTCTCATATATTATCCCATTTAATCCTCACATGAAAACTGAAATGGCAATTCTATAAAGCAGATGAGTATTGTCTACAAGTGTAATAGATAAATTAACTGAGCTCCAGAGGGATTATCTGAGTTGCCTAAGCTATAGAGTTGGAAAGTGGTAACATCTACTTTTACAAGGATCCTGCCTTGAAGTCCACCGTTTTTTTTATTACATCACAGAGCTGACTCTAATCACTTACCCAAGAATAGCTTTAAGGCTATGTACCAAATCACTGAAGTGAATTAAGAGTTGAAATTAGACTTCTAGATACCTAATAGGCTAATCCCCAGAGATCATGGCGTATTTTCCAAAGCTTGGCTCCTTAGCACTGCTGCCTTTTGCTTCCTTCCCTAAGATATGGGGATATGGCCATCCTCCCTACTACCCCCACATATGCCACTCAACTGCACACACACAGATTCACTCCATACTCTAATTGCTAAGCAAACACTACCTGGCTCTGAAAAAATGGCAGAATCATTTACATGCAACAAGCCCACAAACAGTCCTTTACCCATCCCTCGAAGAACATTCCAACAGAAGCCTTCAAGGAAAGTCTCTTCTCCTCTAACAGTGGCCCTTGAAGTCACATTAGCTTCTACCTATATGAAAGAAAAGAAGCAGAGGAGAGAAGACCATAAAATGTCATTTTTCCCTGAAGCCCATACCTTCCAGAAATAGCCCTGATCTTGAGCAATAAAAGTAAAGATAACATTTTCAAGGTCTGGGATAGGGAAACAAACAAAAAATAGAATGTTTAATCAATGCAAACATTCTTGGAATCTGAAACATCTGGGAGAGCAGGGGTGGGTGTGGGAGTCCGAAAGGGGCAGTGGGGGTTAGAGACTTGACATTCTTATCCAGTGCTTATCTAAGGCAGGAGCTGAATAACCTGCTCTTAACCGCCCCCAGCAAGCCCACGTGGTAGCTGTTAATTTTTGATACTAAATACAGGGATATCTCTCACTTTGAGAAAATCCAAGACTTGATTTTCTAACTTTACCAGATTCTTGTAAATTAAGGACAGATTATTTATTTATGTTTAGGGCTGTCTGAGCACATATAACCCTCAACTGTCCTAGTGAGTTTAAAATGGGATTTCTTTTTCCTTTAATTTATGTGTTACTTCTTAGGAAAGCACCTGCTATACAAGATAAGGCCCCTCTGCACATTGGAGGTTGAATCCAGGGATACCCTGAAAGATGATGACAGTCCTGTAGGTATATCAGAGCTAACCGAACTGATATCTACAACCTGTCATATTAGCTATTCTCTCCCTCCCTCTTTTACATCAATCATCCCAAGGAACAGTCTTGATGTTGAATAAGATATATAATGAGATATATAAGCTATCTTGTGTGAATTAAGTGAAGATAATTCTTCCTGTGGCTCATAGTTCTCAACCTGCCATCCAATACAAACCTGGTCCCAGGCCATCAAGGCAGAAAGTAGCCAGAACCAACCCCCTGGAGAGCCACATTTTACTGCCATGTGTGGTACAGCAAACCTGACCTCTTCCATCTACTGGTCATTGTCTACTTCTCTGCTCTATCCCTGGGCCTTAACACATAGCAGATGGTCAATAAATGCATACAAAATAAATAGATGAAGAATCATTATTACTTTCTCTCCTCCATCTTCCCCCTTTATTATCTCATGGATCCTCACCTCAATCTTAGGAAATAGGTATTAATATCTCCATTCTACAATGGAGTCTCAGGGAGTGCAAATAACTTTCCAGGATCACACAATAGTAAGATACAGATCTGAAGTTTACACCCTGACTTACTAGCCACACTTCTAGGATTACACCATGCTATGTTTCTTTCATTGCACTTTCTCTCTCCTTGATCTTTGCACATGAAGCTACTATCTGAAACTCTTTGGTTCTTCCATCTCCAAATCAATCATACTTCTCATGAAATAGGTCACCTTCATGATAAAGAAGGAACAGCAATAACTTACAAGTTGCCATGTCTGTTCATATCTTTTCCTTCAATAGCTAACACAATACTCCTCACAGAATAGGTATAGTAAATATTCCATGAATGAATAATAATATGGCTAATAAGGAAGATACAATTAATATCACCAACTTGGAGAGGAGGACAGAAGCACACAAAGGTGAGATAAATTGCTCACCCCACATTTTGTCACCACTTTCTGAGGGTAGTTCTGCCTCTTAATCCTGTGAGTCATCACGGCCTCTGCTCCGAAGCGGCCCTGCCTCCTCTGATTGCTGCTGCCTACCCAACTAATGCGTTGCTGCTGTCCCAAATTCTCTGCGGCAGGGAGATGCCCTTGGCTGCTGGAAGAGAGTTCATCTCCATCGTGGTGTAGCTCCTATGTTCTCTTTATTGCAATTACCTAAAGAGAAGAGGCTGAGAATAGGGAACTTTAGGGAAGGAAGATCCAGTGCTTCCCTTTCTTTCACTGTGGACATCCCTTATGTTATAGAATAAATACATGGCCACACAAAGTGCTGGGAATTATATCTGTGTAGAGTAAATCTTATTTTCCTATGTTCCCATCTTTATAATGTACTATTACTCTAAAAGTCTCATATTAGGCTAAACATACAACTTTCAGTTTGGAAGGGGTGAGAATTTTGCCAATTATATGGCATTAGTGTGTATCACAAGAGTAGAACTACAATAGCTAAAACTACAATTTCAGAGATTTGTGGAATTTTAATTCCTGTTCAGCAGTTAATATTTTCTTTAAAGAATTCTTAGCAACTTTCAACTCTTTCCTGACTCCAGAAATCTGCCTAAGGTTCAAGTATAAGGAGGAGCCTGGCAATACAGATTTTGGTGATGTTGGCATAGGACTATATGAGATGTCTCAGTTGAGAACCCATCTCAATTCTGATGTAACTCGGAGATATGCAGTTCACAATCTTCACAGCCAAGTGCAGTAGTAGCCCTGAGGGAGTCTACTAGTTCTCCAGGGCTGCTGTAATAAAATACCACAAATGGGGTGGCTTAAAACAACAGAAATTTATTCTCTCAAAATTCAAGAGGCTAGAAGTCCAAAATCAAGGTGCCTGCAGTGTTGTCCTTCTGGGGTCTCTGACTTTTCCATGCCTCTCTCCTAGCTTCTGGTAGATGCTGGCAATGCTTGGCATTGCTTGACTTATGGAAGCATCATCCAGACTTCTACCTGTGTCTTCACATGGCCTTCTCTACTGTGTGTCTCTGTGTAACCTCTTCTCTTCTTATAAGGACACCAGTCATTTTGGATTCAGTGCCCACTTTAATCTGGTATATCCTTATCTTAATTGAACTCAGTTCATCTGCAAAGACCCTATTTCCAAATAAGGTCACCTTCTGAGGTTCCAGGAAGACATGAATTTGGTGAGACACAATTCAACCCAGGACTGGGATAGCATGTGGAGTGAGGAGAATAGGAGGACAATAGCATTTAAAGGACAGGCAGGGAAAAAAAGGAATCGTTGAAAGAGCCATTTCTTACCTCAGAATTCCAGTTCATTGACTACTGAGCATTCTAGTACACAACAGATGCTAAATAAATGTTAATGAATGAATGAATGAAATCCTTTTTGCTTTCTCACCCTAGAGAATTAATGTAATAAGATCCTTATAAATACCAACTATATAAAAGGAGTTTTGTAGATAAGAGAGGAGAAAAATGAATCAAGGGCCTGGTTTGGAAATGGCAGGCCAGGAGGGGAAGAAGGAAGACGGTCAGGGCTCACATGGCCTGTTAAATGTCTGGGTCTTTGAAGGGCAGCAAGTCTTGGTAGGACAAAGTAGGTGACTGCTAAAGATAAACTCCACTTTTTTCATATTTTTTCCCCTGTAGATCATCTCAATTTGACCAAGGAAGAAAGGAAGGAAGGAAGGAAAGGAGAAAGGAGAGAAAGAGAAAGACTGCTTTCAAAGCAAATTAAATTTCGTTGCTGTTTCTGACTCATCTACCACCCTAAGTGACTTCCGCTTAAGGAGAAGAGACCTCAATTAGGCAGTAACATGCAATTTGGGGGAAGTAGGAAATGGCTTCTTAGAATATGACCAAGCAAGACCCCAGAGCAAAAGTCTGGGGGTGATTTTCTTTTTCATTTTTAATGGGTCACCTGGTGGGGCGTCATTGCTCCCATTACATCTTTCCCCAGGCAGAAGAACTAACTACAGAAAGTGACGTCAGTCCAGGCATGTAATCAGTGCAGCCTGGGGATGGGCACGATCAAATGTTCCTCAGGACGATGTTTGGCTCTCACTAGCTACCTTTCATCTGAAGCATCTTGTAGCACATTATAGGAGATAGTTAATTAAGCTTCCTGAAGCTTCAGGCAGGAACACGCATTACAGACTGCACTTACGTCTGTGACTATGTAAGAAGAAATGCTCATGGACTAATTACTCCGCATTTATATTTATCATCTCTTTTCACGTGGCATCTCAAACCAAGTTCCCTACGTAAGTAGGGGAGTTAATTTTTCTGTTCCTGAGAGATCAATAACCAACATGGGGCTAGGAGGGTCTAGTCACAAATTACTTCTTTCTGTGTTCATGTCATTTCTTTGGCACAGGGGTCCTACCCAGAAGGAGGATGACTAAGAAATACATGGATGGCCAGTCATGGAATTATAGAATGGTAGAGCTTGGACAGGCTTCTAGAAATCATTCAAGGCTGCACTATCCATATAGCAACTATTGGTCATGTTGGGGCCACTGAACAACTAAAATGCACTAGTCAAATTGAGATGTCCCATAGAATAAGCTGCACACCAGATTTCAAAGAATTGGCACAAAAAAGAATGTAAAATATTCCAGTAAAAATTTTTACATTGATTCCCTGTTGAAATGACAATATCTTGTGTATATTGGGTTAAATAGAATATTTTAACTCTACTTGTTCCTTTTTACTTTCTTAAATGTGGCTACTAGAAATTTTTTAATTACATACATTTCTCACATTATAGTTATACTGGGCAGTGCTGATCTAGACTATTTTCCTCATTTTTATACATAATTAACCTAACATCTAAAGAGGAGAGAATCTGACTGGCCTAGAGTTATACTGATCACAGGGCAGGGATTGCAGCCCAGGTCTACTAACCTCCCCAGTGGAATGTACTGTCCATTACACTTCACAAGCAATCCCTCCAGCTTCTCCAATTCATTTCTTAAGAGTTGGCACTATTGAGCTGCTGATGGGGTTTAGGTACCCTGTCTCATTATCAGAAACAATATAATCCCAAGCAACCCCAAAGGAATAAACACTTTAAGTTAAAGCAATATGTCTACTACACCAAACAAATCTTTGGCCCAGCCTAACACATTCTTCCATACTTGCAACCAGGTTACTGCCCCAAGGCCTCACCAATGTGACATTCTGGACTCAATACCACCTCTTCTGGTGTCCTCTTGTTCAGCCAAAGTCAAGTCTAAGAGCTCACTTGCAGTAGTGAAACCTATTAAACTAGCTTAAAAGTCAATTGCATATCATCTCAGTAATCTAAACTTCCCAGAGTAATGCTACAGGGGAGAAAAGATACTTTCCTTCCTAAAAGTCTATTTGCATTGTTGGGCAATTCTTTTTGCCTCTTCTGGGGAAATTCTCACATTGCCTGAAAAGAAGTAACCTATTTCTCTTTCATCATCAAGTGGACTTTGGTAAGGAATCAGTCTTTACCCTGTTTTTCACCTGGAAAAACTGAAATGTTTGTGTCATTGAGGTAATCAACATCATACATGGCCATCAAGCCTGCCCAATTGATAAAAAGAGAACAGAAAGGAATCTAATACATATTGAGAATATCTACCTCTGACCCTCTCCAAGAGTTTGCCCTTGACAAAATCACCAAGAGTAAAATGAGTCTTCAATCGTCTAGCTTCACCTTTTGGACACTATCCACCCCTACCTTTAAGTGGTTGGTGCCAAGAGGTTTTTGTGTTACAGGTACCAAACCTAATGCTTTCACATACTTTCTCTTATCTATCTTCCCATTAAATACTATATCTTTATGATAGGCCCACTTTATAGAAACCTCTTATTTTAAAATCACCTAGTAACCCTGAATGCCAGACCTGGCATCTTGGTCTCCTGACTCCTGGGCCAGTACAAGTCTCCACAACAAGACTTCCTTGCCCCCACCCAAAACTGCTTTCCAAAGAGCCTATATATCAGTTATTTTCACTCTAACATGAGATAATACGCTACATGCACTTTGTAAAACAACTGCTTTTGAAGCAGTGTCTCTTAGAGATTTCACCCTCACTGACAGCACACAGAGCATGAATAAAATGTTTGAAAATGTTTGGTTAGAGGCAGGTGAGCAGCTGGAATATTTTAATGTGGTCAGCAGTGGGGAATCGGTAGTCAGGGCATGGGGGCGGGGGACGGTGTCTCCATGACTTGACTTTACCAGCCAGCCAAGAACACCTGGACAGGAACAAGGCACTCGCACGCCAGTCTCAGTGAAGCTCTGCAAGTGCTGGCCTGAACATATCATCACAGGCTGCCGGGTGGGCAGGACACCTGAGTAACTGAAGACAAGTGCTTGTAGTTTTCCTTTGCCTTTATTTTCTTTCATCATGAAAACCTGCATCTTTTACACAGTCACAGAATAGATTCGTGAACAATCTAGGAGACTGAGTTCCTATGTTTTTCCTACTCCTGCCACATTCCCAACAGTTACAAATACTGCTCTCTGTGAAGTCATGGGCATGTGTCCTCTTCCCAGTACCCTCGCTCTGCCTGGCGAATCAGCTTTGGTGGCTGAGTCCTCTGCATAGTCCTTAGAGAAAGTTTCTGTTTTCCCCTAGGCAACAGTATAATTGCCTGCTTGCAAGTAGTCCCCTTCTCTAGAGAAAGAGATTTGCTCATTTTTCATTGTCAGTCACTTCCTTTGTCTTCTTTCAGGTCTTAGTATTAGTACTGGTTGTGCAAAAGTTCTAGAACATTAGGAAAGATTTCATCTCACTCCTCAATTTGACATTGGGGAAATCATTTAATTTGCCCAAGCCTCAATTTGCTCATCCGTAAAATGGAAATAATAATAACTATTTCATAGGATTATTTTGAGTGCTGGATGAGATAATATATGTGAAAGCCTCATGCATAAATCTATAGATATAATAAGCGTCCAGTAAATACCAACTGAATCTCAGTGTGAAGTGCTCTGACTCTTTCCAACACAGAACTGGTTTGTTTTATGTGAGCATGCATGTAGCATTCATTCTGATAAAAAGTTTTTTAAAAGATACTGCTTTTTCAAATTTTTGTTGGTTAAATCTTTCCCTCACTATCAAAAAGTTGATATATTTCCTTAGGACCTTTTACTCAGTCTTATAGTATTAAAGATATTTTCCTTAAAATCTGTCAAGCTTCATCCACCTTCTATTGTCATTTTTGAATTTTTTTTTTTATTTCACTTTTGTTTAAAAGTAATGAAATAAAATACTAGAACTCATTTCCCAAATATTGTACTGCCTCTCTCATCTCTTTCATACATCTGTGCCCTTTCTCTCTCCCTCATTTTTTCCTAATGAATTTGTGAAGTTCACTGGTTGCCATGTCTAAGACAATGAATGCTGTGTAAAGCAAAAGAAAAAAGAATGGTTTGGGAAGCGAATGTGGCTCAAGCAATTGAGCTCCCACCTACAATATGGGAGATCCCAGGTTCAGTTCCCCGTGCCTCCTGGAGAATACGAGCAAGACAGCAAGCTGGCGCAACAGGCAGGCACAGCGAGCTGACGCAACAAGATGATGCAACAAGGAGACACAAAGAGGAAAGACAATGAGAGACATAACAAAGCAGGGAGCTGAGGTGGCTTAAGCGATTGAGTGCCTCTCTCCCACATGTGAGGTCCCAGGTTTGGTTCCCAGTGCCTCCTAAAGAGAAGATGAGCAGACACAGAGAGCACACAGCGAATGGACACAAAGAGCAGACAGCAAGCGCAAACAACAAGGTGGAGGGGAATAAATAAATAAAATAAATCTTTAGGAAAAAAAAAAAAGGTTTGCAGCCTCCTAATGCCCAAATACTAGAATTTTCAGAGAAGGGAATGACCCAAGCATAGGGACACTCATTTACCATCTAGAGCCGAAGAAGTTTGTTAAGATGGATAGATTAATTTGTTGCAGATGTGTCAAGTTTGCTCTTCAAAAAAAAGCCTATATGCCTTCTTGAGTCCCGAGCAACTTTGCATCAAAACCTGAGGATCTACAATTGCTCAGGATGAGACAGGTCATGATGATGTTGACTTCAATTAAATGTGTCGGAGAGGGTGAGGGGAGCAAGGGAGGGCTGGACCATAAACCAAAACACATTCAAGGAATAAAGAGAATGCTCTTCCTAAAGACAAGCTGGACTAGTGGGGTAAAAGGAATGGGGAAGAGAGTGAAAAAGAGTACATGTTGTAGATTGTATAGGGTAAAGTAGAGCTGTTGCTATAACAAAATGGAGTTGATTATAGTCCTCTACTGTGAAACCTGGGAATCAGAAAGGATAAAGGACTTTATCCAATGCTTCTGCATGAAGGATCAGACAACCCAGTAGAATCCCTTCTCATACTAATGAAAAGAGCAAGATCAAAGCCTGGTGTTACAGAATTGGACCTGTTTTTCAGCTAAGGATCCTGTTTTCTTAGCCCTGAGAAGCAGTGAATGTACAGTCAGCCAAAGGGGTGGTGATGCAAATTACCAGATATCTGTTGGCTTTTATAAATGGTATTTATGGGGCAAAAGCTTAAAGTTACAAGGCCCTAAAGAGTACAACTCAAGGTTGCTTTCTCACCAAAGTCAGTTGCCATGTGTTGAAGCAAGATGGAGGCAATCTCTGTCTGGGCTCTCCTTCCTTCTTCTCTTAAGGCTCCATAGGCCCAGCTTCTTCTGATCTCAGCTGTAGAATGGCATAGGGCTTATCTCTCAGGGCTTCCTATATCAGTCTGGCATAGGGCTCATTTCTTTCCAGCCTTATCAGCTACTCAGCTGCTCTGTTCTCTTCAGCTGCAAACTATCAGGCAAATGGCTCATCTCTTCCCAGGAACCCAGGATCAACATGACAGAGCTATCTCCTCTACCATGTCCATGGAGCGGTCTCTCTTCCTGTGTCTTGATGAATGAGTGCCTGTTTTAATCAGCCCACCAAAGGGGTGGGGACTCAACCCTGACTCACACCCTATTGACATGGTCAAATCAAAGCCCTAATCTTAGGTAATTTAATCAAGACATGTCAGCTGAATCTAATGCATTGCTAGTTGGTGCCTGGTAGTAATCCCTTGGGGTCCAGGATTCTTGTACCAAGCTGGGGGGAAGGTAATGTATTTATATGCTGAGTTCGGCTTAGAAAGAGGCCACATTTAAGCAATGCAAGTGGAAAAAGACCTTGACCAAAAGGGGGAAAAGGTAAAGACAAATGAGTTTATATGGCTAAGAGACTTCAAAGTGAGTCCGGAGGTCATTCTAGAGGTTATGCTTATGCAGGTCTCAGCAGGATCTCTTTAACTGCCAAAGTAGATACTACCCCAAACAGAGGGGCTCCTGGGGGCTCTGGAGACATCCAGACACTATAGTCAGGGCAGACAGCTCAGGAGTTTAGTGCCTTGCCAGTAGAAGTAGGGCCCTACTTTGGAATTTATGCTCCCCAGGGTGACAGAGCTGGACTCCCTATATCTGGCTCTTCTGATCTTCTATTTGAACCTAAATAGTACTAGAGTTGGTAGGTGTATGTCCAAGAGCCTTAAATCTTTGGGCTGTCCATGTGCCAGCTGGGTCCTGAATCTCACTGGAGTTGCAACACCTAATCTCCAGTTCATTGGTCTTACCCAGGACAACTAACATGGAGGTGATGATGGACAACTACCATACCAAGGAACCAAGACAATCTACAACTGCAAGCAAGAGAGTCCCATCCATCGGCCCCATGGGATCACAGCCCCCTCTCAGTTATAGGTGGAGTGGACATCACCATCCCAGAATCCTCAGGATTGGGGAATGAACTATGGACTAAAGTAGACTTACCGGTATTCTACTATAGCCTTATTGTGATTCTAGCAATGGAAGAAACCATAGCATTGATGTGGAGGCAGTGGCCACTGGAGGTTCTGAAGGCAGGGAGAGGGAAAAACAGCAGGAGTAATATGAGGACATTTTCGGGACTTGGTAATTGTCCTGAATGACAATGTAACGACAGAAATAGGCCATTACAATCTTGTCATAACCTATAGAATTGTGCGGGAGAGAGTGTAAACTACAATGTAAATTTTAATCCATGCTTAGTGGCAATGCTCCAAAATGTGTTCATCAATCGCAATGAATGTACCTCACTAATGAAGGATGTTGTTAATGTGGAAAATGTGGGAGGTGTGGGGAGTGGGGCATGTGGGAAAATGTGGGAGGTGTGGGGAGTGGGGCATATGGGAATCCTCTATCTTTTTTATGTGACATTTGTATAATCTAAGTATCTTTTTAAAAAGTTAAAAAATAAATGTAAATAGATTAAGCAATTCAATCAAAAGGCAGAGATTGGTAGCATGAATTGAAAAAAATAAGACACTACTGTACATCATTTATAGGAGACATACTTTAGATTCAAAGATATAAATAGGTACAAACAGCAAGCATAAGAAAGCTCAAGTAGCTATACTAATATGAGACAAAATGGACTGTAAAACAAAACTGCTACTAGAGAGAAAGAGAGACATTGTACAATGACAAAAGAGTCAAGCCATCAGAAAGATATAACAATTATAATCATATATGTACCTAATAACAGACACCAAAAATACATGAAGGAAAAAAGGACAAAATCAAAGGGAGAAATGGACAATTCAACAATAATTGTTGGAGACTTCAAAACTCCACTTTCAAAAATGGAAAAAACAACTAGGGCGAAGATCAACAAGGATATAGAGAACATGGAAAACACTATAAATGTAATAGAAAACTATAGTTCATTCCACCCCACAACAGCAGAATACACATTATTCTTAAGCACATATGGAACTTTCTCCAGAATAGAGCATACTCCAGCCTCAATAAATTTAAAAGGATTAAAACCATACAAAGTATGCCCTTCATCCACAATGGAATGAAATTATAAATGAATAATAGAAAAAAATTGGGGAACTTTACAAATTTGTGGAAATTAAACAACATATCCTTAAATAACCAAAGGGTCACAATAAAAATCAGAAATTACAACAAAATGAAAATACTTTGAGATGGGGAAAAAAAAAACACCAAAATAAATGAGATATAGCTAAAGCAGTTGATTAGAATAAATGCCTATATTTGTTTAAAAAACGAAATCTCAAATCAATAATCTCACCTTTCATGTCAGAAACTGGAAAAAGAAGGCCAAACTAAACTCAAAGCAAATGGAAGGAAATAGTAAATATTACAGTGGAAATAAATAAAATACAGCATACAAAAGCAATTAAGAAAATCAACAAAGCCAAAAGTTGGTTCTTTGAAATTATCAACAAAATTGGCCAACCTTTAGCTAGACCAAACAAGAAAAAAGAGAGAAGATGTAAATTACTAAAATCACAAATGAAAGAGTGGCCATCACTACGGACCTTATAGAAATAAAAAGAATTATAAGGGAATACTATAAACAACTATATGCTAACAAATTAGGCAACTTAGATGACATGGGAAAAATCCTAGAAATCCTAGACAGATTACAGGCATTATCAAGAAAAGAGAAAATCTGAATGGATCTATAACAGCAACAACAAAAAGATTGAATTCGTTATTTTAAAACTTCCCACAAAGAAAAGCCCAGACACAAATGGCATCACTGGTAAATTCTATCAAACTTTTTAACAAGTATTAATGCCAATCCTTCATAAACTCATCCAGAAAAAAGAACACTTCCTAACTCATCCAATGAGGTGAGTATTACTCTTAGACCAAAACCAAGGACATCACAGAAAATTAAACTAATTATCAATACCTGTTATCAATATAGATGCAAAACTCTTCAACAAAATACTAGCAAACCATACCCGGAAATGTATAAAAAGGATTATATATATACCATGACTAAGTGGGATTTATTACAGAAACACAAGATTGATTTAACACCTTGAAATCAAACAAGGAAATACATCATGTTATTATAAAAATGGACAAAATCACATAATCAACTCAATAGCCTCAGTAGAAGCATTTAGCAAAATCCAGTAATCTTTCATGATAAAAACACTCAACAAACTAGGAATAGAAGAAAATTCCTCAATCTGATAAAGGGTATCTGTGAAAAACCCATAGCTATCATAATATTTAATGCTGAAATAAATGAATGCATTCCCCTAAAGATCAGGGACAAGTCAAGGATGTCTGCTCACCACTTCCAGTATAATATAGCATTGTATTGGAGGCTCTGAACAGGGTCATTAGGCAATAAACATAAAATAAAAGGCATCCAGATTGGAAAAGAGGAAGTAAATCTATATTCACAAATGACATGGTATTGTGTATTAGAAATCCTAAGTAACCCACTAAAAACTATTAAAACTAGTAAACAAGTTCAGCAAGGTTGCAGTTTAAAGATCAATACACAAAATTCAATTCTATTTCTCTATTCAGACAACGAACAATCCACAAATTAAATTAAGAAAACAATTTCATTGACGAGAATAAAAAAGTAAAATACTTAGACACAAATTTAACAAGAAATGGAAGACTCATATACTGAAACTACAAAACATTGTTGAAATAAAGGCTCTTAGGGCTGTGATAGTCTTGCAGGAAGACTGGAAGGAGAGATGTATGTGTGATGATGAATTCAGAACAGGCAGGCCTCTGTGGACACCAGGAGGGAAAGCGGGTGGGCAGATTGGAGAAGTGAATAGGAAAGAACACGGAAACCAAGAAAAGCTTGTACCACATTGTGGTATTGGTACAAGCTTGATTTAACTAGGAAAGAGCTTTCCTCTATTTACTTTCTATTATTTCTTGCTCAACTAGGTTTGCTAATACATTTCACTGCTACGGCAGGATCAAGTACAACCAAGTTGAATAAAAAGGTATCTAAGTAAGGTAATGTTCACTCTGTGAGTAAGTGTGTGTAAGTAAGTGTGCCTCTCTCCCTTTCTCTCTTCTCACTCTCTCTCTTAAACACACACACACACACACATACACACACAACTACCTGCTCCAAGAAAAACTGAGAAGCACATTTTGTCTGTGGGCCTCTAATCGTCTCTTGCCATGCTCAGCTCTCTCTACTCTTCTGCTTTCTCCCTCTCACAACGTACATTGTGGATGTAATTAACAGCACTGAATTATATATTTGAATGTAGTTAAAAGGGGAAATATTAGGTTTTATATATGCTACTAGAATAAATTTTTTTAAAAAAACAGTACAGGGAACACTAATGTAAACCATGAACTATTGTTAATAATACAATTTTAATAATATTCTTTCATTAATTGTAACAAATGTAATATACTAATGCAAGGTGTTCGTAACAGGGAAAGAGCATATGGGAATTATATATTTTCTGCATGATTTTTCTGTAAATTTACAACCTCCCCAATTAAAAAAAGCATTATGTAGAATGGAAATATTTAAAAACAAAAGCAGAAAAATGAAATAAAAATTGGATTCTAATCATTTATAGAGTGGATTCAGCCTAGAGTAGTGAAAAAGAACAAGAGACTTGACACTTTATCGCAGATTGATCTGGCAGCTCTACCATTTCCCAAGTAGGTAGACTTCGGGAGCTCTCTCACAGTCTCTGACCCTCATTGCCCTCACCTATGAAATGAATATAACAAAATCACCTGCTTCACACAATTGTGAAGTCCAAATGAAATAACATATATGAAAGTACATGCAAAATAAATATGAGAAGTGATTATTACTTCTCCCTAGGGTTTAACACTTTAATACCTTTACCACTTTGTGGCATGGAAGGTTAGCAGTGAGCCTGGGGGTGGAAGAATATTTGGGGTGAGGGCAGAATGTCTTCCAGGTCCCTGACATCACGTGTAGGCCAGTGTCTTCCTTCTGCCTACACGTTAGACCTTTCACGTTAGACCTTTCCCCTAACACACCCAGACAGACTTTCAACTATGAGTTTATAATCCCTAAAACTACCCCACCCTTTCTATTCAGGTCTCAAGTATGCATTTTCACACCATTATGGCTGAACTCATAAGTGGAAAATTCCCAGAAAGTCTTCTCCTCAGCTGTCCAGTTTCGGGTTTGATAAGCTGGGTAGACCACAATGACAGTGTTTCATTTGTTTTGCACCATCTGGTGGACTGTGCCTGGAGGTACAGGGTCTGCTCTGGAATTGCCAAGGAGCTGCAAAACCTGCCAGTCATTGCCACAAGGCAGAAGCAGGGGAGGGAATAAAGCCTGGGTTGAGAGCAAGCTAGAAGCATCAGTGAGAAAAGGAGACTCTGCAGAAAGCAACAGAAGACCCCCAACTTCTCTTTCTTGAAAAATATGTATCAACCCACAAGGAATTTCTCCTGAATCCTACAATGTTGGCAGTTTCTCTATAGATGGCAGTACTTACCCTGGTTCCTCAGGAGATGGCGCCAGAGTGTAAGCCTCCTGAGGGTAGGGGCCCCATCCCACCCAGTGCACTTCTTTCTACCCCTTCCACTCCCACCTCTGCACACACACGTGCACACACACACACCAATCTGGACTGAGGACATGGCTCTTTAAATGCTTATGGTTACACTGAATTAAGCTGGCAAGAGCCGAGAGTTTGATTTTAGATGAGGCTCAGTAACTTATCTGAGGTTCTGCAACCGTGGATAGTGTGCAGTGGTTCTCCTTCCTCCTCTTTCACCCGCCAGTGAAATGGGGACACTAACACTGACCAATGACACAATGAGGTCATAGATGTACATCTAAGCAATAGTTGCTCTTCAGAATACAACTGACCAGGCAGCGGACATTTACCGAGCACATTCTCTATATGGGGTGCGGACGGCAAATGAGTAGGAGAAGGGGAAGCAGAGCAGTAAAGCCATCATAGCCCATGCTTCCAAGAGCTCCTAGGCCTACCCAGGAGACAAAACATATTCACAGTCCATAAGAGCAAGCAAATAACTGCAAATAACAAATGGGCTACTCTACCATAACAGCCATACCACTCCAAAAAGAATTCATGGAGAGGGTGCTCTTGCCTGCATCACCCCTATAATTTAACTGAAAAATTCTGCCGAGTGTAGCATCTTTCAGGGTGGCTCGAGTCTTCTTAATGGAACTTGTTAATGCTGCCCCTGGACTAATCTCTTGCTCCTGCCAGGCCCTGCTCCTTCCCTTAATGGCTTCCCCTACATGTCTGCCTTCCCCTCTCATCTCTCTCTTCTCGAATTCTATTCATTCCTCCAACCCTATTTCCCATACCCCGGAAAAGTCTTTCCTAATCACTCCTGGCTTGCTGCTCTCCCCTATAACACATGATAAAGACACAATCTTATGTTTTCTGATACCTCATATATATACATGCTTCGTCTCCTCAACTAGATTGTTAGTAAAGCAAGACAGAGGCGCTTTCCCTCTGTGGCCCCAGCCCACCTGGAGCAATGCTACACACAGAGGATGGACTCATGCTGCATGCACTGCCCACACCTCCGTGGCCTCCAGCACAGAAGGAGAGCAGTTGCTTTCCTAGCTGAGGGCTAGTGCTCTTAGCTGGGAGCAGCTGAGCAGCTGCAGCTGTCAGCCTGTGAGATAAGAGGCAGACCACTCAGCCTACAGAAGCAGCCAGTCCTGATCTGCTTTAAGACAATCCCCTCTTACCTCAAGCTGTGTGTGGTTTTAGGATGTCTTCTCCCATTCCAGGCAAGCCCTTATATTCACTTTAACTGGCTTTCACTTCAACACTAAGAGAAGAAAGAAGGGAAAATTGCCTGTGGTTTGCTTCAGGTCCCTAGGAGGCTTATCCTGAGATCCAAGGGCTACAAATAAAAGCAAAATGGTGACTATGGGACTCTACTAAAGAAGCTCTCACAATATACGTCCTGTATGTTCCACAAAATGCCGGTCTTATGGGAATGTTTTGAAATAAAAAGCAGCCTAGAGTCAAATATGTTTAGGAAACATTGAGTTAAAGGAATTTTGGGGTTTTGTTTCATTTCCTTTTTTTTGTTTTGTTTTCTTTTTTTGTTTGTTTGTTTCCAGAAAGTTTCAGAGCCCTTAACTCCAAAAAGGGCTGGGGTATATCATTCCAGACACATTTGACCACAGGAGGCTGTTTCCAAGATCACCCCCCACAGAACACTTTAGAAAATGGTGTTTCGGGATTCCCTTTCAATCCTCTTAAAAAACCCACAAAATTGTCAAAGCTGCTTTCCCTGAGCATTTTATTTCTTTAAAATATGATATAAGTATAGGTATAAATAGATACAGAGATACTGCTATGTATATGTAAAATAAAATTTTATGATTACCAAAGTAAGATATTCATGGCAGAAAATTTGCAAAATGGAGAAATATACAAAGACAATTTTAAGCCATGAAAAAGTTCCCCATCCAGAGGTAATCACTGTTAACACTTTGGTGAACAGCATTCCTGTCCACCAAGTGTTTTCTATTGAAAAAGAGTTAATCTTGGAGAATCTCTGCTATGAGGGACCAATTTTTCCAGGTAAAATCCTGCTGTTTTGTTCCACAGGTCTACTTCCCTTCTCCACTTCTCTATTGAACCCTGCTGAGCAAAGGTCATTTTTTTCCTTACATAACTTCCAGCATGCCCTCCTCACCAAAATTAAGACCCTCAGAAATAAAAGCAAATATAAACTCTGAACAAGGGCTGTGAACAAAGAGAAATCACTAAAACGTGAGAGGAGAGCCTCAAGGCCCATCTTGAGGGTTGTCACATTTCACCAGGTATATCCAGGTTATCCAGATAGTATTTAATGGAGCAGATTCACATAAACCAAAACACTTCCAGTATGAGGGGGCCAAGAGGATAGAGAAAGGAAATTCTGAATTTTGGTTTCCTTATGGTTCAAATGAAGAGGTTGGATTACTTATACAATATCTAAAGTCACTTCCAATGTAAACAGTCAATGCAATTACCATTGCTAAATTATTAGACCAAAACTATGATCTTGGAAAATGCTCAAGAGAAAGAAGAGCAAAGTCTACTACATCTCTCAAAGTGACTAATTCCCCTCTCCTTCCCATCCTTTCATATACTTTACCCAGATGAAATCATACTATCAGGGAAAGTATTTAGAGGAAAAAGAAGTTGTAAAAAGACCACACACATGCAGGCTGTGGAGCCTGTGGATGGGGAAAACATGGCTAGCCCCACTATGCTTGCAACGAGCTGTGCCTGACTTCAAGCCCAAGATCTTTTCACTAAACCAGGCTGCCTCCAAATTAGTATTTTGAACTGATTCTCCAATAACTTTTAGACCAGCTATAAGTAAAAATATTAAATGAGATAACGTGTAGAGTGCTAAAAAAAAAGGAGAGTGGTACTCAGTGAAGTGAGCTATTATTATTTTAACTATGAGTTTTCAAGACAATACAATATTCCAAGGCCCAGGAATCAAACAAAAGAGAAAATGCAGAAATATTGTTTGGCTTTAGTAACATGATGACAAAGGAGGCCATTCTCTCTTTATTAGACACTGGGCAGGGGCTCCCTGCAAAGAACCATGTGTAGTATCACCTAAAAGGGTAGCAGCCAGGGCTAGAAGATTCTATAATTGCAATGGTTCTATTCAATTACTTACATATAAAATATCCACCCCAGAGACCAGTCCATTTTCTTTAGAAACATCTCTTAAGTCAGTTTTTTATTTCCCACTCTCACGGTCAACATGAGCTAGTTCAACCTGGATAGATGCAATCCTTACGTCCTAATGGATCTTCCTGCCATCAGCCCTCCTCAAACCTACCAGTGCCATCAAATTGTCTTAATTGACCATTTTCATCTTTGATCATTTCACTCCCCTATTCAAAATCTTTCACAGTTTCCTACTAAATATAGAATTAAAGACAAACTCTTCAGCTCTGCACATGCAGCTCTCTACAATCTAATATGCCACTCACTCCTCCTTTTACTGCCGCCCATTGGTTAGATCCAATGAAAAGCCAGAAGGAAAGGCAGCCCATTGATGCAGCCCAGCCAGCCAGCTTCTTGCAGCGCAAGACAGGCTAGAAAAGGATAGGGAGGCACCCGAAGGGGCAAATGGAGAACAAGCAGCACAGCCACTATCGGAGCTTTAAAAAAGCTTGCTCTCTAAATGTAGAAAATTGGACCAAAAAATACCTGAAAATAATAGAGGTTAATATTTGTATAGCCTTGGGGTAGATCTTTCTAAGCATGATAAAAAAATGACAGCGCTTAGACTGGACTCCAAACAGTTTGTCTCCAAAGCCCATTTTTCATATACTTGAATATATAAAAATATACAAATTATGATAAAGAGCTATTAATAGGTTAAAAAATTAGTAAGCTTATTGTATAAATACAAAAATTGGTCAATTTCAGTAGTAATCAAGGAAATTTAAATAAACATATGACTCTTTTAATCTGTGAAATTGAAAAAAATTTTAATGATTTATCACCTATTATATGATATGAATCGATGAGCAGAAGTATACATTGGTAAATTTTCTTGGGGGAAATTTGGCAATAAATATCAAATATCACCCTTGGACTCCTTGATCCTAACAAATAAATTATGAATGCACCCAAAGACTTAGCAACAAAGAGGTTCAGGTCAAAAATATTTAAATTACAAAATGTTGGATATAAATTAAATATCCCTTAAAAAGAAAATAATAAATTATTACATATCTACATAACAAAATATGCAGCCATTAATTATGGTATTGTAGAAGATTATTATGGCAAGGAAAAATCCAGATATATTGTTGAAAGAAAACGCAATTCACAATGTAGTGTGAATAGTATCATTCTGCTTATATTAAAATATGCATTTGAAAAGCTTAAAGGATAATGTAAAATGTTATCAGTGGACATCTTTGGGTGACAGGATTCAAGTGGTTTTTATGCATTTATTTTTTGCTTATCTGTACTTTTCAAATTTTCAGCATGAAATACTTTTGTAATAAGAAAAGCACAATAAAAACATTATAAATTAATAGAAATTGCTTCTTTAAATATGCAGAGTGATCTTGTACATGGTCTAGAGCTGCTATATGATGCCAGTCAGGCTGTGTGGAAATAAGTTCAATCTTTCAAAAAAAAAGCTTGAATTTACTTCCAAATGAAAAGTAAAATAATAATAATAAGCTACTATAAATCAAAGATATGTATCCAGATGCAGAAAAGGGACAAAAAAGAGGTGTAAGTGACTTCCTCACATCAAAAAATAACCACATGAAGCCAAGAACATGTACCTCCTCATTGTCCCTCTGGGCTTCTGCTTTTAAACCAGGCTACTTTGTACCAAAACTTCCAATGCCTACAAAACCCTCTATGAATCTAAACCACAGTAAGAAAAGACCCCTGCCTGGCAGCTAAAGGCAATCTGCCAATTCTTTCCATCCTTCATCTACTTCTCAGTTGGTCAGTTGGATGGGAAAGTGAAAAAGGTAACCAGAGACAGGAGAGAAGGCCACTGGTAAGAATGACAGATAAGTAAAGAAAACATTCATGAGAGTCAGTTCTCTATGTCTCAAACCCATTTATGTGACTCTCAATGAGTGTGGCTATTTAAAGAATCAATGTTGCATGAAAAAAAAATGGACAAAAATAATGATACAGAATGCAGACATACATAATATAAAACATGAACTATACGAGGAGAATGTGCCTACAAGAAGGGGTGGTTCCTTGGCTAGATATGAATCTTCTAGTCTCTCTAGAAGAAAATATTGTCTTTTTGCTATTTGAAAATAACTCCCTGGTGAAGCAGAGACCACCAACCAGATGTAGGGTGCCTACTGTGACTTACGGAGGCCAATTGGTTTATATAGACTTTATCAGTATTTCTTATGTAGCAGGCACTGGATATACATACGTTAAATTGACTCCTCTTCAAAATGTGAGAAAAGATCTTTGGAGGCCAAGAGATTATTTTTTCCCTTTTGGTGTTCAAGTGATAGGCACTCCAGTAGAGGTCAGGCTCTTATAATTGATTGAAGGGAAGAGCCTTCCCACTATCCCTTTACACCCCCAAAATCCGCCCCTGCTAGCTGATGGTAGAGTGGAAAGAACCACACAGATAGAGACAATTACCTGATAATTTGGGGCAAGTTACTTAATTTCTCTAAGCTTCCGTTTCCATATCTGTAAAAAGGAGGGAGGGGTAGAGAAGCAGAAAGAGTTTTACAAGTAAAGGTATATACTCGAATCTAGGACAGTGTCTGACACAGAGGATGTACCTGTGAATGTAGTTTCCTTGCATTGTTCCTTCTTCCTTAGAATCCATCATTCCACCATCAGAGAGAAGATAAATATCCCCACAAGATATCCTGGTTGGCTTA
This sequence comes from Tolypeutes matacus, assembly GCA_026826555.1. Taxonomy (NCBI): domain Eukaryota; kingdom Metazoa; phylum Chordata; class Mammalia; order Cingulata; family Chlamyphoridae; genus Tolypeutes; species Tolypeutes matacus. The sequence goes on from JAKSZT010054569.1 coordinate 888,054, forward strand.
TGTTTACACTGAGTTATAAATCACAAATATTTGACCCTTTCTTGTAAGCTGCTTCTAAAAGGAAGAGAGAACTGGGTGCCTACAAGAGATGGAAGATGAAGAAGAGGAAATATGGGAAGGAGAGGGACGAAAATGGGTTAGAAAGGAAAATAGTTATATTGAAAACTAAATTGGGGCTAGTTCTCAGAATCCCAAAATCAGGTGAAAATAGATTCAAGTTTTTAGGAACTAGATGTACACACTGACGTCTATAGTGTTTATGTAAAATATTCTTAAGGCCAAAGTCACAAAAGACATTAGAGAACAGATATCAGGAGCCCTGGGCCCTTGCCCCAGATCTGCCCTGCGTGCCCTAGGAGCAATAGAGGACTTTGTAAGAGCACAGGTGTAGATGTCTAGACCTGTGGATTCTAATCCTCATCCTGCCATGGAAGCTGTGAGACTTGGACAACTCACCTACCCTTCCAAGCCTCATTTCCCCCATCAGTAATATGGGGATAATAATGACTTGTCAATAAATTACTGAATAAATAAATAATAAATGTAGAACCTTTAGCATAGTGTCTGGCAGTTTAGGTCCTCAAAAGAGTAGAACTCTCTATTAAATATCTGTGTGGACTTAAGGAAGTCACTACCTCTCTGCACATCAGCATCCTCATCTATAAAACAGGGAGCAGAGAATTGAAAAATAATCTCTGGGGTCTGTCCAGCACTGAACTCGTCCCGTTCTCAGGCAGAGGCCCAGCCTCCCTTGAGTCAGCTCTATCTGGGAGTCCAGCAGCTTGAACTCAGGGACACAGCTCGTGGGCCACAGCCCTGAGGTCTGGCAGCTGCTTCCATCATGCACAGCAATAGGACAATGGGGCAAAAAGAATCCATGAGAGAAAAAGATTCAATCCAGGCCAATTTGAAGGAAAGACTTTGTCAAGATCATTTTGAAAATGAAACGTGACTTCCTCTTTTTTTGTTTAAGGTCAAGAAAAAAGAAGGGATACCAAGCTGAGCACAGTCTCCGGAGGCTTCTGCAGGATCATATGTCTCTTTAGAAATGCCATTTTAACTGATGTAAGTGTGAAAGAGTTGGAACCCCAGGGATTAAATTTCTGCTGAAGTACACGTTTTTTGAAAGAAAAAAAAATGAGCTCTTGACCCAGGGAATGCAAGGCTTTTGGGAAAACTGTTCTAAGCCCGACAGCAGAGTATCGGATGCCACTGGCCTTTCAGGCCCCCATCATGTTGTAGGTTGGCAGAGATCACACCTGGCCAGGCTGGCCTTGGGGCCAGGGGAGGGGGTGGGGTTGGGAGTGGGGGACACCTGTCTAAGCTCGTCTCACATATACACACCCACATTCCTATGCCTGGGAACTTTTTTCCCCCCACAAAGACATGTTTTATGACTACACTTGTATTTTTATGACAAAACAACCCCACATTCGTCTGAGAGGAAGTGGGGTCTAAGTAGTCTGGGAGACCAGACACCTGGGCTCTGCCAGACTGGTCCCCTCACAGCCATGGCATGGTCCTGTTGTATAAACTCCCTCCACCGTGAGGGGCTAGTTTTGTCCCTTTGCAATGTGGGTCCAAGTGTGTGCCCCTGTTAGCCCTCCTTTTGTGAGGGAGTGAGCTACAATGAGTTGCAACGAGCATTTGACTCTTGGAAGGTCTGGTATCAAGTCCTGCATGTTGACAAACCTAGCTGAGCCTCAATATCTTCACCATCAAAAAAGGTACTACACATCTTCCTCACTGATTGCTGTGAAAATTAAATGAGATAAAGCATGTGGAGGTTTCTTATAAAATACAAAAAGCTGCATACATGCGTTATTACTATCCCCATAAGTAATTATTAATTTATAATCATATACCTACTGGTTTAAGGTGATGGGAGGATTTTTGTGAGTGTGTGTGTGTGTGTGTATAAGAATATACTCAGCACAGAACAGGAAGATAAGAACAAATGTAATTCAGTGCCACCATCCTCAAAGTATCCACAAAAGAAATAAGCACCTGAAAAGATAAATAAATCTTACTAGAAAGCAAGGTGAGAAAATCTTTCAGAGAAACACAGGGCCCAGAGCCATGTATAGTAAGTACTAGAAAGAAAAAGGGAAACGTGAACTGGCATAGTTAGGAAGGCCTTGTGGAGATCATGGGGATCATCAGGATCCTTAAAACAAGGCAAGGACACAGGAAGGACGTCATAGGTAGCACATAAGTGGTCAAAGGCCTGCCCAAACCCTGATGTTCCAAGTGAGTGTATAAAGTAGAGTCAAAAGGAAATCTCTGGGAGTACTCATCCTTCTCACTGTAGTAGGAAAAGTATTTAGCAAATTACCCACTACCAGATGAATATTTTTTCCAATCGAAACAGGGCTGCATCAGCTTGTAGCTATGCCTGATAGCCTTCGGTACTGAATGGGCAATATAGACAACCCAAAAGAGATAAGCTCTTGGGGATCCCTGCTTGTGAGAGAAGGATGCTCAGAAAGCCTCAGCAACTGGTAGCAGAAGGAGCTTCTGAAGGCCAGGGTAAGAGTAAGGGAGGAAAAAAGAGGGATCAGTTGGAAATCTGTAAAGGAGCACATAGACCCCCAGATCCCTGCCCTCAGCCTTGACAGCCAAAATTTTTCCATCTCCTACCCTGGCAGAAGATGGAAGATTTACAAAGAAGCTTTGGGCACAGAAATACCAGTCACAGCTTTGGACAAGAGCATGGCCCGATATAGAACACAGGGGCATTAGATAAAACCAAATAATGAATGGTGGGCACCCGTCTCCAATGTGCCCTAGTTAATGCTTAGAATAAATGGAAAACAGATTTTTAGTCCCCAGGCTGGAAACCCCAGGCTCCTCTCTGAGAAAACTGGCGGGCTTAAAATCAGGGGGTTATTGATACTGTTGTTTGGTCACCAATAAATTATCTTGATTCCTTCCTTAGCATCCTATAGTGAGCCCAGCAGTCATAAAGCCCTGACCATGCACACATCCTTTGAGTATTTCATTCTTTGGTAAGGATCGCCAAAAGGTATCTGAGATTTGAAGAAAGACTCTAACATAAAAAATGGCCAAAAAAGTTAATAGATTTAGTAGAAGAAATATTTAATAAACATATTTAATAACATCAGAGACATAAGAAAGGATGAAACAAGATCAAGATCTATGAAATAACACGGTGCTTTCTAAGAAAGGAGAAGAAATACAAAAACAGGACTTAGAAAATTTTTAATATGCTAGCAGAAATTAAAATCAAATAAAAGAAAGTTGAGAAAAGCTTACATTAATTATAAGAAGAAAAAGAGATACATAATAGGTGAAAAGACAAGAAAATTAGATGATCAATTCAAGAGGTAAAAGAAATATAGAGTAGGGATCATAGAAAAAGAAAGAAAATGGAAGGAATAAAACTACCAAAGCAGTAACGCAAGGAAGTTTTCTAAAACTGAATCGAAGAGTTTCCAGATTTAAACAAACTACCTAATGCCCAGCACAATGACTGAAACAAAAATCCACCCCAAGGTATATCAGGTGAAATTTCATAATACCAAGGTGTATTACTCAGGGTTTTCCAGAGAAAAAGAACTGGCAGAATATATAAATAGAGAAAAAAAAAAGAGATTTATTATAGGAATTGTCTCATGTGACTGTGGGGATTGGCAGGTCTGAATTCCAGTGGGCGGGCTGTAAATTGGAAACCTGATGAAGGTGAAGTTGAATTCCCCAGAAGTGGTCTAGGTGAAGCAGAGTTAGAAATTCCTTATTTCTGACTGCTTGGGCTCCTCAGTTCTTGCTTTAAGGCTTCCAACTGATTGGATATGGATACTCCTTTCATTGCTGAAGGCAATCTCCTTTGGTTGTAGATTTAATCAGCTATATATATGCAATCAACTGACTAATAGTTTAAATCCATCTACAAAATACCCTCACAGTAAAAAATCAGGCCAGTGCTTGCTTCACCAAACAACTGGACACCATAACTTAGCCAAGTTGACACATGAAATTAACCATCACACAAGGTTACAGAGAAAATTCTAAGAACTTCTAGCAACTCCTGGAGTTGAAGGACAATTGTGACAGTTATTAAGCTATTGCCCTTTCAGCTCAAATCCACCCGGGGCTGGGACTCTGCCAACCACATTTCTACTTTTCTGGCTAGCTGCCTGTTATAGTCTGTCAATGGGGGGCATTGGAGAGAGATTGGAAGTCCGGAGGAGGGCTGAGGGCTCTTTCCTGTTTCTTTATTTTCCTGTCAGCATCACCTCTGTAAAAGCCCTTTCTCTGGCTGTGGCAGTTGATCACAGTCTCTAGGCTCTGGATATTTTTTTCTGTAACTCCCAGAACCAATCTCATGCCACCCCCTCAGAGGTTTCAGCACCTACTAGAAAACACTTCCTCCTCAAAGGACTCAGTCTCAGCTCCATCAAGTATAATATGATCTCATCGGTATGGGATAATTAGAATGAGCAAGTTAATGGTGTCCAAAACTAGAATACAGGTTACCAAGGCCCAGGTTGGGGGTAGGGAATGGGGAGTTAATGCTAAATTGGTACTTAATTTCTGTTTGTGGTGGTGGAAAATTTTTAGAAATTGATAGTGATGATAGTAGCACAACACTGTGAATGTAATTATATATTTGACTGAATTATGTATCTGAACATGGTTAAAAGGGAAAATTTTAGGTTGTATATACATTACTAGAATAAAAGTTTAAAAGACATAGGACTGTACAACACAGAGATCCCTAATACAAACTGTGCATTATAATAGTTAAATAATTATAATAGTTATAATAGTTAATAGTACAATTATAATATGCTTTCATGAATTTTAACAAAGTTACCACACTAATGCAAAGTGTTGATAATAGAGACAATTCCGTGTTTGATTGGGGTATATAGGAACTATTTTCTACCTGATTTTTCAGTAAATATACAAATTCTCTAATAAAAAAGTGCCTCATTTTCCCCTAATTGTAGCTAACAATCAGTAATTAAATATGACTCTCTTTCACCAATCACTAGATCAAATCCATTTTACTTTTAGTATCCAGAAGAGCATGTATTAGTCAGCCAAAGGGGTGCTGATGCAAAGCACCAGAAATCTGTTGGCTTTTATAAGGGTAAAAAGCTTACAGTCCCAAGGCCTTACCAACTCAAGGTACCATAAGAGGTACTTTCTCACCAAAGTCAGCTGCTATAAGCTGAAGATGGCGAGCAATCTCTCAAGGGTTCAGCCTTCCTCACTTTGGGCTACAGGCTGGCACAGGGCTTGTTTCTTTCCAGGCCTTCTCAGCTGCTCAGCTGCTCTGTTCTCTTCAGCTGCAAACTATAATAAGAATGGCGCATCTCTCCCCCGGGCTTTAACTATTTGAGCCTTCTCCTTTCTATCACATGGCAGGACTATATATGCCCATTAAGGTGGCGGGAACTCAACGTGAGTTATGCCTTACTGACATGATTGAATCAAAACTGTAATCTTAACAGGTAATTTAATCAAAAACATTTCAGGTGAGTCTAATGCTATCAAAGGGTATCACACCCAGAGGAATAGATTAGTTTACAAACATAATTTTTCTCTTTCTGGGATTCATAAATCTCAAACTGTCACAGAGTGTCTAAGAAAAACATCCTGAGAAAGGTAGGAATTGGTCACGTTTTTTCTCGTTTTTTTTTAATTAATATAATCAATATAAATGTCATATAGTTTAAAAAGATAATACTATAAATCTTCTAACAAATAACAGACCTTCTCTCCCTGAAATCTGGTCCTCAGATTAATTCTAATAATTCTTTCTTATGATGGCTGTCACATGATATGTCATTAACTACATGTAATACTATCTTTTGGTTTTGTATTTCAAATAACATCTCTTTACTTCCTACTATGAAAGATGTGAATTTCTCTCTCTTTCATGCTCTCTCCAATACACCCACTATATTACTTTCCTGTGGCTGCTCTAACAAATTGCAACAAACTTGCTGTCTTAAGAGAAATTTATTCCCTTATAGTTATGAAGCCCGAAGTCCAGAATCAGTATTATTGGACCAAAGTCAAGATGGTCACAGGGCTGTGTTCTACCCAGAGGCTCTAGGGGAGAACGTATTCCTTGCTTCTTCCAGCTTCTGGTGGCTGGGCACTGGCATTCCTGAACTCGTGGCCACATCGCTCCAATAGCTACCTCCATCATCACATCACCTTTTCCTGTGTGTAATCTGCCCGCTCTCCCCCTGACTGCCTCCTATAAGAATTTGCATTTGATTGCACTTAGGACCCACCTGGATAATCCAGATGCTCTATTCATCTCCAGATCCCTAACTTAATCATATTTGCAAAGAGCCTTTTACCAAATGAGGTAACATTTACCTTGTATCTTTGGGAGACATTACTCAGCCTACTGCATTACCTTCATTCATTATGGATTTATCAGATGCTTTTGTTCAATCCATTTTTAGTGCTGGCATTCTAATGATCATGTAAATATTGTTCACAGCTGAACCATGTAGCATACTAGGATAGCATTCCCTATCTTGTGCAACGTTTTTCTCTGAAGTTAAGTTATTTTTGACTTGGTCATCTTCTTTGAAGAAATGTCTATTCAAATCTTTTAACCACTTTTTAAATTGGGTTGTTTGTCCTTTTGTCATTGAGTCGTAGGATTACTTTATATATTCTAGATATTAAACCCTTATCAGATATGTGGTTCCCAAATATTGCCTCCCATTCTGTAGGTTATCATTTTACATTCACGATGAGGTTCTTTGTTGCACAATAGTTTTTAATTTTAATGAAGTAACATTTATCGATTTTTTGTTTTGTTGATCATACTTTCAGTGTAAAATATAGAAACCATTGCCTAGCACAAAGTGTTGAATATGCTTCCCTACATTTTCTTCTAGTAATTTTATACTTTAGTACTTTGAATTCTTATATTTAGGACTTTGATCCACTCTGCGTTAATTTTTTTATATATGGTATGAGGTAAGGGTCTACCTTCACTCTTTTGTATATGGTATCCAGTTCATCGAGCACCAATTGTTAAATAGATTATTCTCTCCCCATTGAAGAGATATGCCATCCTTGCCAAAAATCAACTGGCCATAGATGTGAGGGTTTATTTCTGAACTTTCAATTTGATTCCAACTGAATCAACTGTCCTTGTGCCAGTACTATGCTCTTTTAATTACTGTAGATTTGTAATATGTTTTAAAACCCACAAGTTTTTCAAAGTGGTTTTGGCTATTTGGGATCCCTTACCCTACCATATAAATTTGAGAATAGGCATTTCCATTTCTACAAAGAAGGTTGTTGGAATTTTTGTTGGGATTGCATTGAAGCTGTAAATCACTTTAGATAGAATTCATTCTTAACAATATTTAGCCTTCCAATCCATGAGCATGGAATGTCCTTCCATTTATTTAGTCTTCTTAGATTTCTTTTAGCAATGTTTTGCAGTTTTGTTCTATAAGTCCTTTATATCCTTGGTTAAATTTATTCCTAGATATTGGGTTATTTTAGTTGCTATTGTAAATAGAATTTTGTTTCTTGATTTCCTCTTCAGATTGTTAGTTACCAGTGTATAGAACACTACTGATTTTAGTTTTGATCTTGTGTAGCAGTTTGATATTGTTTATAAACTCCAAAAATAGATATTGGATTGCGTTTGTAAACTGATTTGTTCCTCTTGGCATATTAGATTATATTGGACTCAGAAGTTTCACTTTTACTTGATTAAATAATGACTAAGACTTTGATTGGGCCACATCAGTAGGACATTTAGTCCCACCCCCTTAGTGGGCAGGAACTCACAGAGAAACTGCACCACAGAGGAGGGAGGTGAGAGTGTTTTATCCTGGAGCCCAGGAAGAGAGATGAGCCGTTCAACTGATAGTCTATAGGTGGCCTTGTGGTGAGAGCAGAGCAGCTGAGCCCAGAGAGAAATGAGACCAGGGAAGAGAGGAACAGGAAGCCGGAATCCTTGCAGATGTTGGCAGCCATCTTGTTCCAACATGTGGCAACAGACTTTGGTGAGGGAAGTAAATTATGCTTTATGGTCTAGTAACTGTAAGCTTCTACCCCAAATAAATACCCTTTACAAAAACCAACAGATTTCTGGTATTTTGCATCAGCACCCCTTTGGCTGACTAATACATCTTGTATCTCACCAATTTGCTGAATTCATTTATTACCTCAGTAGTGTTGTTGCAGATTTTTCAGAATTTTCAATATTTAGAATCATATCATCTTCAAAGTTTCACTTCTTCCTTTCCAACTTGGATGCCTTTTATTTCTTTTTGTTGCCTAACTGCTCTGGCCAAAAGTTCCAGTACAATGTTGAATAGCAATGGTGACAGTGGGCATCCCTGTCTTATTCCTGATCTTAGAGGGAAAGCTTTCAGTCTTTCATAATTGAGAAATTAGCTGTAGGTTTTTCATATATGCCTTTTATCATATTGAGGAAGTTTCCTTCTATCCCTATTTTTCTGAGTGTTTTTCTCAAAAAGGGGTTCTGGATTTTTTCAAATGTCTCTTCTGCGTCTGTTCAGAGGATCATGTGCTTTTATCTGTTGTTCTATTAGTGAAGTTTATGGCATTAATTGATTTTCTTATGTTGTACTACCCTCGTATACCTGGGATAAATCCCACTTCTTCATGGCTCATAATTCTTTTAATGATTCACTTTGCTAAAATTTTGCTGAGGATTTTGCATCTCTATTTATAAGAGAGATTGTCATGCTAGCTTTGTTGATTTTATTGATGTTTTCAAAGAACCAACTTTTGGTTTTGTTGATTCTATTGTTTTTTATTCTCTCTTTCATTTATCTCTACTCTAATCTTTGTTATATCCTTCCTTCTACTCACTTTAGGTTTAGTTTGCTTCTTCTTTGATACATCCCCAGTATAAGGTTAGGTGTCTGATTTGAGATCTTTCTTCATTTTTAATTATAAGCATTTAGAGATAAAAGTTTCCTTCTCAGAAATAAATTTTCTGCATCCTATAAGTTTTGGTGTGTTGTGTTTATTTCATTCACTTCAAGATGTTTCCTAATTTCTCTTGTGATTACTTCTTTGATCCATTGGTTGTTTAAGACTATGCTGTTTAATTTTCACATATTTGTAAATTTCCCACTTCTCTTTCTGTTATTGATTTCTAGCTTCATTCTATATTGGTCAAAGAATGTACATCATATGATTTCAATATTTTTTTAATTTACTGAGAGTTATTTTGTGACCTAATATATTGTCTTTCCTGAAGGATGATCCAGTGCACTAGAGAAGAAGGTATATTCTGCTGTGTTTGGGTGAAGTGTTCTTTATATGTCTGTTAAGCTTAGTTAGTTTAGAGTATTTTTCAAGTTTTCTGTTTCCTTAATGATCTTCTGTCTAGGTTTCTATCCATTACTGAAAGTGTTGTATTCAAATCTCCTGCTATTAATATAGAACCATATAGGGTGCCTAAGAGTTACCTCCTGAGAGCCTCCTTGTTGCTCAAATGTGGCCACTCTCTAAGCCAAACTCAGCATATAAATGCATTCTCTTCCCCCTAGCATGGGACATGACTCCTGGGGATGAGCCTCCCTGGCACCAAGGGATTACTACCAAGTACCAACTAGCAATGCAACTGGAGAAAGACCTTGACCAAAAGGAGGAAAGGGTAAAGACAAATTAGTTTATATGGATAAAAGACTTCAAAGTGAGCTGGGAAGTCATTCGAGAGGTTACACTTATGCACATGTCAGCAGGATCTCACTATCTCAGTAAATACTGCCTGAAATAGCAGGGCTCCTGAGGGCTCTGGAGACACCCAGATACTATAGGCATGGAAGACAGCTCAGGAGTTTGGCACCCTGCCAGTGGGCACTACTTTGGAATTTATGCTCCCCATGTGACAGAGTTAGACTAAGTTGTGGTTTCCCTACACATGGCTCTTTCTTCCCTTCTAGCTGAACCTATAGTTAGTACTAGAGTTGATAGGTGTATGTCCAATAAACTTAAATCTTTGGGCTCTCCATGTGCCAGCTGGGCCCTGAATCTCAACAGACTTGCAACATCTACTCTCCAGTTCATTGGACTCACCCAAGACAACTAAAAAGAAGATGACGATGGATAATGACCATCCCAAGGAACAGAGAGAGTCTGCAACTACAAGCAAGATAGTCCTATCCATCTGCCCCATGGGATCTAAGCCCCCTCTCAATTAAAGGTGGAGTGGGCATCACCATCCTAGAATCCTCAGGATTGGGGAATGAACAAAGGACTAGAGTAGACTTACTGTTATTCTACTATAGACTTACTGTAATTCTAGCAATGGAAGAACTGTTATTAATATGGAGACACTGGCCAGTGGAGGTTCTGAGGGGAGGGAGAGTGAAGGGTAGGTGTAACAGGTGGGCATTTTCGGAACTTGGGAATTGTCCTGATTGACATTGCAATGACAGATACAGGCCATTATATATCTTGTCATAACTTACAAAATTGTGTTGGAGTGTGTGGCAGTTTGATGTAATTATGAATTCCAAAAATATAATTGAATCATGCTTGTAAACTGATCTGTTAATCTGGGCATGACTAGGTTAGGATTAGGGCGTTGAGCCCCAGCCCTTGGCAGGTGGGGAATCGAATATAAAAGGCAAGGCAAAGGACAGTTGAAGCAGTCTTTTGAGAAGCAGTTTTGATGTTGGAAAGAAGGCCCCAGGAGAAGAGAAGCAAGCCGTTCACCTGATCGTCTACAGCTGACCTTGTGGAGGAAACGGGAGCTAAGCCCAGAGAGAAACGCAGCCTCGGGAAGAGAGAAACCCCAGAAGCCTGAACCCTGGCAAACGCCAGCCAGCAGCTGTCTTGCTCTAACACGTGGCAATGGACTGTGGTGAGAGAAGAAACTTAACGCTTTGTGGCCTGATATCTGTGGACTTCTATCCCAAATAAATACCCTTTATAAAGACCAACCCATTTTTGGTATTTTACATTAGCACCCCTTTGGCTGACTAATACAGAGAGAGTATAAACTACAATGTAAACTATAATCCACACTTAGTAGCAATGCTCCAAAATGTATTCATCAATTGTAAGAAATGTACGTTAATGACGGAAGTTGTTAATGTGGGAAAATGTGCGAGGGGTTGGAAGCAGGGCATATGGGAATCCCCCATATTTTTTATGTAACATTTATGTAATCTAAGTATCTTTTTTAAAAAATTAAAAAGTATATTATATAATATATATATAAATATGTAAACCATCCATTTCTCCTTTCAAATCTGTCAATATTTGCTTCATATGTCGTGGCTCTGCTCTTAGGTGCATACATATTTATAACTCTTCTGTTTTCTTGTTGAATTGATCCCTTTATCGGTATACAATGACCTTTTTTGTCCATTTCAACAGTTCTAACATAAAGTCTGTTTTATCTGTTATTAGTATAGTTATCCTAGCTCTCTTTTTGGTGCTATTTGCAAGGTATATTTTGTCCCATCCTTTCACTTTCAACCTATTTGTGTCTTTGAATTTAAGCTGGGTCTCTTGTATACGGCATATATTTGGATCATGCTTTTTCTAACCATTCTGTCAATCTCTGCCTTTTGACTGATGAGTTTAATCCATTTATAGTTAAAGTAACTACTGATGATACAAGACTTCTACCATTTTGCTATTTGGTCTTTTTATGTCTTATACCTTTTTTATTCCTTAGTTCTTCCATTAATGCCTAATTTCATATTTATATGATTTTTTGTTTTGTACCATGTTGAGTCTCTTCTGATTTTTTTTCTAGATATATTTTCTTTGTGGTTACCATAGGGCTAAAATTTAGCCACCCTAATCTATAGCAATCACGTTTGAATTGATACTAACTTGACTTCAATAGCATACATATATCCCTATATTGCTTCTCCTCCCACATTTTTATTTTACTTGTTACATATTATATCTTTATACTGTTTATATCCAAAACCATACCTTTATCATTACTTCTTATACATTTGCATTAGAAAGTGCAAGAAGTAAAAATGTGGTGTTACATGCTGTTTTAGTTTCCTAGGATCTTGGCTCCTCTGTCACATGGCAAGGCACATGGCAGCGTCTGCTGGTGTAAGCACTTCCTGGTTTCACTGATCTCAGCTTCTTCTATGGTGCTCTCTCTCTCTCTCTCTCTCTCTCTGTGTGTGTGTGTGTGTGTGTATTATCCTTTATATTCTCTCATAAAGGAGTCCAGTAATAGGATTAAGAACCATCCTAACTGAAGTAGGTCACACCTTAACTGAAGTAACCTCATCAAAAAGTCTTACTTACAATGGGTTTACACCCACAGGAATGGACTAGATTTAAGAATATAATTTTCTGGGGTACATACAGCTTCAAACCACTACACATGGTAAAAAACACAATACAATAAAACTGGCATTTAAATTACCCACATAGTTACCTTTACCAGAGGTCTTTATTTCTTTATGCTGCTTTGATCTATCTGGTATCCTTTCCTTTCAGTCTGAAAATCTCCCTTTAGCATTGTATATAGGGCAGGTCAAGTAATGATGAACTCCCTTCAGCTTTTGTTTATCTGGGAAGTCTTAATCTGTTCCTCATTTGAAAGTCTCACCAGTTACAAAATTATTGGTTTGCAATTGTTTTCTTTCAGCATCTTAAATATTTCATCTCACTAACTTCTTGCCTCCATGTTTTCTGATGAAAATTTGGCACTTAATGTTATTGGGATTCCCTTGTACATAACATATTGCTTTTCTCTTGCAGCTTTCAGAACTATTTGTCCTTGCTATTTGACAGTTGACTACTATGTGTCTAGGCATGGCTGTCTTAGAGTTTATCCTCCTTGGGTGTGAGCCCCGACCCACGGGACAGCAACGGGGACCCGAAACCTGCCGAGAAAGAATGGTGGGACAAGAGACGCGAAGAATGACAGCAAGACAGTGTTCTGATCAAGCTGCAAACTTTATTAGGGGAGCAGGGCTTATATGCTGTTTGGAAAGAGGAAGTTAGTCGTGGCGCTCCGGGATTGGAGGGTGTTGTTGCTGGGGTAGGGGCAGATCTTACTTTCGCGCCCTGCGCCTGCGTACTGTCGTATTCACCTAGGCAGTGGCGGGAACTGGAGAACAAAGGAGTAAGGAGGAAGAAGAACAAGGAAGTGACAAAGCAGATTTTGTGTCTGCGCCATGTAGTGGCGTCCGCCATGTTGCGCCATGTAACCACTGGTTGCTATCGCTTAGGTTGTTGGCACCTCTCTTGGCAGACTCCAGTGACGGCTCCCAACACTTGGGGATTGCTGGGCTTCTTGAATATGCATATGCCTGACTTTCACTAAATTTGGGAAGTTTTCCGCCATTATATCTTTAAATATTCCTTTACCCCTTTCTCTCTTCTCCTTCTGGGACTACCTTAATGCCTATATTATTGCACTTGATGTTCCACAGGTCTCTTTGACTCTGTTCACTTTTTTCACTCTTTTTACATTTTGCTTCTCAGCTTGAATCATTTCAATTGTCTTATTTGCGAGTTCATTGATTCTTCTGCCAGCTCCCATCTGCCATTGAAACCCTCAGAATTTGGTTCCTTTTTAAATTTTCTATCTCTTCATTGAGGTTGTAATATTGCTCATTCATTGTTTTCTTTCTCTGCATTGTCTGTTATCTACTTGAGCATATTGAGGATTGTTTTTTTAAAATGATTTGGTCTTCTTCATTCATAGTTTCTATATTTTTATTTTATTACTTTGGAAGGGGCCATAATTTCTTGTTGGTTTTTTTTTTTTTTTTTTGTCTTTTAATCTTTTTTTGTACACTGTACATTTTAATATCCTAAATTTTTAACCTTAGGATTTAGGCTCTGATTTGTCTATTACTTAAGTTTTGATCAGCTGGTTATATGACAGAGATTTCCTTCAGTGCCAGGAACTAACAAAAACAAACAAAGCAATGCAATGCAAAAAAAAAAAATGCCCACTACGTTTCTGATTGAGAGGGGGCTTAGATCCCATGCAGCAGATGGACGGAACTGTCTTGCTTGCAGTTGTAGATACTCTGTTTTTTGGGATGGGCATTGTCCATCAACATCCTTTTGTTAGTTGTGCTGGGCAAGTCCAATGACCTGGAGAGTAGGTGTTGCAACTCTGCTGAGATTCAGGACTCAAACGGCATATGAACAGACCAAAAATTTAAGTCTCTAGGACATAAATTTAATGAGTTTAGTGCTAATTATAGGTTCAAATAAAAGAGACAGAAGAGTCATGTTTAGGGAAATTATAAATGAGTCTAACTGTTACACTGGGGAGCATATATTCCAAAGTAAGGCCCACTGACAGGATGCTGAATTCCTGAGGTTGTCTGCCCTGCCTATAGTGTCTAGATGTCTCTAGAGCCCTCAGGAGCCCTGCTGTTCGAGGCAGTTTACTGTGGCAGTCAATGAGATCCTGCTGAGACGTGTATAAGTACAAACTCTGGACTGACCTCCTGACTCACTTTGAAGTCTCTTCGCCATAAAAACTCATTTATAGTTAATATTTCCCCCTTTTGGTCAAGGACTTTTTCCAAATGCACTGCTAGTTGGCACTTGGTAGTAATCAGGAGGCTTATCCCCAGGAGTCATGTCCCATGCCAGGGGGAAGGTAGTACATTTACATGCTGAATTTGGTTTAGAGAGGTCACATTTGAGCAGCAAGGAGGCTTTGAGGAGGTAATTCTTAGGCAATACATAATACTAGGCTAAGTTTCAGTTTCACTAGAAAAGGTTCATGAGTACAACCATCAATATCAAGGGCCTGGTGTAATGGTCTGTCCTCCTTCGCTAGGCACTGCCCATGTACTCAGGGGATTCTTGCAGCTCTATTAGAGAAGGTAGCAGACTTCCCAGGATGGGAATTCAATATTCTTTCAGTTATTGCATGGGTCTCCACCCACTGAGACAATGCCCCATGACCACTTGAACATATTCATATGCCATAGGGACATGCCCCAGGTGCACCCCTCCCCACATATTCCACATATCCCCCACCACTGACACCCCGCACCAGTGATCCTCCCCTGCCACAATTGTGACCCTTTTGTGATCTAAAACCTCCCCAAAAACAAAGCCAAAAAAATAAATAAAATGAATAATAATAATAAACAAAATACAAACATACAAAAATAAAAATAAAAGTAAAAAATATAGTAAAATTAAAAAAAAAATTTTTTTTTTCAATGTGTCAGAGACTCTTTATGGCTAAAAGAAATTTTTGAAAAAATGTTTCAGGGAGTTTTGGTTCTTGAGATTCATGAATATTGAGAACATATGGGCAAAATTCAGAACAAATGATACCAGTATTGGTGTCTTTGAATTTTACTACTTGTTAAGAGCTTCTTAAATGCCAACGACCAACCTGCCAGGTGAATATTATTTCATAATCCCTACTTTAAAGAGAAGGAAGCTAAGGCTTTGAGCAATCAAGTAAATTATCCAAGCAGTAAAAGCAGTTCTTGAGCTCAGGTCTTTAGCTACCAAGTCCTCCGTTCCGTCCATCTCTTTAGGTACCTAACAAACACTTGTTGAATTTAACTAAACTGAAGATAAAGTTGCAGCCAATAACTGGTCTATAGTTAGAAGGGAAGGAGCCTAGGACAATAATAACAGTAGAAGGGGGAAAAAAGGTAAAATAGGGTCCCATAGAATGCACAAGATAAAATGATGTAAGTCGACTACATTGCCATTGCCTCTCCCTTACCCAAGCTCTTAGGAAATCTGGAGCTACAAACTGACAAAAAGGCATTTCAAGACAAGCAAAGCCCAGCTGGGAGTAGGACAGTCTGGCTATAAGCATTGAACCAAAGCCAAATGAGAACAGAAAATGTCTCTGTCAGACAACCTACCCATTTAAACTCGATCTGCCAAACCAGGCCTCCTTGTCTCCCATTCCAATTAACAGCTATCCTCCCAGCAACCGACACACTGAATCACCCTCCGGTGCCACCGCCAATGGCTCATAAAGCTTTGTGCTCATCTAATCCTTTAATTGCCTGGGGCTGTATTAGTGTCACAGAGCAAATTCTCTCCCAAATTGGAACTTTATTATTTTACTGTACAAAAGTCAGCAGGGTTCTTGAAGGGATTGCAACCCATCTGCTAACCCTTTCCAATCTCACCTCCTATAACTGCCATCAGGAAATATGACTTCTCATCAAGGAAGTGCCTGTTGATCCATCTCTCAGAAGTCTCTAGTGCCAGTGGGAATACTTAATCAGCATAGGTCAGTTATGCAGCAAGTATGATATAAGGTACAGCCAATTCTCTTTGAAAAGGCAAGGTTAATAATCTAAAATATTAGCTCTACCACTTACTAACTAGGTAAACGTGGAAAAGTCCTTTCATCTCTCTGAGTCTCTGAGTCTATAGTTTATCACCTGTAAAATAGTCAAATCACACACTCCCCTGCCCCCAAGAGTTAATCCATAAGGAAATCATGTAGGTGGACATTTGCTCACCACATAGGAGGCACTAAATAGATAGCTGATTCCTTTCTTCCTTGGTTCACTTTCCTTTTCAGACTAAGCATTGCTATTTTCTTTTGTTTCTTGAGTAAAATTTTCTGAAAAAGAAGATAAACCTGTTAACTCCTGGGTAAAAATGAACCTTCAGTTCAACTTCTCTTCTTGATCAGAATATGATACATTTTGAAGCACTGAGATGAACCTAAAAATACCTTCCAAATAAATGTGTGTAATTTTTAATGATACTCAGTATTAGAACCTGTGGAAGAGAGATGCAGAAATAGAAAAACAGACAAAGGACATGAGAAAGGACAGATCCAAGCTTTATCTTCTCCATAATTTTGCCTGGATACAGCTAGTTGTAAAAACACTATAGTAAGTAGTTAAAAGTCAGTTAATTCAATGAAGAAATTGACTTAAGTTTTAAAATGAAGAGTTGTTTGGGACAGTGCACATGTAGCCTGCATATAGTATGAGGCAACAAAGAAACACTAAATCTAAGATACATCATCCAAAAGGGGAGTTTGTGATGGTGAAAAATGGGGGATAAAGCAGTCAATGGCTACTGCAAAGTGTGTGGGTGTGAGGGAGTGCAAGACAAAAAGAGATCTTTTCCATTTCTTATTCAACCTGGAAGATGTTTCTTTCTACCAAAATTAAGAACAAGAAAAGTCTGCTGAGATGCCACCAGAATACAAAGCAGTATAGAGAGATGTCTCTCCTGGGTCATAATCAGCTGCACCAAGCATTTGACAGATCCTAGAAAAGAAGGAATGTCCCTGAGCCCAGCCTTGCTCAGAGCAGCACAATTACCTTACATAAATTACAATATCTAGAAGTGTCATAAATATTACTAATATTTATTTATTTTATTTTATTTTATTTTTTTTTTTTTACCAGGAGGTACCGGGGATCGAACCCCGGTCTCTCCATATGGTAGACGGACGCCAAACCTCTTGAGCCACATCCGTTTCCCTATTACTAATATTTAAAGCAAAGATTTATTGAGATCGTACTAAATGCTAACCACAGGGCTATCTTATTTAAGCCTCACCACGACCTTATAAGTTTGATACTATTCTTACGTGCATTTCAGAAATGGTGACACTGGGGTATACAGAGGTTAAGAAACATGTCCAACATCATGGAGTTTGTGTATAGCAAAGCCCAAAATTCAAATCCAGGTTGCATGACTTTAAAGCCTCAATTTAAATTGTCTCTGTACTTAAAGTCTGAAATTTGAACAACTGCATGTCAAGAAGTGATTGACACAAAAAAACGAATTTAAAGCAACAAACATCTGGATGCCAAACATGGGACCCAGAATATCATGATCTACAGAAAAGGAAAGGCAAACATTGCAGAACCAAAGAAAGAAAACAGAGGATACAAAATGAGGGTACAAGCAGGACCAGGACAGAGACATTTGTCTTTGCCACACTTACCACATTATTTGTGGTTGTATCCACATATTTTTATGCTACATTAACTATATTTAATATACGTTCAGTCAGTCTCAATAAGCCCTTTTCTGATGCCATCATAAAGCCTCAAGTTAAAAAGTAAAACTCATTCAGATATCATTACGGGTATTATTATTAAACAATATCAGATCAATGTACCTGACTGACAGTTGTCATCAAAATTCTGCTGTACAGATGCTGCAGGTTAGGTGAACATCGTCCCGTTGCCCATTGGGTGGGCATCTCTCCACAGAAACACATCCAGTAAATAACCCATGCTTTCCCTCTCTGGACACATTATTTATCTACGCAACAAACCACCAGGTTTTGCTTTCCTCCTCTCTGTCTTTGGCCACAACCTCAATCACCTTTGGTTGGAGGAGGTAAGGTTACATGGGAAAAAATATGGCTGCTGCCTCTCAGGCCTGGGGATGAATGGGTATTGGTGCACAGGCACTATAAAATATGACTAGGAATCATGGGATTCATATTTTTGCTCAGCTTGAATCCCCATAAGGAAGTTATTCTTCCTATCAAAGACAGTGAAATAAAAGGAGTGAAGAAGAACATGAATGCACATGCAACCGCAAAACATAGAACATGTGGTGTGGAGCTTATCAGAGAGAAATGTGGGGCCACAAAAGCAGAGAGAGGAGGCATTCCCAGAGTAATGAACAGGTAACCACAGATGAATGGAGCGCATTCTTGAAGGAGACGATGAGAAAAGGCCTGGTAGTGAAAGTGAAACTTGATTAATTGTACAAGGTGGTTATTAATGTTTTCCCTTACATTAACAAGAACTATCAAAATTGTGATGATGCAAGAAGGAAAGGGAGATAGAACTGTGAAACAGAAATCATTTTCTTAGCCATTTATGGTTAATTAGATGGCTATATCACAGCCCCATTCTGTTCAATGTTATTACATATATTGTTACACTTAAGTCAACTGAATACCAAAATATTTATCATTATAATTTCCTGGTGTGGCTTGAATCATCTGAATCAACCACAATGCTTCCTTTAAAATTTCCCAAGTGAAAAGATTAAATAAAGGTGTAGATGACATAGGAATAGATATGGATATGGCTATAGATATAGCCATGGATGTAGATATAGATATGTGTATAGATATAAAACAGGTATAAAGATATAGATATATAAGATATATATGTTAATGATATAGATGAGGTAGAGATGGATACAGATACACATACACACATACTCATACACATAAATATATATGTACATATACGTGCAAATGTCTGACCAGCCTACTGCAGGGAAAATTCCAGGGCTTAAAGTGGTGAAAAAAAAACTAGGAAAGCAGAGCACATTGTGCAATATTGAATTTACAAGAGTTATTGGGGTCTGGGTATGCTCAGGTTTCAAAGGTACAAACACTGTTAAATCCCCGTTTCCTAACACAGGACTAAAGGATAGGCGCAGAAGCCCACAATCACATAATTAACCCCAAAGATCCCACAACAACCCTTCCTCTACCCATTATTATCTATCCCCAAATACACATACATTCTCAAAAATACACATACACACACACACACTTGGACCCAGAATATTCAGCAACTCTAGTTAATTTTTCTCCATCTCATGTTACAGCTTATTACTCTCCCTTACATTCCCCAAAACAGCATACCCAAATTAAACTATCCCAGCATTAATATTACTTCACTGAAATCTTAAAGAATTCACCCTCTCCGGGCTCTTTCCTAAGCTCATGGACGATCATAGGAAAGGAAGAGGAGTTCAGAAATGTTAACCGTGGAAAGCTCAGCTAAGAATAAATATCCTTGGATACATGCCATATAGCCTTCCTACCTATTGCAAGTGAAGCTCCAACTCAAATCTACTGTACAAAGAGAACAAAATAATTTATTCATTTATTCTTTCACCACAATATATTAATAAAAGCACTTTAGATGCCAAATTGAAAAATAATTTGGTATATATGTAAAAAAAAATATGCAATGTTTTTAGAATTATAACCTATTGAACACTGGTTCAGAGACGTATTCTACATGGAATTTAGTCACTTGAAGGTTTACAATGTTTATTAGTATAGTAAAGGCTCTTAGATATCATGAAGAAATGGAAACATCTTAATTTTGCTTAGCCTAGTGATTCCCAAACTTATTTGACTCCAGAACACAATCTTTTATTTGTTTGTTCATTTTGTTAGTGCATGATCTCTCATCTCCAGGACTAGCATTCTAAACAATAATCTTTGGAAAATTCTGATATAATGACAAATTGTGCAGCCATTGAAATACTGATAATTTAAGAAAGAAAGGCACAAATTTTATGTGCTCTGTTAACTACAATTATATGGAAAATATAAATAGGAAAAAGAAGGAAGAAAGGAATTATTTTCAATGGGAGAAATTGTGACAAACTGACTTTTTACTTGTTCCCCATTTTCCCATTTTTATAAAATATTGTAATAAAAATATTATTTCATATCTTTCATGTATTTTAATGATTTACTTTTTATGATGTGTCATATACAGTGTTAGTGTTAGTTGCCAGAGATTTTGTAGTTCTGCCCTTGAGAAACACCATCTAATTTAAAGACGTAGCTACATCAACACATATCTACAATATGTCTACCTGTGTGGCCCAAAAGAAGGACATGTAATCCTTCAGGTCCTCATGAGGCAACACTGACCTCGACAACGAGGAGCAGCTCTCTTTCTTCCATTTGGTTGGGTAGAGGTCAATTCTTTAACTTGTCCCTGGAATAAGTCTACTCCAGGGAAATAATGGGGGACATACAAAATAAATGAAGAATTTTTACCACCAAATGCTCTAATCTCTTATCAAAAGAAACAGCAGGAGAAACATCAGCTTTCTTACTATTTTCTCATTCTCAAACATAGACAAGGAATTACGAAATTTTCGGGATGATCCCCTGTAACTACAAGAACTTGTTGCTATAAGGCCAAGGAATAAAAGAGAATCTGAAAAGTTTATTAAATGCAAAATATAATGCAAAGTTCACCCTTGCTTTTGTCCCCTAGAACAAATCTAAGCAAAAGACTTGAAAACCAAGGATAGTTTTAAGACCACAGATGATTTGCATGTGAGAAGAACACATATGTGAAATCCAACAATGTGAGACCATTCAAATCAAACAAAGTGTATATCTTTAATACCCTGAAATCTAGAGAGACAAGTGAATTCAGGGATTCACAGCCAAGATCTACTTACCACAAACAAAAGCCATTAGAGCCATAAAGTGGTAAAACACCTGTACCTCGCAATTTTGATGAATTACTGGAGGCTATGAACTAGCTTGAGAGTGAGAAATTCCTGGGAGCTGCAGTCTTAATGGGACCTCTTTACTTTCATGGGTTTTACCTCCAGTTTCTCATGGTGAAAAGCCAAGAAAGATCCCCTCCTGGGTCTGGCAGGGGTAAAAGAACAGATAACCATTATGAAATATTCCCAGAATATTCTCCATAACAAAGTACTCTCCACCATAAAAGACTTTATCAGAGTCTTATCTTACCTCAGAAACCACGTTTCTTCTCTACTCTAGCCCACTCTAGCTTCTTGTCTCACCTAAGGGGGTGGGAGGAAGAGTTAAGAAATATTTGTGAAGGTCACAGCCCATGGACACAGGCCCACTAAAAAAAAGAGATTTAATCATAAGATTATAGAATATGTCTCCCCCACATCTTACTGCCACACAAACAGTACTGCACTCTAATGACAGTGGATAATCACCAAAAGGACTGTAAAATGGAGGCTCTGTCTAAGGGGGAGTTCTTAGGCAAGCCCAATGACAACAAGGGAGACATTAAAAAGAACATTAGGGGAATTAAAAACCTACTTCACCTATATCTACAACATACATTAAAAACAGCCCAACTCCTAGCCAGATTAACATAAAACCTCACACTCAAGGCCTTATCTACCTCAGTTTCTATTTCCAAATACATCACGTCCAGCTTTCAACAAAAAATTAGAAGGCATGCTGAAAGCAAGAAAAACTGCAATCTGAAGAGACAAAGCATGCATCAGACTCAGACTCAGATATGACATCAAGTTTGGAATTATCAGGTAGGGAATTTAAAACAACTATGATTCATATTTTAAGAGCTCTAATGAAAAAGTAGAAAACACAGAAGAACCAAAGGTAAGGTAAACAGAGAGATGGAATCAAAAGGATGTTCTGTAAAACCACAAATTCTCCAATATAAAAAAAATAATCCAAGGGGGTGGGGAATAGGAAATGCTAGAATTTAAAAATGAAGAATGCCTTCAATGAACTTATTGGTATTCTGGATGTGGCTGAGGAAAGAATCAGTGAGTTTGAAGATAGGCCAATAGAAACTTTCCAAACTGAAATACAAAGAGAAAGAAGAATGGGGAAAAAAAAAAAAAAAAAGCACTCAAAACATCCCATTAATCGTGGAACAATTTTACATGGGTAATTGTAATACCAGAAGAAGTCTTCAGAATGGAGCAGAAGAAATATTTGAAGTAACAATGGCTGAAAATTTTTCAAAATTAATGACAGACATCAAACTACAGTCCCAGAAAGCTCAGAAAACACTATTCAGGATAAATACCAAAAATCTCTACACCTAGGCATATTGTATTCAAACTGCAGAAAATCAAAGACTAAGAGAACATACAGAAGAGCATAGATAAGATTTACAGTGGACTTCTCATCAGAATCATTCAAGCAAGAAGATAGTAGAATGAAATATCTAAAGTGTTGAGAGAAAAAAAAACACTAACCTAGAATACTATACCCAGTAAAATTATCCTTCAAAAGTAAAGAAATAAAAACTTTCTCAAGCTAAAAAAAACTCTGGGAATTCATCACTAACAGAACTGCCTTGCATCAAATTGTAAAAGAAGGTTTTCAGACAGAAGGAAAATTATATAGGTCAGATACTCAAATCCACATAATGAAAGGGAAAGTGTCCAAAAAAGAGTAAACGAAGTGTTCTATCCGCAACTGGAAAATCTTTCAGCACCATAAAACTCACATCGCTACGCCATCGCAGTTGTAATAAACATTAAACTTAGGAGAGTGTCTCTCTATAAGTATTTTAAAATGTAGTCCTTATTTTAGGTAATCTTGATGGAGGTCTTATTGTCTCTCTTAGTATAAAGTAACCAAATCCAAAAGGAAGGTGGAGATGGAAAGACTCTTCTGATTAAGAAGGAAACATAAATAATAAGAGTTCCTGGCTTTTACTAAACTGAGTAACTACTGGATGAATTGATATTTTGTAATGTCATTTAACACCTATATACTAAGGAATAAAAGCTGAAGTATGTGGAGGGAGGGAAATGAGGAAAGACTAGTGAGGTTGACTTGTGCAAGGTCACACAGTTCATAAATAGCAAACTGGAATTCAAATCCAAACCTGTCTAACTCCACATTGTCATGAATTACAAATAAATTATGAGGATACAGACTTTCTCCAAGCTCACAAATTAATAAAAGAAACTATTATAATGTAGAACTAGATACCAGAATGGTACTTTTGTGGCACTGAAGAATTTCTGCAGCTTCCCAAAGAGCTTCCCAGGAGTTCCTATAAATAAATAAATAAATAAATAAATAAATAAACAAACAAACAGGACAACCTATGACAGTTGTGTCAAAATGCTGGTCATTGAATTACAAGAGTCTACTTGCCAACACTTTTCTAGAAAAGTGGAGGAAGCCAGAGAGGGACATTTTCTCTGGATTCATTTTCCTTACTCCCAGGAATGGCTTACTGGTCTGCTAAAGACCTCAGAAAACAGACCCAGCTACCATCCTCCTGGGCATCCCTATGCTGATTAATCACAACAGCTGGACATCATACCTTCCTTCTCTGAACTTAATGTCTTAGTGTCTGTACCACTCATCTGATATTTAACATACACTGCATTATATTGGTGATATTTCCAAGTGATTTATCCTTGTTTTCCTTTCAAAATTCTAAGCTATTTGAGGATAAGAACCTACACGTTATCTCCTATAGCACCCAGCAGTATGCAGGGTGCCCAGTAGATGCTCCACCAACATAGATTGTCACTGATTGTCTGCTGATTAAAAGAAACTTGTCCAAATATTCAGGGAGAAGTCAATCTAGAGTTGGGAGTTTGAAGGCATCTTATCAAGCTGTAATGAAGAAAGGCTCAGATTACAAGAAACAGAAATGAAGCATGATCATTTTGGGGTACAATTGTCTCTGAAAGAGACCATTTGTTCCTCTATTTGACAAACATCCCTGCACCAGACAGCACTAAGCAGTGGATTCACATTTGAAAGAACGTGGTTATTAAAAATGCACCAGCATTAATCAGTCTTTCTGGTGGGTTTCCCTCTTTTGTTTTCATAATACTACAGCACTATCACTCTATCTAGTTGTCTGTGTATTTATTGATCTAGACTGTGAACCTTCTGGCAGTAGAAACTATTCATCCTTGACCTGTATAGTTTTCTTCAGAGTATATATAGTTTAAAATGCATATATTTTATATTCAAAATATATAGCTTATATTTCAATGTTGTCCATTTCTACTTCATAATTAGTGAGTGCAGTCTCCTTGCTTCCAAAAGAAGCCTTGCCTTCAGTGCTCCTCTAAGATTCCTAGTCATTTATCAGGGGTGCAGACACCTGTCCACGAAAATCCTTTGAGTGTATCAACTTAGGGCTCACATTTTATCTGACGAATTTTCTTTCTTTGACTTTGGCACCGAGTTGCTAATTCATCCAGTATCTAACCTCTGGTCTTGCCTTTTTACAGTCTTTTTCCAACCTCCTAATTCTTTAAGCCACCAAATGATTTTGGGCTCTATCTTTCATATACTAGGATTAAACTGGTGAAGATATTTTAAGAGCATTATTATGCCCATGGGCCTTATCTCCTCAACACCGCCTTAATAGGATGAGTGTTCACTCTGTTCCAAGCACTGTGAAAATCCTAGTGACACAAAGATGAACAGTCTTTGCTTTCCAGTAATTCAGTCAGAGTTGTCCAACAGATCACTGCAAATGTCCTATATTTGTGCTGCGCAATATGGCAGCCACCAGCCACATGTGGCTATTGAATCCCTGAAATGGCTGATCAACTGATGGACTGAATATTTTATTCCATTTTATTTAATTTTAATTTAGGTAGTCACAAGTAAGTCAGAGGCATCTGTATTGGACAGTGCTAGGAGAGAAACACACTACAATTAGAAAAGAGAAACTTGGTCAGTACTATATTATGGTACAGACAAAATATATGAACACAGAATAAGGAGGAATTCATTTTGCTCCAAAACTTAGCGAAATAGACGTCATCAACAAGGAGACATAAGGCATCCCCTGGAAAAGTCGCCCCTCAGAAACAACTAATAAGAGTACAAATCCCACTTGCTTGGAACTCTGGAGGGGGATAGAGGCTGGAGAAGAGCTCCACAAACACCAAATTGAAGAAAAAATAATAATAAGGCAGCCTCCCCACCACCCCGCCCCAAAAAATGTAGATCTACGACATGAGCCTGCCAGTCCAGACCCTTCCCTCTCACCCAATCTCACGCAGCTTAAAAGACATATAGACAGCTGGGCCGGGTCCCTCCTGCTGGGGATGCCGACCACAGAGCCGCTCACGGCCGCCAGTTAGCAGCCCACGCGTGTCCAGGTCCCGGAACCGGAACCCGAGGCCGCAGAGACCCGGGGCGGAAGCCAAGCGCTGGTGAATGTGTGCATACAGAAGGGCCCCCAGGAAACAAGAGACCGCGACAGAACTGCTGGCAGGAGGTGCACACACTGAGCCCGGTCTCTGATTGCTGGGGCACCTAAATGAGAAAATTCAGGCCTTTTTGAAAGTTGGCCACATGTGACTTCCTGGGGGTGGGATACCCTAATGGGGAAGTTGGCGGAGGCAGGAAAGACTCACGGGGGATAAAAAAGGGGAAAACAGCGGAAGGGCCCCAGGACTGAAAAGTGTAATGGAAAGAGGGCATTGAGGGAGGGAGAACAAATGAACAAATCACAGGAGCTGGGGAGAAAATTCTGCATATATACAAACAGAACAGATCAGGATTCCCGGAGAAGGAGCAGAAGAGAGGAAGCTTTCTCCTGGAGGTGAAATATTTGCACACAAAGGGCAATCTTAAAAGATGTACTGCATGCCCAGGTCAAGAAGCAAGTGCAAAAGACCTGAGAAAATCTGAACAAACACAGGCTACTCTAAAGTTTCAGTATAAGCTGAACCAAGTGTGGAAGGAGAGCCTCAACACACAGCCAATCTATAATAAAACCCAGGCAAGAAGGAGAAGGGCCTTCAGGGTTAGCACATCAAAATAATAAGATGCTATCGCTTCTCGGCCTTTTGGCTAAGATCAAGTGTAGTATCAGATGCTCACACAGCAGCAAAAAATTACAAACAGTACTAAGAAACAGGAAGCTATATGGCTCAGTCAAGGGAAGAACCTTTGGACCTCCTGAATATCTACAACATCACATGTGTGTTATTGTTACCATAATTGTTTGATATTAATCTAATCATGAGGAAAGTATCAAACCAATTTTAGACCCTTCAAAATCTCCAATGTTATAGAAAACAGAGAAGGACATGGGGTTTGTGATGACTTGGAGTTATGTACCCTGGAAAACATATTCTTTTAAGCTTAATCCATTCCTCTGGATGTAAACCCATAGTACATAGGACCTATTGAAGATGTTATTTTTAGTTAAGGTCTGACCAAGTGAATCCAGATGAGTCTTAATCCTATTATTTGAGGCCTTATAGAGAAGGCCAGAGAGAGAAAGCCACAAGAAGCTAAAAGGGAGCAAAGAAACCTTGAAGAGAAAAGAAAGGATATTGCCATGTGATAGAAAAGACAAGGAAATCCAAAGATCACCTGTAGCCAGCCCCCAATGCCACATTTTCAAGTAGAAAGCATCGCTTTGCTGATGCCCCACGTTTTTCAAGTAGAAAGCATCACTTTGCTGATGCCTCACTTTGGATTTATCCTTGCCTCGAAACCGTGAGCTAATAAATTCCTGTTGTTAAGTCAGCCCGTTATATGTTATTTGTTTTAGCAATGGTGAAACTAAAACAGATTGTTCTAGATTGAAGGAAAATAGACATATTAAGTCATGCAATAGCAAAAAGAGGATGTTGTTGAGGCAATTGGGAATATTTGAGTATGGACTGTTTGTTAGTAGTGATATTAAATTATTGTTAATTACCTTAGGTTTGCTAATGGTGTGGCTGTGTCTGGGAATGCCCTTTTCCTTGGGAGATGCATGCTGAAGTATTTAGGAGTAAAATGCCATGATGTTTGCAGCCTACTTATGAATGGTTTGGCACAAAGGCAATGTGTTAATTTATAGAAAGTGAGATGGAGGTGGTGTGGCAAGATGATAGCAGTTGGAAAATCTAGGTTAGAAATACATCATGTTTGCAATACTTTTTTTTAAATTTCTGTGGACTTCCAACTTTTCTAAATAAAAAATAATAATTTACTTTTTTAAAAAGAGTTTTGCCGAGCCTCCACTCAGGGTTTCCCATGACTCCCCAGGACCTCACTTTAAACAGGCAGAATTCCATTGCCACAAGCTGAGTGTGCTTCAGGTGAG
Source organism: Tolypeutes matacus (assembly GCA_026826555.1). Taxonomy (NCBI): domain Eukaryota; kingdom Metazoa; phylum Chordata; class Mammalia; order Cingulata; family Chlamyphoridae; genus Tolypeutes; species Tolypeutes matacus. The sequence goes on from JAKSZT010054569.1 coordinate 915,590, forward strand.
GAACCATGGAAGCCACAATCTTCAAACATCCCCCAGTCTAACACCTCCCCGGAGTGCTCTGCTGAGAATGGATTCTTGGAGCTTCTTGCAGTAAACTCTAACTTCTATAAAATGTACATGCTGGAGTGTATAGCCTTGTTAAACCTCCTACTCAATCTTCCCCATATACAAGGGTGTTTTGCAATAAAACCCCATTAACTAGAGCATCCAGGGCACTGATTTTTCCAGGCAATTAATGTTAACCCCCGAAAGCATTTTTGCAATATTTCCTCCACACTCCTTAGTACCGATACAATTCTTTCTGGGTTTACTGTCTTGCCTTAGCAAAATCAGGCTAAATCTATCCAGGAAAAATGAAGATCTACAAGGCCCTAGGAGCATTCACAACACTTGTCCTATACCAGATTGTTTCAGTACCTGCCGGGGGTGTAGGAATCTGTACTGACCCTTGCAAGTGCGCTGGAAGTCTCTTTCACAATTAAATCCTTTTCATGTCATTTCCATCTTCTCTGTTAAATCAGATTATAGGGCTTACAATTAGCCAGAGAGCCAGTTAATCAAAGTTTCAGTTAGCTTCTTTAATAAAAGACTCATGAGGAGAGTTTTAGAATCTGTTCTTTCAGTTCCCTAGAATACATAGCCATTTTCTAGAATCGGGTCAGTATTTACAAATAAACTTGGAATTTGGTTTGCCTTATACATTTTTCATATTTTAAGTATGCATGAAGATGATCTGATGATTAGATAATGGGATTGAGAAATATTTTTGTCTTAGATATCTTCTATTATTTAAATGTTGTCAATGCCATAACATTTTTTTTTAAAGTATTCAGGGGCTGTTGTTTCTGAGATCAGTTCCCTTTTCCTCTTCTGACTTTATATTTCACTCTTCAACAAGATATTGAACCCCAAACTCAGCAGAGGCCAGGGCAGAACACAGACAGCACAAGTATTGCAATATACAAGTAAAGATGTGTTCACATTGTGTTACTATAACCCAGGCATTCTCAAGGCAGCAGTGTTCATGGTTTAAGCTGCATAATTCTTTTTTAAGAGGGTTGTGCTATGCATTGTAGGATAGTTAGCAGCATCCTCCTACCCACTAGATGCCACGAGCACCCCCTTCCCTCTAAGCTAGTCTCCAGGCATTGCCGAATATTCCAGGAGGCCGAAGTCACTCCAGGCTGAGAAGCACTGCTGTTACCCAAATAAGGAACTGAATCAGAATCAATGAAATAAGATTAAAACTCACACCATCTCCAGTTGTAACATTACAGCCCCCATAATTAGAGGGAGACACAGCAAGATATCTGTTCCAGTAGAGCAGGGAGCCTTGTAAAATGACAGCTTCCCACCAAACTGAGAGGGATACGGCAGACCAAAGAAAGACTCGGACAAGTCCAGCTTGGCAAGCAAAGAGTGCTTAATGAGGAGCTTACGTGGGCCTCGCCGTCGATGGTGCGGAAGGGAGTCCTCTCTCTTGGAGAATCCAAGCCTGGTCGTAGCCTAAATCCTCATCCATGGCGGGGGGTGGGGGTGGGCAGAGAGCATGGCACTTCTGAGGCTCAAGCAGCACTTGCCAAAAAGAGGGTTCTTTTATACTACATGGCTACACGTAGATGGGGAGGGCACGTGAGGGGGGAGCATGATTAAAAAGGGCAGATAATCAAGAAATGGACATTCACAGTGTTCCCCAGCAGGGCAGAAGTTACACTTTCACAACAACTACCTAAAACGAGCATTTACAATGCTTGTCAGCAGGGCTGAAGTCACATCTTTACAGTAATTACTAAGGGACCTATTGCTTCAAAGGTGGTCAAGCAGTTCACAGGTCAGATTATCCTTAGAGTTTCCGAGAGAGAAGTCTAAGTGTACTTTATCAATCACGAGCTCAGAAACAGTTATTTCCCAAGGCTTGCTGTGTAACTATTAAGAAATGAAAGGCTGACTAAAAGGGGAAAGAACTGGAAGGGTTGTGGGAAAAATGCAAAACCATATATGATACGGTATCCCTGAATGATGAGTTAGATGTTGGAGACATGGATCCAATCTTGACTCTGACCCTTTCGTGGGATGTTGGGCTTTATAACCTCTCTGAGCCTTAGATTTCCCCATCCATAAAATGAGAATCAAGCTAACCCTTCCTAATCCCAGGATTGGGAGTTCTACAAATAAGATACCATATGCAAGTGTTTTCTAAAAGGGTCCTAAGATTATAAGAGACTTAACATCTATTGAATGCTAGTCAAATTGTGCCAAGCAATTTAAGATTTCATTTAATTCTCACAATAATTCCCCGGATTTTACAGAGTAGGAAACTGAGGGCTATAAGAAGCAATATGCCCAAGCTTCCCTTGATGGTAGGTGGTGATACTTGGCTTACAGCCTTAGCACTCAGCCCATATTCTTATCCAGTACACCTTGCTTCATCTTATGAATCGTTATTATCATTAGATACCTGTAGAATTAACATGGATCTTTGCTATAAACTGTTATAAATTCTGCTTTGTTACCTTATATTTTTGTGGTGGTTTGGAGCTATGTACCCCAGAAAAACACATTCTTAAAATTAATCCATTCCTCTGGCTGTGAAACCATTGTAAGCGGGACCTTTTGATGAGATTATTCAGTTAAGGTGTGACCCACCTCAAACAGGATGGGTTTTAATCCTATTACTGGAGTCCTTTATAAGCAGAATGCAATTCAGACAGAGAGAGAGAGAAAAACACAGGAAGCAAGAGACTGAAATTCAACAGAATCTGTAAGAAAACAGGCCAGAAGAGGCTGCCATGTGCATTGCTATGTGATAGAGGAACCACAGACCAAGGATCACCAACAGTCAGTCCCAGAACACCACAGTCTTCTGGCAGAGAGCATCACCTTGATGATGCCTTGATTCTGGATTTCTCCTAGTCTCCAAACCATGAGCTATAAATTCCCCTTGTTTAAGCCAACCCATTGCATGGTATTTGCTTTAGCAGCAAGAAAGGTAAAAAAATTTTAGATATACGTAATGTGTATATATTTGTTCATGTCTGTGTTAGATACAGTAAACATTTTTATTTAGAAATAATGATGAGTCAATCACCCTCATTAGCTGTGTGATCTGGACAAGTCACTTCACTTCTCTGGGTCTTTTCCTGAAAAAATGGCAGTAGTGCCTCTTTCTGGTTTCACATGTGAGCAGCAGTATGGATTCCAAACCCATTTCCATGAGCTAAGAAAAGGTACAGAAACAATAGAGCAGAGGTTCCCCCACACACACACAAAAATTTCACTGACCCTACAACTAGATCTACTGAGTGGTCTTTATGATAGTGGTAAATGAGGGGAGATTGGAAGACTCTCCTTTCTCCCAAATATACCTGTACCAAATGCCTGAAATTCTTACTATAACCTTCTATTAAATGCTATATTTGGGAAGAGGTTACAAAGGAAATCATTGACACTGTAGAATGAATGAGTTTAGCTGATTGCTGGAGAGACCTGAGCATCAAACCACAGATCATCAATAAAAGGGAATGAGAAGGAAGTGGATGTGGCTCAAGTGATTGGGCTCCCATCTACCATATAGGAGGTCCAGAGTTCAATTCCCAGGGCCTCTTGGTGAAAAGCAAGCTGGCCCAAGTGGAGTGCCGGCCCACACAGAGTGCTGGCCCACGCAGAATGCTGAATCATTCAGGAGTGCTGGCCCATGGGGAGAGCTGGCACAGCAAGATCACGCAACAAAAAGAGACACAGAAGAGAGAAAATGAGAGACACAGCAAATCAGGGAGCTGAGGTGGTGCAAGAGATTGAGCAGCCTCTCTCCACTCCAGAAGGTCCCAGGATCAGTTCCCAGTGCCACCTAAATAGAAGACAAGCAAACACAGAAGAACACACAAAGAGCAGACAGAGAGTGCAAAAAACAATGAGGTGGGGGGGTGGGATAAATAAATAAATCTTTAAAAGTAAAAGGGAGGGGGAATAAGAAAGGCAGAGGTTTGGAGGCCTAGTTGGCCTTGAATTAGCCCTGCATTCAGGACAGAGGAAGAGATGGGGTCCTTACTAGCAGAGTCCAGTGTCCAAACAAAGTGCTGGTTCCTTCCTGAAGATGCAAGATAGTGCTGTGGGGAAAGACAAGAACCACAGCGCTGAGAACTGCAAAATTAGCATCCTAGACTGCACTGCTAGTCTAGCTGTATGACCTCAGGCAAGTCACTTCACTTCTAGGAGGAAGTTCTTTCATCTTTAAAACGAATGTGTAAAACTGTATAATATCTAAGGTCCCTTCAAGCTTGAACATTGTACAATATTTTCTGTCCTGCTTTTCTAACTGTCCTACCCTCAACACAGCAGAATTGTTTCCTCCCTCCTCTCCTCTGCAGGCTGGCATGGTATGGTAGCATGAACAGTGGATTGTTTCATCTGCTTTAATTAGTGTTCATCTCTCTCTACTAAGCTGTAAGCTGCTTGAAAGCAAGAACCTTGCTTTATTCCTCTGCGCCCTCAGCACATTGCCTAGCAAACGTAAAATATGCAATGATTGTTGAAAAGATATTTTAAAGTGTAAAGCTCTATACAAGTATAAGATATTATTTTTATCTTTTTTACCCTAAAGAGCATGGGCTGCCTTTGCCAAGTCATAGATAGTGTGAGAAACTCCAGTACTGAAAATCCAGCCCTTGCAAAACCTGTTTTGTTGTTTTCTTTTTTAAAAGAATGTATTGCTTTTATTTATTTTTTTAAGCCAAGAATGAAATAAAAGCTCGTTCACAAGTCCCCAACTAGAATTCAGTGTAGAGGGGACTAAATTAGTTTGAAAAGTACTAAAATCAAACCACCAAACCTAAGCAACATCAGAGGTGGCAGGGAAGGGGGTGTGTGTCCTATAATCAGCCATTCTGTCCACCCCCTGCCCAGACCACACCCATCCATGTGCTTTCTGGCCCAAAGTTCTCATGAGGCTTTTGTGGCTCAGACTGTACTCTAAACAATTGTTAGGGAAAGCTGCTTTAGGTGAATTGCATCTGAGTTTATGCAAAGCCAAGAGCTCTGGGCCCTGGTCCAGGGAAGGCTGAGCTGAAAACTATCAACCTTCTTCAGTTCACCCATCATCAACCAGCCTCTGCCATGCAGCTGGTTTTAAACAATCCAGGGAATTTGTACAAGGTCATTTCCCAGGCAAAATGAAAACAGCCAGGTGACTGACCAGCAGTGAAGAAGAGCCATAATTAATAGTAGCAGAGTCTTCAAGCATGAAGGTTTGGATTCAGTTCAGATAATCTCCCAAAGGTTGAAAGACATTCTCAAAACCTTGTGGGGTTCCAAATTTAGACTGCCACTTGGCTGAGAATAAGCTTAATGATGCTTCCTTGGATGGAAGACATGATTCTTATTCCAAGTTGGACCAAAGACAGGAAAAAAAAGATAAAGTATAAACTCTAGGAGGCAGAGTTGAATGGATGGGTTGAACAGATTTTGGATGCATAGATGGATAGACAGATGGATGGGTGGATGGATGATAGCTAGCTAGCTAGCTAGATACAGATATATTAAATAGATATCTTCATTTATGTGGAAAGCAGCCATTCTGGAGCATTCCTATTTTATGATGAGTAAAACTAGCTTCTGTAGCAAAAAGAGGAATGTGGATTGATGGTCAAGAATGTCTGCCATGGTGAAAAACAAAACCATTCCATAGCCAACAGGCACTGCTCATCCCTGGAGGGTTGAGTCACAGTCTTATTACAAGCAGAGGGACTGATCAAATGGCCTCTGGGGGTCAGTCATAATTCAAGATCTGGTTGTTCATCATGCCCTTCCTAATCCTGTAATGCTGATGCAATTACGCGAGAGTAGCAAATCCCCGGAAAGAGGACTGGAAGCTGCCTAACATCCTCAGAACATGCCTGGCAATCCAACGCCGAGGGGAACACTTAGCGCTTCATTTTTTTTCACTTGAAAGGAAGATCGTAAAATCATTATAATAATCCCTCCTTATAGTATTTTATATTAAAGTACCTTAATATCGGTTATGTTTTTTGACCCAGCCCCCCTATGAAGCAAGCAGATGTCTGTTTGGTTGCTTGTTTGGGGGATTTATTTCCCATTAAAAAGAAAACTGAGTCCTAGGGAAAATAAGTGTCTTAAATAGAATCACAGAGCTAGTTAGGGGTGGTTGGGACCAGAACCCAGATCTCCTGTCTCAGTGAGTTTCTTTATCCATAGCACTCCCTGTATGTCATTAGATGCTCAAAGAGGTCCACAGAAGACTACATTTAGAAATTTCTGACCTGGAAGTCATGCATAGGAGGATGTATAACCATGCTTATATGTATTTTGTTTGTTCATCTGTTTTTTATTGGCCTTGTAATCTCAATCCAATCATTTCCTTTGCTCTGAATGTTAGACTTCTCTGACAGTCCTCAGGACTAATATAATGACAAGATAGTGCATGTATGAAACAAGATACCTATTATGCCTTCAGAGTCATATTCAAAATCAACTCATGAGTACCAACTATATGCCAGTTATTAATAGATATCTTTTGTTATTTGATCCCTACAATGACCCTGTAAAGTTGGCATTATTTTCCCCATTTTACAGAGAGGAAATTGAGATACAAAGAGTTTAAGTAATTTGTTAAAGGCAGCACAGGCATTAAGTGCCTTGGATTGTTAGTTAGAAGGGCCAAATGAATGAAAAATAAATTTCTAAAGAAATTCAGAGGTATGCAATATTCTCACTGACCTGATTTTGTGATAATCAGGGTAGGGTAAACATTCACTATATTAGAAACCATGCATGTGTCCCCAGACCTAGTTTTTCTCCCTGGGTCTGGTTTTTAGAATGCTGTGATAAACTAAGCCTGATTTTTTTTTTTACTTTTTTTTTTTTAAGCCTGATTTTTTATATGACCATTCTGTATGGGAAAAGACTGTAAATTTGGGTATCTTTGGTCAACCTTAAGAGATATAGCAGGGGGACGGATGTGGCTTGGGTGGTTGGGCATCTGTCTCCCATATGGAGGGACCTGTGTTCGATCCCTGGGACCTCCCAGTAAATATTAAAAAAAGAAAAATACAGAAGGCTTGTGGGCCACCAGGCCCTGTGTGCAGGTGCACCTCCAGTCCCCGCGAACGGGTGACCCACCAGGCCCCATGCATGGCTGCGTCGCCAGGCCTCGCAAGCGAGTGTGCCGCCAGGGCCCACGAGCCACACAGCAAGTTGATGACGTAACAGGAGAGTGGCACAAGGGAGAGCCAAGATGAGATGCACCAAAAAAACAGGAACTAAGGTGGCGCAGGCGGTAGGACGCCTCTCTCCTACATCGGAGATTCTGAGGATCGAATCCCATGAAGACAGAAGGAGAAGGATGAGAAGAAAGGGCAGGAAACAGACACAGAGTTGCCCAGTGAATGGACACAAAAACAGCAAACACGGAAGGGAGGTAAAAATGGATAAAAGTAAATAAATAAATAAATAAATAAATCCTTAAAAAATGTGTAGGGGAGGAAGATACAGACTATAGTTAGTAGTAATAGCTTGACGATGCTCTTTCCTGATTTGTTAACAAATGTTTCACAATAATGCAGGTTGTTTGTGTGTGGGAGCCCTGTATGATGTTATGCATGTTTGTTTTGTAAGTTCACGATGTATGTATGTTCATGTATGAATGATATACTTCAATAAATTGTTTAAAAAAAAAAAAAGAAAGAAATTCAGAGGAATATGAAATCATTCCCACTTGGAGTGGTTCAGAGAGTGTGTGCTCAGTACAGGACTACAGAGAGAGGAATTTCCCAAGAACTTGGAAGTGTGACAAGGATTGTATCTCACCTTCTGGTCTTTGTAGGGGAGTATGGCATATCTCAGCCTGACACTGGGGCTTTATTTGTGTGCAAATGAGGACGAAGTGGCCAGTGATACAAGATGGAGAAGCCAGAGATTCCAAATTGTTTTACATTGGACATGGCCAAGTAGAAGAGATCAAGATGGAAGGAGAGTGTGAAAGAGCAAATTGCCAGTCTGGGTTGAGTTTAAGAAGTTTTTAGTAATTTTGAGAGTAAAGCATAAGATTTAGGAGTTGCTCTGCTCTGTGATACAATGGAAGAGTGAGAAGAAAAGAAATGCCCTTCGCTGTAGGAAATCATAAGCAAATTGTTTAATCTCTCTCATCCTTGGCTTCATGATCTGTAAATGAGGAATAAGAATAAAAGAATCCTGGTCAAAAATAAAATGAGACAATCTATGTAAAGTTCCTGGCACTTAAGAACTTAATTGGTGTAGGACCTGTTACTTGTTGGGGAAATACAATTAAAAACAAAATCTTCTCCCAACACAGAAAAACTCTCCACAAAGATAAAGGAGAAAGAAAAACTATTTTATTTTATTAAACCTGAATGGGATGCTTCACAGGCAATCTGCTAAAGGAATGGCAAAGACAGAAAGAAAACTCACCCTTTTTCTGTACGTAAGTGGATACAACTCATAACATATATGTTCTCAAGATATTCTCATCCTTATTATCAGAGATGAGTTTACAATTTGGAGTCAGGTGACAACTGAAGTTAGGTTCATCTTCCCCTCGAAAGTGGAAGATAGAGCATTCTCTTCCCTGGTGATTGCATTTCAAAGAGATGGCTCTCAGTTCCTTGAAGAAACATTTCTGAGTTGTGAGGCTGGCCAGGGGCATTTGACTTTACAGTGTCATCCCTGTGTTACTAAAATACAGTAGTATTGCAATCTAATTATTTCCATTGTTGTTTCTACCTTCATCTGGGAAAAATTGCAGTCACCTAAATATCCAGCAAGCCCATAGAAAAATGAGAAGCAAAGCAATTATCAGATTTACACTAGGATGAATTATTTTAAAATTCAGTATAATATTTCCTTGTGGGAATAACCCTTAAACACATCATACCAGTGGTGAATGATTAAGTGTTGATTAGCAATGCATAAAAATTCTCCATCATAGTTATTTTTCTAGCTGTTATGATGTCCTTATTTTTGGTGCTTTTAAATGATTAACTCTCTGAGTATTATCTTGTAATTCCTTATGAAATCTTACCCAATCCAAGACAAAGGAGTAGCTTAACTCTGGAGCCATATAATTTAAATATTTAATTTTCTTCATCTAGGGCCCAATAAATTTCTCCTGAAATCTCATCAACTACATAAGTAACATCACATTTACATGATAGTTTAGGCCCTTCAGTAATTTTTCCATCTTCCCTAAAATGTTTCTTAGATGTGAAATACAAAAACACCCAAAACCATTATCTAGTATCAAAGTCATATTATCAGGCATTGGGTTCAGAGTACAGATGGAACCTCCAATGCTTAATACACATAGCTCTAGTTGATTTAAGTCTTGAGGACAAACCCATCCTATGGGTCATTTTTCACATCTGTCTAAATCAATAGTTATATTATTGTAACAATCAGCCAAATCTCCATGAATAATAGGCATCCACCTTTGCTTATCCATCCATACTGGAACTTGGGAGAACTTGCATCCTAATGCTTTCTGCTCTATTTGTAAATAACTGGCATCTGTTTGTCTACTAATTAGACATTTCTCTTTTCTACACCATCCCTCTATCACTTTCATTGTAGTCATAGTCTCAATATCTCATTGTTCCCTTAAATATGAGCAATCCTGTAATTCCAAACTAATGATGGTATCTTGGAGTTGCTTTATAGCTAATTGCTGCTGGGCTATACAAGTGAGTGCCTCTGAGACCCTTGTGGTGATTTTCTCTTCTTGTATTAAATTATTCTAAACAGTCCAATTCCAAATTTGTCCCCATTTCCATTGTAATGGACCTTCCAGAGCAATATCTTGTATGATGTTGTGATCCCACCTACTTTGCGATTATATTATGTGTTTTTGTCACCATCCCAAAGCATTAAGCTTAAGGTCTCAGTATCAAGAGTTAGCTACACCTTTGCCTGCTCCTATGCTTCCCAGGATTGTATTCAATAAATTCCTTCTTGTCTTGTCCTTGATTGGCCCCAAACGCTTTCCTTATCAAACAGCTTCCATAATGACTGGGCCCAAGGAACACAAGTCTGGTTGTAAAGACTGATATTGGTCTCAGATACATTAAGAGAAAGCATGTATCACATAATCCTGGGACTATTACAATAGGCACAAGGGATTGCCATGTTCTTTCAAGGAGTCTGTTGAAAGAATCCCCCCCATTTGGGGTATAATTTACCACTGCTACTTTTACAACTATCAGTAGTTTTATTGAACCCAATTTCCACCAGGTAAGAGAGCAATTTGCTAGCAGGGTTACTTCTACACTTCCCTTGATTGTAGTATAGCAAAAAGTCTCCTTATTTCTCTAAAGATCCTTCCAATAAAATCGACAAAACATTTCTGTGGTAAATTTAGCTCCTGAGTACCTGGATGCATATTCATTACGTTTGCTGTAGTATAATCAAAAATTAATCATTCAGATGATTTTCCCCGTACTCTGCCAATAATCGTTACTCATAAGTCCAGACTACGTCTATGCTAGGAACACAATGCAGAGATGATGGAAAATGCGTGGTTATGGGAACCATTAGTGGGAGTACAGAAAGAAAAGGCAGTGTAACAAACATGTTGGTTCTCTAATAATGTTTAATCTGTAATTAAAGTCATTGAAGTACTGACTGCCATGAGTAGGACATCAAGGCAGTCTAAAAGCATAATAATAAGATCTATAGAATACCTCATTTTGGGTTGAATTCAGTCCCAATACCAGTTACTGTGGAAAACTCGTTTTTTTTTTTTTTTAAAGATTTATTTATTTATTTATGTCTGCCCCTCCCCCCTTGTTGTTTTGCGCTCACTGTCTGCTCTCTGTGTGTTCTTCTGTGTCTGCTTGTTTCCTCTTTAAGTGGCACCAGGAACTGAGCCTGGGACCTTCTGGAGTGGAGAGAGGTGCTGAATCTCTTGCACCACCTCAGCCTCCTGGTGGCCATGTCTCCTATTGTCTCTCTTCTGTGTCTCTTTTTGTTGCATCATCTTGCTGTGCTAGCTCTCCTGCGCAGGCCAGCACTCCGCGTGGACCAGCTCTCCCCTCAGGCCAGCTCACTGCGCGAGCCAGCTTGCTTTTCACCAGGAGGCCCTGGGAATCGAACCCTGGACCTACCCTATGGTAGATGGGAGTCCAATCACTTGAGCGACATCCACTTCCCAAAAACTTAAGTTTTAAGTCCTTTTTGGGAACCACAGTCCAGCCCTCCTGCGGAGCTGGCTTCACATGGGAAACATGAATCCAGTTGAGGTTTTCTTTCATTTTTCATTCTTTCAGAAGTATGAGTGATAGTAGCACTTGAAAGGGTCCTTCCCAATGTGGTGACAGCCTGTCTTTACACTGGCACACCTTTATGTAGACAAAATCTCCCAGTCAATAGTGGTGGCAGGCTTCCTCCAGCAGGTCTGTCCAGGTCTTCATGACTTTAAGTCATTTTCTTCTGCAGACATCGATTCTATGAAATCCCACTGCTGCCAGGTTCCTGGCAAAGTTTGTCAAGGAAAACTTCCTATGCTTACCTTGGAAGTAGCCTGTAAAGAATTCTGTTGACAATTAGCACATCTTCTTAATATGTTTTAGATAATTTCATATGTTGGGTAGGCATAGTAAGAGTTTAGTGCTTTTAAAAATCCCTCTCTTACTCAGATGATTTTGTTGATGATGCAGTAACATTAAGCAAATAGGGGCTGTGGTAAGAATTATTTTGTTAGATAATTCGCTTAGGCCAGTCAAATTTCTTTTAGCCCCTTTTACAATCCGTCTGTCCATTTTCTTCCGTGGAACATATATTTTTAAATGAACAAAAGATTTTTCAGGTATTCAAATAGGGCTTCTAAGGTTGGTGTCTGTTCTGTTGTGACAGAGACTTTAGAAGCTTTGTCTGGCCCTAAAGCCCTGTGTGAGCTCTAAAATGGATTCTTGCTATGTGAGCAGACCATTGTAAAGCCTCTAACAAATCAGCTATCAATTTTCCATGAGATATTTTAGTTTCAATCAAAGTCAAGAATCTCCTATTTTTCCAAATCTACCCTGTTGTATGACAGAAAAGCACATTATGTGTGTGTCTGTCTGTCTGTCTATCTATCTGTCTGTCTGTCTGTCTTCACTTAGAACCAAGAATTGCAGTGCTGATAATGGACATTAGCTATACTTATGCAGACTTAATTCCTGACAAAACATAAGCTTTGAAAATTTCCTAAGTCACCACAGCATAAGAAGCCTAAAGCAAGCTACTTCACCCCAAGTATATGACCCATCAGTAAACATTATCTCAAATATGCGTTATGGAAAGAAGCAGGCCATTTTAATCTGCAAAACGGGTTGACTCCTAGATTATAATGTTCTGTGGCCTTCAGCTGACAACAAATGTCCTAAATATTGTACCTCAGTTTGGCAATATTGCAGTTTTCCTAGTGAGGCCTTATGCCCCTGTGAAGCAAAGAATTGTTATAAACCAAAATATTAGTTCTGCATTACTCTTTATTTTCTGAGACTGCCAACAAATCATCTGCATTTTGAATAATTATCGATACTTCTTACAGAAAAAATATATTTAAGTTGGGTTTTTTTATTTTTCTACAAATGACCAGGGAAAATAGTACAGATGTCCTAAAACCCTTGAGAAATCCTTTGCTGGAAATCCTAGACTTCTTCATAAATAAACACAAATAGAATTTAGACGCATCTACTAGAGGAACAGAAAGAAAGGAAAAATAAAAGAAACACAGATCAACTACATAGAGAAGAAAACTTATAGCTAGCAGTACTGAAGTCAGGATAGTTGCAGGGTTGAGAACTACAGGACTTAATGAACGACAAATTTATTTACTTCTCTAAAATCTTGGGCAAATCTGTATAGGGATGGGCATTTTTTTAAATCAAATTTGCCTTCTTTCTTAGACTAGAAGTATGGGAGTATTACAGATTGAGTGTCTTTCTAAAATTAGCCATGATTTTTCTAGTTCTTTTATAACCGGTTTTAGTCCTTCTGATTGAGCTCTTGACAAATGATATTATTTTACACATGGCTTATTCTTTTGGTAAGTTATTTTTATAGTTCTAGACCACAAATTAAATATCATTATGCCCTAGGGCCCAAGTGATTCACTGATCTGAGTCTACTTGGGGTGCTTTTTCTAGCACTGTCTGAGACTGCCACCCTCTGCCATGCCCTTTTCCTTTTAGAAGGTACATAGGAACCACCTCAGATGGCTTTTTCAATCAAGGAGCTTCACAGACTCTACATTAGGAGCGCCTTTAAGTTGTACAGTAGGTCTCTCCCCAATGAGTTTATAGGAAAATCAGGAGAAAGGGAAAAAAAAAATAAAAAAGTTCCTCAGTCAGAGGATCTGCCAAGGAAAAGAAATAAGTAGGAAAAGGAACAAAGCTGCCCAAAATACTGACATCCTGTATTGATCTACCATCAGACGCAAAGTAAGAAATTCCCAAGGAAATTGCAGAATAAGTGCAAAGAGTAGCACCATTTCCATCTCTGAAATTCCCTAAATCTGTCCATTTGACTCCCTAGCTTTCAGGACTTTCCTGATTCCCTTGCTCCTACAATTTCTGAATCCTCTAGAGTGTCTTTCTACAATCCCTCTTCAAAGGTACTGTCTTCTAACAATAACATAGAGTACCCCCCCCCTTTTTTTTTTTTTTTTTTTGCTGTCCCCATAAATTGATCAGGATAGGTATTATTCCTTTTAGTAAAAAGTTCTTATACAGCAGTTTTTAAGTTTTTCTCTTCTTTGTTTTTCTCTAGATTGTCCTAAAACTGAGTAGCTACTGCCGAGATTTGAGTAATAGTCTGCCCTTGCCATTCGTGATGGTTAATTTCATGTGTCAACTTGGCTAGGTTATGGTGTCCAACTGTTTGGTCAATCAAACATTGGCCTGATTCCTGATACTGTGAAGGTATTTCCTAGATGGCTCTAAACCATTATTCAGTTGATTACATCTATGATGAGCACCTGTATGATAAACAAAGGATATTGCCTTCAGCAATGAGAAGAGTCTCTTCATCCAATCAGTTGGAGGTCTTAAAGGGAAAACTGAGGACTAGAGCCGTAAGGAAAGAATTTGTCTCTATTCAAGCCAGCCTGCTTTTCCTGGAGAATTGAACTTCACTTTCATCAAGTTTCCGACTTAAGGCCTGCCCTATAGAACTTGAATTTGCCAATCCCCACAGTCATGTGAGCAAAGTCCTAAAATAAATCTCTCAATATTTCTATTGTTGGTTCTGTTTCTTCTCTGGAGAACCCTGACTGATATACCATACCTACCAACTTTTCCCTAATTTGGAATTGGATCGTTTCTAAGACAAATATTAAAACTAGGGCATGATTTTGATATGCCTCCCAGATCTATGCTAGTGCCTTTTGAGAAAGTCTCAACTGATGAAAATCAATGGGAACTCACCTATCTTCTGGGTACAACACAACTTCTCCCAAATCACCTCTAACAAAATGGCTTCAGGTACAACATCAGCAACCCCTCCCAGTGGGCCTCTAGCACTCTTTGATCTATCTTAGATGCAGGGGATGATGGATATTCAACTTCTCTTGGCCAGGGTACCCCTTTCTGTGGCAAGTCATCCTTCCACCAGCAAGCTTACTCCATCAAACAAGTGAAGTCCACTGGTTGTAGAATTCTCTGCAGCACCCAATGCACATTCTCTTACATAGGGCTGTAAAATGAAAACACGCTGAGGTGTATTTCTACAAACTTCTATGGGTCTTCCCAGGAAACAGGAAAAGAAGCCTTTGGAACAGTTAAAAGGGCATGAAAAAAAATTTTTTATTAAAAAAATTAAAAAGGGCACATGTATTCTTTTTTCATTTGCCCCTGGTGGGGAGAGGAGGGTCTGGCAGCTTCCTGGTGGCCTCAACTTTGCTGGTCCCCTGAATAGGAAGGGCTGGTTTTCCTCACATTGAAAGAGGAAAAAGATAGAGTTATATGGCACTTTGGTCTCCATTCTCGTATTAGTATTCATCAGCTTAACCCTTTGTCTTTTCCCAAGTGACCAGCGCAGCTACTCTCCATCCTGTTGCCGTCATACAGGGACACAGTCTTGGTTCCAAGTTCTCAATGATTCCCTGAACTTGTCTCTTTATCATGCCTGCTTTCCTGGCTATGTAGTGTGTGGACAAGGGACTCTTGGAGGTGGAATCTGGGCTAATATAGGAGGTGGATTCAGGACCAGGCGTGAGACATGCCAGCCTGTGTCCTCAAACAGAGCAGGTAACTCATTACCGGTTAGAGAAGTTTTGCCCTCGTCCCTCTTTTCAGAAAAACCCAGTAATGAGGGGAACCACCACCGAAAAGATCCCCTTCCCCTTTCCAGGAGTCAGCTTGAGACAGGGAGGCATAAGGAGAGATAGTGTAAACAGAGGCAGGCAGCAGAGAAAGAGGAGGGAGAGGGGTTCTATGAAAGAGAAAGTGCCTTTCACGCTCACATTCTCTTGTCCATTTTTCTCAGTCTTTCATTCTGGCTCTTCAAATCATCTTTTTACTTTCCTCTTAGAATCACTTTCATTCCATAAATATCAGTAATTTATTTGCTTGGGATGAGACTCATCTGAAAACTCCAGCGAATATGTTACTTTATCCAGATCAAAAGAACCACCTTCATGCAACTGCAAGCCTAGATTGTCCCATCCCCATTCCAAATATAACACAGACATTAGTCCTTTAAGAGAAAGACCCTCGCTTAAGTAGAAGGCATTGAAAAATACATTAATTTGTAGGAAATACTTTGACATATGAAAAGTTTTCAGATTGAAGGAATTATGCAATAAGTAAAAGCTAAGACAGCTCATTGAAATCATAAGGCACTTTAAAAATAAATTGGTAAAAATAACCATGTACTACCTAACCAAGAATCATTCGACCAAGAGGAAAGTGGAATATTCCTTGTTTATTGGTTAGTGGCAGTATTTATTTGTAACCTTGATTATATTAAAAGATATACCTATATATATATATACTTTCTATTAGTATGTTCTGTATTGATAAAAATGAAGAAAATTAATTTCACTATGTTTGTCTTGCTAAAATAACAATGCGCCCCCCCCCGCCCCCGGTGTTATTGCTAAAGTTAGCACTAAATTTTAATCCAGGGTCAGTAACTCCAAGGTTTAACATCTCCATGGCTAGATTTAATGAACTGCCATTCACTGTTAAATTAGTTGCCATAATTCTATTTATTAATCATGCCCACAACATTAACTGCAAGATTTATCTATATTACTAAGAAACATCTGTTCTTGCCAGAAAGTAGTCAGATTGTCACCTTGAGTTATAAGCAGATTGGCTAATTTTGGTATTAAATCAAGGGAAATGTCTGGTAATTAGAAAGTGAAGAACTGTTAGAAAAGCAAGGATGAAGAAAATAATGAAGCAGGGCACATAGGAAATGGAAAGCCCGGTTTAGGAAGGAGGGGCAGCTGAAAGGTAGGGTCAGTGAAGGCTGCTCAACCTACTAGCTCCCTTCTTTATGGAAACATATCCTTAGATTATAGTATGCAAAGTACTGCTTTGTTGATTACACTATGAAGGAATGCTCTTTATGAACAAGGCTATTTTGGAGGAGGGTGGAAAGAGCAAGGAGTGCTATGAGTGTTTCCACTGCATAAAGAATGCTGATGTAGAAGTGTCTCTTGTACAGTGTGGATGATTTAGTAAAGGGTTTTAGAACCCTTTTTTAACCCATGCTCCATTCAGTAAACATGAAAAGCACATTTTCCTTAATGTCATTTGAAATTTCAAAATAAATATTGTGTCTAAAAAAGAGAGAGAGAGAGAAAGACCCATAGGCAACATTCTTGGCATCCCATATTTTTCCAACCATATGGTGATCCTGACAGGATACTAAAGTCACGTTACCCATGCGTATTCAATAGTAAAATCTTGAATTTGGAGAAGGTGGCCCTTATCTGCCTAGTATTCCAAAAGAATGGAGGAATTCAGGGTCCCTTACCTGACTGTTGTGTGTCTGTTGATCTTCAGCTGGTCCTTTCCATTCAGGAAGTGCCAGATAATCTGGGCTACATCACCAAAATCGTTGGGGAAGTATAACTGAAAGCAAAATCTCCCCCCCACCCCCAATCCAGAAAACCTCTCCACAACAATAGAAAAGAAAAACTATTTTATTGTTATTAAAACAATGTGATGCATCACAGGCATTCTACTAAAATGATTGCAAAGAATGAAAGAAAGCTCACCCTTTTTCTGTAGTTAAATGGATACAACCTAGAACACACATGTTCTCAAGATATTTCTCATACCTTTATGATCAGAGTGGGCTTGCAATTTGGAGTCAGGTGACTACTGATATTAGTTCCATTTTCCCCAGGAAAGTGGAAGATAGAGCATTCTCTTCCTTGGTAATTGCATTGCAAAGAGAAGGCTTTTAGGTCCTTGAAGAAACATTCCTGAGCTGTGAAACTGGCAAGGGGCTTATTTAGCATTTGACTTGACATTCTGTAATCCACCTTTGGGAGTGAGCTGTTTCAGTGACTTTAGCAAAGTTTTAAACTATTCTTCAATGCTTTTTTGGATTTTGGACTGCTGTTTCCTCAGAATGTGTCATCACGTTGATAGGGCCACACAGGGAATTGCGATTTTAAATAGAATGGCCTAAGAAAGGTAAAATTGAACAAAGACGTGAAGGTGGTGAAGGAGAAACTCCTGTCAATAGCTTGGAGAACAATGTATCATGTAAATGGAACATCAAGTTCAAAGGCCCTTGGACATGGTTAAGGAATGGCAAGAAGAAGTGAGCAAGGGGATGAGTGGTAGCAAATGAGGTGGAACAATGGCCAGTTGCCAGAATGGTAACACCCTGTAACCCTTGGTGAGAACTTTGATATCATTTTTAGGACAATGATATCAACGTACAAGGGGAAGACATTTTAAGCACAATGGGAAGATAGACACTAGAGGATTTTGAGCGAGAAGGAAGCATTTAGTTTACCTTTTCACAGTTCATTCTGGCACCAGTACACATAATAGACCCCTGGAGAAACAGAATGGAAGACAGATAACAGCTAGGAGACAGTTGGAATCCTTAGGGCAGAGATGGCAGTGGCTTGGATCAAAGTGTAGCTGTGGAAGTGAAGAGGTGCATTCAGATTTGGCATCATTTTTAAAGCAGAACCAATACAATTTGTTGATGGATTAGATGTGGTGCATAGAGGAAAAGAGAAGTAAAAGATGGCTCCAAAGATTTGAACCTGAAGACGTAATTGGGTAATACAATCTTTGCGATTTATATAATTATCCCTCTATACTGAACATGCAATTTTTTTCCATAATGTTTGCTATAATAGACAATGCTGCAATAAACACAATTGTACATTTGTCTTTAAAGGCTAGCAGCTATTGGTGCAAGAGACATTCCTAGAATTGGGTTTGCTGGATCAAGTAGGCACAATTTACATTTTTAAAGAAATATTGGCAATTTACTTTCTAGAGAGGTTTTAATAATTTACACTCCCAAAAACTGTATAGGAGAGGACCAGTTTCCCCATTTTCCTGTCAGCAAAGGACATTTTAAAGGTTAAAATAAGCCTTTCATTTTTGCCAATCTGATATGTGAAATACAGTATTTCAGTATTGTTTTGTTTTTCCCTGATTCCTAGCAAGGGTTTGTATCTGTTTGTGTATTATTAACAAATTATATCTCATCTCTTGTTTATTCATATCCTCTTCCTATTTTATTAAGTGAGTTTTCTTATTAATCTGTAAAAGCTTTTAGAATATGAAGAATATTAACCTTTTATTGCACATATTTCCTCATTTATCATTTTCCTTTGAACTTTAGTTATATCTTTTGCCATAATCAAGTTTTTAAGTTATGTAATCAAGTGTCTGTTTTTTTCCCTTATGATTTCTGAGTTTCCTTAAAAAGAGAACATAGTAAAATTATCCATACTTCTTTTTTTTAGAAGTAGTTCTGCAAATACTTTTTTTTTCCATTTTTTATGGCTACTATTGGTGATTGAATCATGTACCCTACAAAAGGCATGTTTGGATCCCAAACCCTGGTCCCGTAGGCATGAACCCATTCATAAACAATTCTTTTGAAGACATTATTAGTTACTGAATGAGGGTGGGCTTTATTCCAATATGGTTTAAGTCCTTATAAGCAAAAGAAATTGGACACAGAAAGAGAAGCCACGGAGAACAGCCAGAAGCTGGGAGTCGATGGAACCCAGAAGAGAAGGGAGAAAACACTTCCATGTGTATTGCCATGTGACAGAAAAGCCAAGGAACCTCAAAGATTGCTGGCCAGCAAGAAGACCCAAGCCTTCTGGCCTCTGAAACCATGAACCAATAAATTCCTGTTGTAAAAGTAATATATTGTACAGTATTTGTTTTAGCAGCCAGAAAACGAAAACAGCTACTTTTCTCTTTCAGTTTTATATTTCTCAAGTCAATTTGGTGATTTATATTTATAAGATAATCATTCGTGTCATATTTTCAGAATTGCTAGCATAAAGTTGTCCATAATCTTTCTTTTATACTTTAAATCACCTTTCTCTAAGATATACCCTCTTTCTTATTTCTAATATTGAATTTTTACTGTTGGTGCTAGTGTTTTTGCTGCTGCCTTGCAGTAAGCACAGGAAAAAACCATGGAGGTGCTCTTTGAAAGGAATAATTTGAGAAAGATCTCCAAAACTTTTGTTCATTTTTGAAGCATCCACACGGGTTTGATACTAGTCACCTCTTCCTGATCATGCACGGAATGAAACTGAGTGTGAATTCTATGCTCTAGTGGCCCCTTCTGCGGTTTATAAGATCCCCTGCTAGCCCAGCTCCACTGATCTAAGCCTGAGAGGAGGTGGTTTTCAAAGCAAGTAGTAGTTACCTTTGACACAATCAGGATTTAGATTCTCCAAATGCCTGGTAGCCTAAGGTATCTGCCACCTGTATGTAACCAGATAAGGGCAGGCAGAGAACATCAGTGGCCCAAGTCCCTGAAGCCAGCTCAATGGATGGTTATGATGGACTTTTCACAGACTCTGGATGAGGTGACCCAAAGTGGCCTTCTGGTACCAACAGCTTCCAAATGAAATTATGCCATATCCCTTTTTAAGAAAACAAAACATCCTGTTGAGATATAATTTTAAATATATTACTTTGTTGCAGGCTCAACATGAGTATAATCCAGAGGTCAATTTAGGAGCCTTCTGCTCCTTACATTCTAGACTTCATTTCCTTGAACTTCCACAACATATTGCACTAGACTTCGGTTTCCATGGTCTGGGGAAGTCCAAAGTGTGTTTCTTCCATCCCCTCCTCCATGTTTCTGTGAACACACAATGATCTGTCTCCCCATCAACCGACAGGATGAGCCTTTCACCAATGTCCACAAGAGATCCAGTCATACCAGACTTCTCATATTATTTGGGGATCAAAGTAGTGGTGATAATGTTGTGGCTGTCATGATGAGAAACCCAAATGGCACTCGGAGGAGCGGAGGAACCAAGCTTTATTATGTGCACAGGCCCAGAGGAAAGTTCGGTTTCCAAATTCTGGGCCCCAAGCCCCAGTTTTCTGGAGTTTTTATTGGGGTCTGCAGGCTCCCGTTCATTGGCTAGCAAGTTGGCGGTGGAATTTTTCCATTACCTTAGGCAACTAAGCAAGCATGGTTACAGAAGCAGAACTGCAGTTTATGAAATAAAACGGGCAGGGTTACAGAGCCAGAAGTGCAGGTTTCAGTTCTAAGGTGGGAGATTCTTGTCAGAAAAAGTGGGAGGGGTAGGGCTGCAGTGACTTTCCTTTGTCATTTCCCCCCTTTGATGCCCTTATAATTCCCATAGGGCATCATCTGTACTTAGGGGTCTGTATCCCCTTAGGGCTAGAGTTTTGGTGGTAGTTATATGTGATATCGTTGTTTCAGTGAACCTGATGAGTGCATTTATCAGGCATGGGCCAAAGATGGCCACTGTGAGCAAGATGAATAAGGGTCCAGCCAGGGGCAGAAGCCAAGAGGTCCACTGTCCAAGGTTCCAGCCCCAGAACTCGTTTAAGCGGTCCTTCCTCTTATGGATTCGATCCCTAAGTTCTTTCACTTTGGTAGTGACTATTCCTGTCTCATTAACATAATAACAGCTCTCTTCCCCCAGGAAGATACACATCCCCCCTTTTTTGGCAGTTAGCAAGTCAAGAACTCTCCTGTTTTGTAGGGCTACTCCAGCTAATGAGTTAATTTGGTTTTGGAGGAAACCAAAGAATCTGCTACTCGCTCCAGGTCTTCATTTAGTTCTTGCGAGAGCTTATAATAGAACCCAATAGAGGACCCCAGACCTGCTACCCCTGTTGTAGGAAGTACCCCGTGGCCACTCCTGCCCCTATGAGGATGGAGGTAAGCGTGGCCCTCTTAGCCCTTTTCTGATGGGGGCTGAGTGCCATTTCCAGTTCCATGTCATTGTAGATTGACACTTCAGGTGCCAGGGCAACTTCCTGTCCAGTTGCCCTCTAAGCACCTGTAAGCAGTGCTCCACATAGGTAAAACAGTCCCCAGGGGGAGCACTGAGTCTGATTAGTTGACAGAATTTGGCAGGAAGCGCACCATGTTTCAGGGATGTCCCCACTGGGAGGGCTGCTCCTAAGACAGGTTAAATTACCTTTTACAGTGTTTAAACGGACGTCGAGGGCTACAGGGCCAACAGGGGTAGTTTGATTACCAGTTTCTGTCTGTGTTTGATTTAAGTGCCAGTCAAAGGGAGCCGGGGTGCCCGAGTAGGCTCTCCTCCCTAAGGACAGGGATAACCAGCAGTGGCTGGTCCCAGGGTTGACCTCGTGGAGGAAAACATAGGTGGCATTAATCAGATGCCTCACTTGTTGCTGAACAGAGGCCGTGAACCGTGTGAGATGGTAAAGCCCTGTCATATTTGCTCGCTTGTACTCGGGGCTCTTAGCTAGTCGGGTGAGGCTGGCTCTGACTTGTTCCAGGTTTTCTTTCCGGGCTATATCCTGTACCCCACCCCCATCTGACATGCCTGCATGTGTATAATAAGTCCAGCAACTGACCTCTCCCGGGGTACCATAAGCTCTGCAGCTAGCCCTAGATTTTATTCGGGCCATCCAGAACCTTTGTCCCCTTTCCTCACAAACTGAGGCTTCGGAGAACCTATAACATTCTGCCGGCATATAGGTACGGTGGGTAAAGGAAGAGGAGGGTTGGTATTTCCCTGCGAGCTGTTTCAACCTATTCATTGCTGAGAGAGGGGCAGTCTTGTAACAACTGGAGCAGGGCTGGGAACTGGCATCAGCCCTGAAGGAGAATAGGAAATACAGCCTAAGGCACAGAAACATCCTACTATGTACCAGTATGCGATAGCAATTAAGGTTCTGTTCACGACAGTCCAGTCCGTGGGGGCCACAGCCGCGAGTCCAATTCCAAGGCGATCAGGCCGCATAAACACAGGCCCCACCAGGAGCAGGGGTCCATCCAGCTGGCGTTCGGCGAGGTTGGTGCTCGAGGATCTCGGGTGATTTGCACTCTCGGAGTGGTCGGGTACGGGATGGGCTGCCCAGCTGTTCTGCTCCTTATCGTGATGGGCCTTCTTGACCCTGGAATGATGAATCCAGGGGGTGATACCTGCAACTTTAAGAGCAGTGGGAGTTACAAGGATTACAGTATATGGACCTGTCCAGGTAGGCTGAAGGGGTTCTTTCCTCCAGTCTTTGACCCAGACCTGGTCCCCTGGCTGATGAAGGTGCACCAGGTGTCCCAAGGGGATGAAGTTTTGGGACAGGACAGTTTTATGTATTTCAGCTAGAGTTCTTCCAAGTTGCTGGAGAATGGAATCTCGGTTGGCCTCCCCCAGAAGCCTGAAAACTGGGAGTGGCCGCCCAAACAGAATTTCAAAGGGAGAGTAGCCTGTGGGTCCTGGGATGCACCAAACTCGGAGAAGGGCCAAAGGGAGTAAATCTACCCAGGGGAGACCAGTTTCCTGGCAGAACTTTGCTAGAGTGGCTTTGAGGGTTCGATTCATGCTCTCAACTTTCCCTGAACTCTGAGGCCTGTAAGCGGTGTGGAGCCTTCACTTAATTTTCAGCATTTTTGTCAGTTCTTGGACTGTGGCAGCCACGAAGGCCGGGCCGTTGTCACTTTCAATGGACAGTGGCAGCCCATGTCGTGGAATGACTTCTCTAAGCAGAGCCTTAGTCACTTTTCTTGTCTTTTCCATGCGAGTGGGGAAGGCCTCGACCCAACCTGAAAAGGTGCATATCATCACCAACAGGTATTTGTACCCTCGACATGGTTTTACTTCCGTAAAGTCCACTATGATATCTTCAAAGGGGGCTGTTCCCATGTGCTGGACACCTGCTGGAATGAGGGGGCCTTGCAAGAGGTTGTTCTTGGAGCAAACTTGGCATTGGCCTCCATATCAGACGGAGAGTCCCCTGATCCAAGTCTCTCTTCTCTTCTTGTCTTATTCTTTCTTTCTTATCCGCGGCATTAGCCACTGAAGGTGGTACAGAGAGAAGTCAGCTGGGCTTCTGGAAGTCTGCAAGGCTTCCAGTGCAGTTTTCCCTAGGTGGGTGAGCTGGTGGTATTGCTGGACAAGGGCATGTGCAGCTCCTTTTGGCACAAAAATCTGGTTATCTGGGAGCAGCCAAGCCCCTTGGGGGGGGGGGTTCGGCTTCCCCCTTCCTTTTCAGTCTACTCCTGCTCTTTTTGGGTGCAGTTTAATTGATCAGTCCTTTGTCCCAAGAGGGACAGCTGTGGTGTTAATTCCGGACTACAGAATGTTCAGCACCAGTGTCCACTATGAAAGTCATTGTCTGGCCCCCAACTTGTAATTTGACCATGGGCTCCTGGTGGCCAAGTTCCAGTGAGCCCGATCGCCCCTATTCAGGGTTGAGTACTGCCAGCCCGATCAGGTGGTCTTGGGGCTCAGGTTGGTATTTTCCTTTAGGGGTGCTTCCTCTTGGTGTCTGAAACTTCTGGGAGCACTCATTTTTCCAGTGCCCGCTCTCTTTGCAGTTAGCACATTGGTCTCTGGCCAGCAGCGTCCTCCTGGTGCTTCCCCCTTTTCGAGGTGGTCCGTTTCTCCCGGCGGGGTCGGCATTTCCCAGGGCTGCCACTAGTAGGGAGGTTTGGTGTTTCACTCGCTTTTTGGCTTCTCGCTTGGCCACTTCGTCCCGATTGATGAACACTTTGTTGGCGACCTCTAGCAGCTGAGAGATGTTCATGCCCGCGAATCCTTCCAACTTTTGGAGTTTTCTTTTGATGTCTGCCGCTGCTTGTGCCTCGAAAGCGGCGTTCACCATCCTCTGGTTTTCTGGAGCTTCTGGGTCAAAGGGAGTGTAGATCCTGAAGCCCTCGCAAAGCCGTACATAGAAATCCCCTGGAGACTCATCGGGTTTTTGAATAACTGACGTGGTATTTGTCATGTTCGTGGGTCGTTTAGCCCCTTCTTGGACCCCTTGGAGGAGCGCTTCTGGATATAGTTGGAGCGCAGCCAGTCCCTGTTCAGTGTTAAAGTCCCAGTTAGGCTTAGTTTCGGGTGCCGTCGCCCGTGCCCAATCCTCCGGGTCTAGGACACCAGTAGGGGCTTGCTCTTGTAGCCACTTTCGTGCTTTCGCCAGGATTCACCATCTCTCTTCAGTGTTAAATAGAGTCAGGAGGAGTTGGCGACAATCATCCCAGGTGGGACGGTGGGTCTGGAAGATGGATCCCACGAGATCAATAAGGGCCTGAGGCTTCTCCGAATAGGAAGGGGTGTGATGTTTCCAGTTCAAGAGGTCAGTAGTTGTGAAGGGATGGTAATACAAGATGGGCCCTCCTGGCTGGATGGTCCCATCTTCGCCCAGCCGGGGTGGACCCTGCATCTCACGGAGGGGCATCTGCAATGTGAGCTGTGCCAAACAGAGTCTCCTTGCCAATGGGGTTGCAGGACTCCCCTCTGGGGGTGTTGTTGGTTCTGCAAGGGCCAGGGGTGGTATCGCCGCATGATTCGCCTTTACCCCCTGGCCAGGAGGGGAGACCGAAGGGGGAGGCATCTCTGGGAGACCCGCCTGTGCTCCTAAGCCAGGAGGAAGGGCTGGGGTGGTTGGCACATATGGCCATGGGGGCAGTTGTGGGTCTTCTTCTGAGGACCCCTGATAAATGACTGGTTTCTGGTGCCTCACTTCTTGTGCAACTAAGACCCTGCTCTGTCCCTTCTTTCCAACGCAAAAGTGAACCCAAGGGGGCAGAGTCTGGGCTATTTCTAACCAGAAGTCATTATAGGGGAACTGATCTGGGTGGCCAGGGGTTCCGGTGACTACTAGCCACCGCACAGACCTTGGCTACGTCTAGGGTCCCTTCCAAGGGCTAGTTGATATTAAAAGTGGGCCACTCCAATTCACATAGAGTTCGGAGGGTGCCGGGGTTCATCCGGATACCATAATCTCTGGAAAATCCCTTCCTGAAGTTTTTAAGCATGCAGTTCAAGACAGTGGGTTTTGACTGTGATGAGCCCATACCCTGTGTCAGTGGCGCAAGACAGACAAAGGTGGGGTACCTCTTTCAAGGCCACTCAGATGCCCACCTGTCCGCGTCCCTCGAGGGAACTTAGGCTCGTCTTAGGCATCCGGGCAATTTTCTGGGTACGTCCATATGACGCAGCCGCAGAAACAGGTTGGGGCCCACGCTGACCCCGTGGCACAGGCCATGGAGCCACAAACTGGTACGATAGGCGCAAGCCCCTACCATCCACATTCACGCACACAATCACCCAGAGGTTAAACAATCCCTCCCACAGGAATTGCCCTATACTGGAGTCTCGTCACGCGAGACCTCAGGAGGTGATCAGTCTCCTCTTCCATCCAGAGACGGGCCTGACTGGGGCTTGGCACCTGGGTGCTTACCTTTCTGAAGTCTTCTGATATTGTTCAGTCTGTCTCCCTCCTGAGTCTGAATGGGACGTGGAGACACGGCCCGCGGGGTTCCGCCTCGGAAGGAGGTCCCGTCAAGACGACAGGAGGCACCTACCTCGTTCGCTCGGAGATCGCTGTTGGCCGCGCCCTTCGGTCCCAAGCCAGAGGCACAATGGGCCTGCTCGGTTGGGTTTCCCGGTCAGGGAGCCAAATGTTGCAGCTGTCGTGATGAGAAACCCAAATGGCACTCGGAGGAGCAGAGGAACCAAGCTTTATTACGCACACAGGCCCAGAGGAAAGTTTGGTTTCCAAATTCTGGGCCCCCAGCCCCAGTTTTCTGGAGTTTTTATTGGGGTCTGCAGGCTCCCATTCACTGGCTAGCGAGTTGGCAGGTAGAATTTTTCCATTACCTTAGGCAACTAAGCAAGCAAGGTTACAGAAGCAAAACTGCAGGTTATGAAATCAAGTGGGCAGGGTTACAGAGCCAGAAGTGCAGGTTTCAGTTCTAAGGTGGGAGATTCTTGTCAGAAAAAGGGGGAGGGGGAGGGCTGCAGTGACTTTTCTTTATCAATAACAGAAAGGGCACAGAATTCTGTCATCATGCTCACCACTGTCTTCTGAGTCCTTCTCTCCCTCTCCCCATTCTCTACCACCTTCCTCCTGAGTCCCACTCTCCCTTCCCTAGCTCCAAATACTTTTCCCTTTGTTATGCAAAGTATCTTTCTCCTTCAGAAGCATTGGTGCCAACAGACATCCAGGCCCTGGAGGCTCAATTTCTACCCCAAGTGGACTAACAAGGCATTTTCCTAAGAAAGAAGCTGAGACATTGCTTCAGAGGAATTCTTATTGCTGCTGCTAAAGAGGTAACATCTTTTGATTAAAAGAGGAGCACCAAGTTCAAGAAGCAGGAATCAAGCAACTATATGTTGAGTTCTTACTAGATGCAAAGTACTTTGGGGGGCTGGAGCAGTATAAAGCTTGCCTGCCTGTGAGATGCATATAATCCAGGTGGGTAGCACAGGAAACAAAGGGTCAGAGGAGAAGGTCACTTACAGTTGTGAGCTTCAGGATAGGAAGACCTATGATTATAAATGTGCCTGAAAAAGGAGCCAAGGCCCAGGTAAAAGTTCAAAGCCAGGTGACATTCAGCTCTTCTCAAATAGGCACACATTCCTTCATGCAGAAGCAAGCAGGCAGTAGTCGTCTCCTGAAAGATTCGTCATCATTCTGCAAAACAAAATGGGAGGGAACTTGGAAGCCAGAGGATCAGAGACATCCAGAGTTTAAAAACAATAATAAAAGGTCAAAGGAGATGCTAGTTAAGGATCTGTAAGGAAGCTGACCCAGCCTTCCTGCAAAGGAAAGGACCAGTAGCTGGAAGAAGTGACTCCTGCATGATTCAAGACATGTAATGTTGGAAGTTCGGACCATTTTCATTTTAGCGTCTGTTTGGATGAGTAGAGCATGGAGAAGTAGAGGGATGGCTGTGGTTGATCAGATACTGTCCCTCTCAAACCTACGTCGGAAAGTAGCAGAGATGAGAGTTATCAGTAACAGCAATGGTTCAGTGACTTTGTGTTTTTTAATTTTCACAATCTATAAGGTAGGTATTATAGTTCTCAACTTACAGTTGCAAAACAAATAAGGTTCAGAGGGATGGTATGAATTGCCCAAGATCATAGAGCTTGCAAGTGACTGAGCTGGATTTCAGCAGTAAAGCTGCCACCTCGAGTGCCCCAGAGCCTTAGAACCCAGTGGGAGAGACAGACACATAGATGAATACCTCCAAACCAAAGCAGCCCATGCTAAGTGTGTCACAAATGAATAAACAACATGCATGAGGACAGTAGAAAGGGAAACGTTAAACTTGTCCTTCTCCCTGCTTCAGTAAAATGTGCACTGACTATGTCACAGGTAGTTTTAAGAGGGAAGACCTACAGCCAGGGAGGAGGAAGAGCAGGACTACACCTGCCTTCCAAGAACAAAGAGCAAAGGCATAGAGATCTGAGACACCTGGAGTCAGATCTGCCTCCCTCTTTGTACGTCACTCCAAGCCAAAAAAAAAAAAAAAAAGGTCATCCTCCAATGCAACACAATATGATGAGGGGGCACTGGACTGGGAGGGGAGTCAGGAGAACTGAGCTTTTGAGTTTCCACTTTTCCATCAACTTGCAGTGTGAAACTGGAGCAAGTTATTTAAGAGGTCGAATCTCTGGGCCACAGCGTCTTTGCCTGAAAATGCGGGAGTTAGACTAGATGACTTTCAAGTCTCTCTGCCAGCTCGGAGCTTCCAGGCTTTCAGCCTGATGCCATGGGCTCCCTGGGCACTGAGTGGGAGACTGCCCCGGAGCATGCGTCCTGACAGAGGACCTCCCAGAGCTAACTCAGCCTCCTGTATTTTTTCCACCTGACCACGTCCTCATCTGCAGGGTAGTGCTATTGTCAGGCTGCCCATCAGATTGAACATTCCACCTCACAGGTGGATGCATTTCAGTGGGTCCCCAATAAACTGCAAAGAAATCCCTGCTTCTCGGATCAGATAGTCTGTAATGGCAGAAGTATTAACAGACTTCATTTTCAATGCAGCTCCCCTGCAGAATCAAAAGCCAAGCAAGAATCCCATGGTATGTTCAACTCAAGAGTCCCAAGTTTGGAATTTAAACTTTAGGATCCTCTGTGGCCTGAGTGAATGTAATTAAATCTCGGTTTTCCCCTACTGGACTTAATTATCATTCACTCAGTGATGGCAATAATAATACTAATAATAAGTTCTTACGTCAGGACTTTTCAGCTCTTAAAATGGCCTCGACATGCTTTATCTCACTTGAGTTTAATAATAAGCATGCAGCATAAATAGGGAAAGTATTATTACCTCCATTAATTCTAATAATAGCTAACATTTACCCCTTTGCATTTATAAAGTGCTTTCATACATATTTTCTCGTTGTACTAGAGGATGAGTTCCTGGATGCAAGGACTGTATCTTATTCATCTCTGTCCCCTGTGGTGTTTACCACAGGGCCAGGCACACAAAAGTCACTCAAAGAGTGTGTATGCAATTAGAAATTAATTTAAGACTCATGAAAACCTCATGGTGTTAAGGAAGATATTTTTATTCCTAGTCCTCAGAGAAATTGTGGCTCAGAGTATTTTAGTGGCATGTCCAGTCACACAGGAATGTCGAGACCAATAAAACAATAGTTTCTAAATAACTTCAAATTTTGGTGCTCTTTCCCCTACATCAGTGCTTGTCAAGCTTTAATATATAAATAGATATCTGACAATCTTGTTAAAATGCAGATTATGATTCAGCAAGTCTGCGGCAAGGGATAAGATTCTAGATTTCTAGCTAGATTCCAGGTGATGCAAATGCTGCTGGCTCAAGGACCACTTTTTGAGAGGCGAGTCTCAAGTTCAGTGGAGCCAAAGAAACCAAGAGCAATTAAGCGATTTTCCCAAGGTTGACCCCTGAGTTAAAAATAGAATTAGAAATAAGAGTAATTCCACTAACTCTTGCTCTGCCCTAGACTTATTTAGAAACATTTGCCCTCATGATTCAATAAAATGACACACAAAGAGTATATGTTTCCTCATACATTCCCATCCCCCTCAAATTTGAGTACACTTAAAAAATATTGAATCCTAGAATTAAAAAGAACATTTTGTTTTTGTTTTAGGAACACACACCAAGTGTAACTAGATCAGAAACTGTGCTTCCAAAAATCTGGTTGGGTACCTGTTCTGTTAAGCCATTAAGTTGTACTGGCTCCCTTGAAATCCTAGTATTCTGTTGCTTTTATCCTTATGTGCCATTAGGCAGATATCCCCCTTCCCCTTTGGTCAGATAGGCCTCGGCTTCCCAAATGGTCTAGAGAATCCCCTTCTGGGAAACATGGACATAGCAGGATGTGGAACTAGGTCAGGCCATGTGTAAGTATCAGAAATTCTGATTCTGCCAAACTGGAAACCTGAGACAGGAGTCAGGAAACAGGCACCACACAGGGTCACACGTGCTGGTAGAATAACCTTTCTGCAAACTCTGAGTCCTTCTCCACTTGTGTTGGCCAGTCACCAGATCTCAGGGAAAGCCGAGGCATGGACATGGAGACAGGGCACCAAACATATCTGTACGCGGTTCAGTTGCACATACAGAAACTTAAAGCCCAGCAGATACTAATACCTGCAACAACGAGCTTCCTGTTTTGTAGGATATCCTCCTCGCTGAAGAAATTCTCTCAATGTGATTAGCTAAATGCAGCCTGTGGCCCCACTGGTTACCATTTCCCAAGGCATATTGAGGAGATCTTGGTTCTGGGAAATCACTTGCCAGCAGGGAGATGCGGGTAGAATGGCACACCGTGAAGATAGGGGGGCTGTTTTCATTAAGGAATCCTCTCTATGGTGTCCAAGAGCTCATTCAAAAGAATGGACTCTGGCCTTCCTTGTACCCCATTCTTTTCCCTGAATGAGTCCTTCATCCCTAAACTCAACACTTCCACTCAGTAGCTCAAAAAGGAGGAACAATTTCTCAAAAATCAAATCAGCATTAAAAATGAGTAATAATATGGGCTCAGGAGTAGTAGGACAACCTCTGGATGGGAAAAGAATGGCCAGAGCACACACAGCCTTGGCTCAGGGGACTCTCCTATGTGGTAAAAGACTCCAATCCAACATGGCCAGTCCCCTGTGGCCATTGAAAATATTTGCTGATGGCTGTACTCTAAGAAGCCCTTCTCAGCCATCATCCTCTCTAGTCTGCATTTTCATCAAGCAGAGGACCTGGGAAAAGAATTGGCAAGTTACAGGTGTCCAAAAGGGGACAAGAGAGTTCTAGGAAAATAAGGTGTGTGCGCTAATGGACAAAAGGAAAAACAGAGGACAGCTGGGTTGGGTCAGGTCATCAGAAACTGGGAAGTATAATACTCACTGGAGCAAAGAAAATGTGGCTCCTGTATTCTGTTTACAAACCCTTTTCCTCGTTCAGTCCTGAAACGGGTTTATAGAAATCCCAACCACTATGTGCAGTCATCCAAGTTGTGCACTGCACAAGCAAATGTGGCATTCAAAAAGCATACCCATTATATGCCAGGCAGGGTACTAGTTACAGGGAAAAATGCAAAACACATACTAATTGGTTCAGTTTGCAAAAAGAGCTGTATCATTTTTCATATGCATGATCCCATTTAATCCCTACAACTGATTTCTGAGCTATATGTTACAATCCCCATTAAGAAATGAGGTGACTGAAACTAACAGAGGTTAAATACTTTATTGGAGACTGTGAGTAGACTATAGCAGAGATGGTAAAACTTAAGACAAGTCAACACACCTGCGCTAAGCAGCTCTCTCTCACAGTGATCTTAGAGATTCACGCTGGTGTTCCTGCGGCGACTGAATGAAACGATCCTGGAATCCCCAGCCTCCTTTTCCATGATATCTTACCCCAAACCATCAAATATCCAGGACCCTGATGTTCCACTCCCATTCCTTCCCCTTCATCAGCCAAAGCCTATTCTCAGGCAGAACTCTGATGTTCATTATGTGCTGTTCAATGTGAATGAACCTCTCACAAGGGTAACTATACATTAAGTCTTCTTTCTAATAGCAAAATGAAGGTAATTTTCCCCCACTAAAGGAGAAGATGTTCTCCCATCAATAAGCAAAGTATCAGAGGGCACTTGGAAAAGGTATTTAGGAAATGAAGGAGAGCTCTCCTCAAACTGTACCACATAGACTTCCACCCAATGCATAAATCAAAACTTGTGCATACTCAGTTGTTTTGATTAGCAGTCATTCTTCATTTGTTCATTCAGCAAACAGGTATTATCCATAATGCACCAAGGACTGGGGATTCAGAAATGAGTAACACACAGGTTCTGCCCTCACGGGCCTGGTGTCCTACTGGAAGCAGGGGGAGAGAGAGAAATACAAAGAATCACATAATCACAATTCAAGGGCCACGACACAATCATGAGCAGAGAGTTATAGGGGCCTGAGGATCTTGACTAAATCAGCCTGAGTGAAAAGCCTTTTCAAAAGAGTGAAATTTGAGCTGAGCCTTGATGAATAAGATGGTGTTTTCTGAGAGAGAGGAGGACAAAGCGTGTTTCAAGCAAGAGAAGCTACTGAGCAAAGGCAGGAGGTATGAAGGGCATGTAATGTCAGTGGCTCAAAAACAGGGTATATGGGTGGAATGGTGAGATTGATAGCTGGAGAATACATTTTAACTTAGTCCAGGAACAAAGGAAAATCAGGAGAGGTTCTTAAGGAGAGGAGCAACATGCTCAGCACCCAAAGTACTTAACATATCATAGGTACTCACTTATGTGTTGAATAAATCAATATTAGATTTGGTTTCCCCCCCAAAATTTCTGGTATCTTGTACAGTTTGCATGGGGGTAGGGGAGGGGGGATGAGACAGGAAGTAGGGACAGAGGCAGGGGTCTCATATCAAGAATGAAGTTTCTCAGAGTCTAAGATTAGAGGAACAGCTACATGCCTCGAGAGTTCAACATGAGAAGGCATCTCTGATGAGATGGCTTGCATCAGAAGTCCTGGAATAATTTGAGGAAGCATGGACTTTTGATGGAAATAAGGCTCTTCCCCTACCAATATTTTTCTCATCTTCTCTGTGTCTAAAATCTTCTGAAAACATATTTTATCTAAAAGCTATGGATATACTCCTGGTCTGAAGAAATCATGGAACTGTTTAATGGACAAACATGATATGCTACAAAGCCATTTGTAAAGCAATTTCTGGGATGCAGGCAGACCTGAACCTGAGCTCCTTCATGCTCACTATGATCCATGGCCAGGCTCAGGCAGGATGAAGGGGATTCTGTGGTTGAAGTTCCATGGCAGAAGATTGCAACAAAGAGTATAACACACCTTCCTATACTCTATATCACAGCCTGATTAAGGGAGGACCTTCTTTGTGTACGGCACTGTGGGGCATACTAAAAGTCTACAACTCTGATATGTAAAGTGATTTTTGTTTATTTGTTTTTATTTTTTGTTTTAGGAGACACCAGGGATTTTGAAGAAGGCACTCCTATATGCAAAGCAGGCACTCAACCACTGAGCTACCCTGGCTCCGCTTCTGATATGTAAATTGATAAAATAAAGCACAGGACAAGCAAACAACACTTCAAAAGAGAATTATACCAGGCGTTATTACAAGGCAGTAAATGGCAATTTACTAATGAGTGATAGGAACAATAATTGATAGGAGGTCATTGCCATTGATCACGTTGAAGTCATGCCAAGACAGTGCCATTTCCTCCCAATAGAAAATATGCAACAGACTATAGAGTTTAACAAGTAGCTGTGGGACTCAGAGACCCCAGGTTAAGTTGCATTACCCAGGTGACATTTCCTCCGCCATCAATTGGCAGGTACTCTGTGATGCCTTCGTGTGCTCTAGTTGGCACTAGGGGATAGGCAGAATGACTAAAAGGCTTGGTCCCTTCTCCCCAGGAGCCTACTGTTGATTTAATACACATATTTGAATTGATATTGGAGAATAGGTCATTGTAATGTGATGCTGACTAGAGATACAAGTGAATTTGTGAGACAGGAAAAGTCAGAAGAGATTGATGGAGGAAGTGGAACTTGAGCTATGTTTGAAGGAGTGGAAAGATATGAAGAACAAAAGACACACTGTATCAGTCAGAGAAGTCTGAACTTGACTGGCTAATGGGGAGCCACCAGAGGAGCTTCTCAAATTCAGGAGTGACCTGACTGCATGGCTTGGGGATGATGGCTGAATGATTCCCAAAGAAAGGATGAGCTGGCACTTGCCTAGGTGGCCTATGGAGGAATGTATTTTGTTCTTTATACTTTGGAAAAGAAACCAGGAATCAGCCTTATCCCTACAACCCTGCATCCTCTGCTTGGTAGCTTGACTTCCCAAGTAATGCTCGGCCTACTTGGAGTAGTTTTTTTTATCTTATTTGAAAGAACATTAAAAAGCAAGCACTGAGTGACCCTAAAGTGGACCCAGATCATCTGCTCAACAGGAAATCTTCCTTGTCTTCCTAAATCCACTTTTCTAGAGTTTTGTACCAGCTCTTCCATTTCTCCCATTTGGCAGAATAGTCCCAAGGTTGACCCTGAGAATCCACCTCTGGTCTGTAGTAAACAGCCTGGCAAAATATTTCACATCAAATTCATGCAATAAGGGCTATGATTTGTTTTGGTTTGGTTCAAAGAATTCTGAACCAGTTTTCAAAACTTTATTTGGCTTATAATTCACTGAGGTTTGACATATCTTGTGGGGGAGAGAAGGATGACTTTCATTTAATATTAACCAAGCTCCTTTCCACCACTTCCTCTTTCCCATTGTTTCACTTTAGTAAACAATGGATTTAGCGAGTTGTTTAAAGTCTGCTATGCTCTGAAGCATTCTTCTCAGTACTCTGCCTCACATATGACCTTCTGATGATTTTATTCAACATCTGTTTAGAAAAACACATGCACATACCATGCACAAAAGACCCAAACAAACTATTGTACTGTTTCTAAGTAATGGTCATAATGTTCTCAAAATTTCTTGATAGGAAAAAAAAAGTGTTTTCCCCCAAATTATTCATGCTGAACAGAAAAAAAAAAATTGAAGTCATCAGAAACATTAACCCATAGCTAATAACTGCCTTTCTAGCTGGGGAAGGACCCGTGATTAAAAACAACCCTTAGGACTTTCTGGTTTCTATCTCTATCACATTGACTGAGGGTACAGAGAAACATGAAAACTTCCAATACCAAAAACTAAGGCTTAGAGACAATCTAATATTCAGACTCTATTAGTAATTTCCACTGAGCAAAGCTGATTGATGCCTCAAAACCAGGTTTTAGTATTTGAAACAAATGGGAAAAGATATCTTACAGAAATAAGTGGGCTGAAAGAAAGGAGACCGTGTTCCTTCTGGGAAAGAGCTCAAAGCACTGTGGGCCTGGGAGAGACAAAAGAAACCCTAGAAGCAACGCATGCTGGGAAATACCAAACATGCTCTATAAATACTGGGTACAAACCTAAAATAAAAGGATCCAGAAAGTTCTAAAATAAAAGAGCCAGCAAATCAGAAAGCTAAATAGAGAACTGCCATATGATCTGGCAATCCCCCTACTAGAAATATATTCAGAAGAACTGAAAGCAAGGACACGAACAGACATTTGCACACCAATGTTCATAGTGGCATTATTTACAACTGCTAAGATGTGGAAACCCAGGTATCCATTAACCGATGAATGGATAAACAAAATGTGGCATATACAAACAATGGAACACTATTCAGCTGTAAGAAGAAATGAACTTGTGATGCATAGGAAACTTGAGGACATTATATTAAGTGAAATAAGCCAGACACAAAAGGACATATACTGTATGATCTCCCTAATATGAACTAAATATGATGAGTAAACTCATGGAGGAGATAGAATGTGGGTTGAGAAGGGGGAGCTGATGCTGAGTGTATGTAGACTGTTTAATAAGGGGGGTTATAAATGTGGGGAAATGGCTAGAGTTGATGGGAACACATTAGAGTGAGTATAATCAACACTGCTGAATTATAAACCTGATTGTGGCTGAAAGAGGTAGTCTAGGGAGGTTAATGTCAATTGAAAGAAAGCTAGAGAATAATCTACGGACTATATAACATAATGTTTTAGGTGGTGGATTATGACTGTGGTTAATAGTACAAACACAAGAATGTTCCTCTATTACAAGGTGTCAAGAATATGGAGATAAGTGGGAAAAATACAACTAATGTGATGTATAGACTATAGTTAACAGTAATATTGTAATATTTTTACAGCAATGGCAAAGAAGATACTATATCAATGCTAAGGTCAAAATGGGGGGTGTAAAGGGGTTATAGGATGTTTCCTTTTGGATTAATGAAAACGTTCTGAAATGGACTAAGCTGATGACAGAACATCTCTGTGATGAAACTGAGAGCCACTGAGGGTACACTTTGGATGGATTGTACAAGGCAGGGGACCACATAATGCAGTGAACCCTGAGATGAATGATGGACTGTGGTTAACAGTACAAATCTGATAACGTTCTCTCATGAGCTGTAACATATACTAATATATGATGCTAATAATAAGATGGTTTGTGGAAAAAAACACACCAAATATAAGCTATAGACTATAATATTATGATGATATTTCTTTCTTCACTTGTAACAAATGTGGCACAATGTAAGGTGGTGGTGATGGGGCAATGTATGGGAATCCTGTGTGGTATGCATGATTGTTTTGTTAACTCACAACTTCTCAAATAAAAATTTTTTCTTTTAAAAAAGCTAATAAGAGAATGAACAAAAAAAAAAAAAAAAAAGAGTCTGCAAAGATGGACCAGGTTAGCTTAGTGTGGTAAATAAAGCAGGGATAGCTATATTTATAGCAGACAAATTAGAATTCATAACCAAAAGCAGGAAACATTCCAAAGAGGGTTTTGTTATGTTGCTAAAGGGTAGCATTCACAACAAATCTGTAATTGTGTTTGCTAGGTGTTTAGTATTCAGCTGATAAGTAAAATATTTTAGGTTTCTGGCTGTACATTAAAAATAAAGCCCACTAGACACAGAAATGCCCATTTCTTTAATCACTTCAAACAACATTCCCGATTGTATACTGGGGTGTTTCTCACCATTTGGAATCAGGAAATAGGGATAAATTTGCTGTTCTAAGACCACAAGCATGTTTCCTGTGGTTCTTCCTCTGAAAGATTTATCTTAAGATAAAGGTCAGTCTGGGAGGCATCTCTAAGTAAGTCTTCTTAATCATGCAAATGAACTCTATTAAAGTACCTATTATTATCCATAGAAGCTTCAGCTGCTGCTGAAGTTTTCACAATTCAAATGCGGCAGAATGAAATGTTAAGTATTCTCATCAATATTGCAAGGAGCCCTTCTGTTTCCCTGAGAGAAAGAACCCTCTGTATGGGGTCTATCACCTACGGCAGTAGTCACACCTGCAGGAAACATACATAAATTAAGCCAGGTGGGGACTGTGGAAAATGCAAAACTTAAAGTCAACAAAAGGGGTAGCTAGTACTCAACTCCAGCCTTATCACTGTGATATTTGACAATACAGTCCCAATGTTGTTAGATCTTTCCATGTTAAAAGAAAGCCATGGCTCCAAATTTTTACATAATTCATTGATTCTAAGTTGCACATCTGTTCACATTTTAACATCTTTAAAATCAGAATATGTCTTACAATCAATGGTTATAATTCTCCTCTTTCTCTTCTTAGGTATCTCATGTTGAAGATTAATAAGTTCTAAATAAATCTAATCCTATCCCTCCATCAAACTTAAGGTGCCCCCATGCTAAGTTCCACTATAATGCTGTTATACAAACTAGCTAATCTGATAAAATCAACAGATTTGTTGGTGAATGCTGGAGGGAGTTACACTAGCCTCTGACTCTGCTAAGGAACATATTGGCATTTTTACAAGGACTGTCCAGAGACAATGCTTTACTCCATCATTTCTCAAACTTGAATAATACCAAGTCCCTTTGAAAGCACAGGAGAAAGAGTACCATCTCAATCAGTGGAAGACCAGGATGCAAGCTGGTGATCAATGGCAATAGGCAAGAGTTTTGGCCCACAAGCACCTGGAGGAAAGTATGCATCCAGAACTGAAGCAAGAGTGACCCCATCCCTTCAGGGTCATGAGTTATTCCAAGTCCTTGGACCTTCTGCCTGGTACCCACTAAATTGTCAGGTTTGAAGACATAAGAAATGTGACCGTAATGGTAGCAGCAGCATGAGAATGTTTATGTCAGTGATAGCATTAGCATCAGGGAGAAAGAACTTGCCCCTGGGCCAACATTGCTAGAGTTAAGCACCCTTAGTGCTTGCAGGGAGTACCTATGAGCATTCTTTTTTTTCTGCACAGTGGTCTGTGTGGGTACAGAGAGTTCTAGTGGGGGACCTCCCACGAAGGTGGGAGCTGAGACACCGGTCCTTTTTCTGATTTCCAAGAGTGCCGGCAGCCAGGCTCTTATCTTCTCTGGGTAAAAATGAAGGTGTGAGAAACCCCAGAGGTCCAGGCCTGAGAAGATGGGACTTTAGGTGCCAGAGCTGGTCAGGCAATCAGAGGTGAATACAGAGGATCCAGAGAGCAATGGATCTAAATTCCATAAAAGAGTGGGGAAGAGAAGGTGAGGGCCATAATAGCTGTTTCCCAGAGACCCAGATGTAGTTAAGGGATGGAAGAAATGCACTGGCCATTCTGGATGTTACTGGTGGTCACACTGCTGATAGCCCATGATCGTCATCCTGGGATGCTTAATGACTGTCCAGCTGTCTGCCAGGACAAATGAGAGCAATCGCAAAAACTTGAGAAGAGTGAAATAAAAAGCATCCACAGTCTCCAACTGCCTCAGGATCTCAAAGGGGATTGGTATTATTTATTCAGTTTTTAAGGTGCGGGGATTATATTGTGATAAATTGTACTTGTTATTGTTTTGTGACTTCTTTTTTAGTTTGAAAAGGTGATATTGCTAGATTAAAATGGTAACATCTGTACAATTGCAGGAAGTTGTTAAAAATTGGTTGAAATGAGGAATAGATGCCCATATATTCCACCCAAAGGATTTCACATGCAAAAACAACAACCAATTAGAAGACACATTGGAGAAATGACCTCCATTAAAAATAGCACAAAAAACATGTACCTAGATATAAATTTAACAAGAAATGTTCTACTGAGAGAAGCGAAAGAATACTTAAGTAAATAAAATGGCAATTGCAATCTTGAATAGAATAACATTTTATAAAGATATCCATTCTCTTTAAATTAATTATAAATTCAATATATAACAATGAGATTTTTCAACTACACAAATTGATTCCAAAATGATATGGAAAAATAAATAAATAATAGGAGCCAGTGCAATTGGGAAAAAGAAGATTAATAAGGAGGAAATAGTTTTAACATATTTTAAAATGCATCATAAAGTTATAACAATTAAACAATGATGTACTAGTATATGGACAGGCAGATCAATGTAACAAATTAGAAAGTCCAGAAATATACTCAAACAAAAATTAAAATACAGTCAATTACATTAGATATATTTTAAGTTAGTGTCTAAAAATTAAGGATTTTTTAAAGAAGGGTTTTGTGACTACAGAGTAACCATCTTGTAGTATAAATGAAATTGGCTCCATATTTCATAACCTACATCAAAAAATTTTTATATGGATCAGAGATTAAAATCTTTATAAAGTAAAACCATAAAGAGTACTAGAAAAAAATCATGGGAGCATTTATTATAATATCAGAATGAAGATAGTTTCTCTAAGTATAACACAAACATGAGATATCATAAAGACACTGATAAATTTCTGCTTCTGGCCTTGATAGAATTACTGGCACTACATTAGTCTATACATCATAAACAACTATAAAACTGGACAAAATATACAAACAACTCTTTTAAGGCATTGGATAATAGGGAGGATGAGCCTGCAATTTCTGGCAGAAGGAAAACTCAGGATGTGAGCAGAGGTTAGCAGTCCTGCTGAGCTGAAGAGACAGAAGACAGAGTTTGGAGCAGCTGAAATGATAGATTCTTTAGGGCAAGGCATAATAGGGAAAGGAAGTTGTGCAGAGATAGGGGAGGCAAAAATTTGCTTGGGGGACCTCCATGAGTCAAGAGCTGAGGAGTGGGTTGTACCTGCACAGGACAATTTCATTCAAGGCTTAGTAGATGCAACCATTACAGAGATTCTAGAAGTTGAGATGTGCTGAAGGTAGACTAGTACCAGGGAGTTCTGGCCCTCCCACAGTGAAGACACCTCATTAATTCCTTGACATCAGGCTGAATTACCAAAAAAAAAAAAAAAAAAGCTTTCATTAGGGTAAGAATCATGTCCTAGAGTAAGACTTATTCTGGACCTATTGCCAGCAAACCTAAAACTAAGCCCTGCCAAGATCTTTAGGGGCTAGGAAGCATCTTGGGTTTTCTACACATCCACCCAAACAAAGGATAAAGTTAAACCTACAAAGATTTAAAATCATAAGCCAATAATGTCACAGCCTGCAAAAACATGTCTCAATATTTTTCAGAGAAAGATAAAAGAATCCAGAATCTCTACAATGTATTATTCCGAATGTCCAGTGCTTAAATAAAAACCACTACACATACAAAGAAACAAGAACATTTAACTCATCATCAAGGAAAAAATTAATCAGTAGGAACTAAACCCAAGCTGGCCCAGATGGTATATTTAGCAGACAAAGACTCTAAAGAAGCTGTGGCAAAGTGTACTTTCCAAAGAAAACTATAATAATATCTTCCATCCCACATACTCTTCTTTAAAGTGATTCTGCCACTCTCCCATCAAGAGGTGGAGACTAATTCCTATCCCAGGGAATCTGGGCTGGCATTTAGAACTTTTTGACCACCAGGATGAAATGGAAGTGACATTCTGGGCCTCCTGAAACTAGGTCATAAGAAGCCCTATAGCTTCTATCTGTGCGTCTTGGAATACTCACTCTTGATAAGCATCCTCTGAGAAGTCTGCTGCCATGTTGTGAGAGCTCAAGCTGTATGGAGAGGCCACATGAAGGTGCTGGGGTTGACAACTCCAACTTAGCTTCCAGCTGACGGCCAGCATTACCTTTCCACCATGTGAGTGGGTCATCTTAGATGTCAAGCCCAGTCAACGTTCAGATGCTGGCAACTCCAGCTGACATCTAATTGCAAGCACACAAGAGATTCCAAATAAGAGCTGCTCAAATCCACCCAAAGAACTGTGAAAGATAATAAATTGTTCCTTTAACCCACAAAGTTTGGGGTGGTTAATTCTGTAGCTATCAATACTTATAGTTATTATAGATACAGTCTGCATGTAAAAAATACTATTACTAAAATAAAGAAAATTCACTGGATAGGAATGTTATTTTAAAGATGGCAGAAAATGTCGGCATACTTGAAGACAGAGTTATAGAAACTATTGAATCAATGGGACATAGAGAAAAAAGATTGAAGAAAAATGAAAAGTTCCTTAAGGATCTGTGGGAAAATATCAAATGGTCTAACATGTGTAATAACAATCTCATGAGGAGAACAGAAAAAATATTTGGAGAAATAATGGCTGAAATGTTCCCAAATTTGATAAAAAATACTGAAAGTCTCAGTGAATACTAAGCAAGATGAATATAAAGATCACCACACTTAGGAATATCATCATAAAATAGTATCAAAGATAAAGTCCTAAGATCAGCTAGAGGTTAAAAAAAAAAAAAAAAAAAAGGCACAGTACATGTAGGGGAGCATAAATAATGACTACTAACTTCTCATAATAAAATAATGGAGGCCAGAATTTAATGGAATGACATCTTTAAAGTTCTGTAAGAAAAGAAATCTTATCCAGAATTTTATATCCAGCAAAAATATCCTTCATATATAAAGGTGAAATGAAAACATTACAAGAAAACAAAACCTAAGAAAAGTTGTTGCTTAATGCTAAAGGATAGTTAGTCTTCAGTCTGGAAAAAAAAAAAAAAAAAAAAAAAAAGAGGATGTCAGATAGAAAGTAGGATCTATAAGAAGGAATGAAGACAGAAATGGTAAATAGTGGATAAATATAAAATAGTATATTTTTCCTTCTCTTAATTTACTTAAAAGTTGCCAGCTAAAATAATAACACTAAGGTGTGATTTATAACATATAGAAGAAAAAGATATGACATTATCTCAAAAAATATAGGAGGTAGGTAAATGGAATTAATTTTATTGTATATAAATTATACCTCAGTAAAGTTGATTGAAAGAAGGTTGAATATTTAACCACATAAAAATTTTAAAATTTTAAAATTTGAAACATATGCATAATAAAAACTAAGCAGAAATAAAAAGACAAGCTCAGAAAAATATAATATGCTACTATTTGTGGAGGGGTAGACTAGCCAGGGGAGGGGAATATCTCTGGAAGGATACATAAGAAATTGATTGCATCAGTTCCTTCCAGGCAGGAAATGGAGAGCTCAAATTAGGATGGGAGGGAAAGTTTTTCCAAATTACCTTTTGTGCTTTTTAAATTTTGAATCATGTTAATGCTTTTCAAATCATTCAAATATTTTCAAAAATAAACAAGTTTAATCAAAACAAAAAAATCTATACCTAAATGAAACCAAAATCATACAGAAATTTTAAAAGTAGCTTACATTCAATACATTCAATGGAATGGAGTAGCTTGCATTCAGTGGAATTACATTCACTGGAATGCAAATCAAATGGCATCAAAATTCTTAACTGCAACACAAGATATTAAAAAGTAGTGGAAAAATATTTCCATGATCTGAGAAAATTACATTGAATATAAAGTTCTATATGTGACCAAACTATCACTAAATGAGGAGAAAGTAAAGATGTTCATAACATATAAGAACTCAGAAAGTTTACCAGGCACCTTTTTGAAAGAATGACTTAAGGGTACATTCCATCAAAACAAACAAGAAAAAAAGTGCCTTAAAAGAAGAAAATATAAAATACCTAAATAGTGGTCACTAAAGAATCCAATAAAAACTTACAGTTAATGCTAAATAATTACTGATGTGTAACTTTAAAATATTAATATGAATCTGTATCTAAAATCCCAGATAACAACTTGCGAGGTGGTGAGAGTGGAAAAGGTAGAAGTCATAGCATGCTAACATTCTTGAGGAAGAATGTAAACACTAATTAATGCTAGCAATCCCTAGAAAAAACATAAGTCCAGATATGTCAAACTATTAGTGATGCATTAGAAAACCAGATGTCACAATAAACAAAGCCTCAAACAAGAGTGCTCCCAAGGGCTCTCGGGATGTCTGGATACTAGAAGCAAGCTACACAGCCCCATGAAATCAACATCCCTTCTGCAGGCTCTATTTGGAAATAAATGATAGTCTATTTCCCCAATATAACACTTATAATCACCCCAATCATGATTCTTCTATTGCTTTTATTTGAACCTATACTTTTCAATATACCCAATATATCTCAGAGACTTAAATCTTCAGATTGTTTATATGCCAGTTGAGCCCTGAATCCTAGTAGAGTTGTGGCCATCTCTTACTCTCCTGTTCTTCCAGCTTGCCCTGGACAACCAACAAAACAATGATGATGGACAAGTCCCATCCCCAAAATACAAGGAGTATCTACAACTGCAAGCAAAACAATTTCTTCCATCTGCCCCATAATATCGAATATCCCCTCTCAGTCTGAAGCAGTCAGAGCAGACATCATCCCCAATCCCCCAAGACTGAGGAATGAACAAATGTAAGGGGAAGTGTAACCACAGACCAAAGTCAATTGTTATTGTAGTTATTATCTTGTGTTAACGAACGAACTTGTAACATTGATATAAAGACAGTGGTTGCCAGGAATTCAGAAGGGAGGTGGGACACAGGGCATATATAGACAGTGAAATTGTTCTGTATGACTGCAATGATGGACACGTGACATTATACATTTGTCAAAGCCTATAAAACTGTACATCACAAAGTGTAAACCATAATGTAAACTATAGACTTTAGTTAGTAGCAGTGCTTCAATATTGGCTCATCAATTGCAGCAAATGTACCACACTAATGTAAAATGTTAAGAATAGAGGAAACTCCGGGGGGGGGGGGGAGCACTTATATGAGAATTCCCTATAATTTTGGTGTAATTTTTCTATAAATATAAATCTAAAACCTCTCTAAAATTAAAGTTTATTATTACAAAAAAAGAAAACTAGAATTATGATATAACTCCTAAATCATCAAAGAGGGAGAAATGAAACAAAAAATACCTCATTCACTCCAACATAAGGCAGGGGGGAAAGAGCAATGAGCAGGCATTAGAAACTAATAAATAAGATGCAAATAACAAGACATATCAGCAATCACAACATTAATACATAAATGTTTTAAACCCCCCATTTGAGGATAGAGACTCACTTGTATTGGGGTTAAAAAATTTCAGATATATGCTATTTACAAGAGACATCTAAAATGAAGTAGTACGGAAGAATTTAAAATAAAAGGAAATAGAATGACAAATTGCTCAATTGCAACGGAAAAGAATGCAAGTATAGCAGAAAAAATAGATTTCATGATGAAAAGCAATAAATGGGACACAGAGGAATAGTTTATATTGTTAAAATGTATAAATCACATACAAGATTCACAAGTCTTTATATATCTAGCGACAGTTTCAAAATACAGGAAGCTTCCTGGAATCTCCCATCCTTTACTGGTTATGCACCCCACCCCCACCCCCACTGACCACTAATTCAAACTCTCCTTTGCTTTGCTTGATCTTCCTCCTTTTCCTGACCTCTAGAAGATGGTTTGCCTCAGGGGAACCTAGATGATGTCCTCCAATCTTTAGGCTTTAAATATCATTTGATGACCTCCGATTTCATTTTGAGAGTCTAAACCTCTCTCCTGACAGCTAGAC
Organism: Tolypeutes matacus; assembly: GCA_026826555.1. NCBI lineage: Eukaryota > Metazoa > Chordata > Mammalia > Cingulata > Chlamyphoridae > Tolypeutes > Tolypeutes matacus. The sequence continues at coordinate 959,936 of JAKSZT010054569.1, forward strand.
TTGAACAGACAACTGCTCACCAATATTTCCACTTCAATGTCTATTAAGTATCTCCAACTTATGTCTAAAGTCAAACTCCTTTTAGTCCCTTTCCCCCACACCTAGAATTACACCTTATAAATATTTACTTACTTAAAAAGAAAATCCAAACTGAAATTATAAATTACTGAGAAAAATTGATAAATAAAGTACCACAAAACAAAATCTTTGCAATGTGGCCAAAATAGCTTTCAGGGGAAATGTATATGCTTAACACATTATAGAACCACCAAAAAAATTAATAAATTAAGATTCCAATTAAAAAGTATATAAAATTAAAAGCAAAATAAACATGCAAAAATAGAAAGAATAAATTAATGGAGATAAAAATAGGAGTTAATAATCTAGAACCAAAAGCAAGAAACCTGGTGCTTCAAAAACACTTAGTAAATTGAACAAATCTTTAACAAGTCAAATAAACAAACAAAACAAAACATAGAGAAAATACAAATAAACAATATTAAAAGCCAACAAATGCTCTTTTACCACAGCTCCACGGGAGATTTTACAAATGCAAAAGGGCTACCATGGAGAAATTTATACTGAAAAATAAAAATATAGATGGCTGATTTTTTTTTAGGCAAAACAAATTTTAAATATGGACTCAAAAAAAGAATGAGAAACCTCTGCCTGTCCCCATTTCATACACTCCACGTTCAGGGCTACTTAACTGAGAAAGCATCAAATACATAAAAAGGAGAGTCTTGCTTGATCCCTGGGGTTCTGCAACTCCACCATCCCGCTCCTACTATTGCCTGACCACATCTCAGTTATTCACATTTCAGCTTAAACACCTCCTCCTCTAGGAATCCTTCTCTGACCACACCAGGTTACATCTGAGTGTTGTCTTGAATTTTTGAACTGTAACACTCAGCATACTCATGGATATTTGTTCAAAATTAGACTGTAATTTCCAGTAGCCAACCTAATTATATTAATAAAGGACTGAATATAATGTTATACATAGGAATGTGGTTGGACTTTTCCCTCATAACATGTCAAATGCCCTAGGTAATATTTAACAACGCGTACTTCCTCCCTATCCCTGCTGATGATATCGGCTTACAAATAGTGTGAAAAAATAATAATAATATGGATAAACCTTTTCACTTCAAGAACTTGGCTTCTAAGTTGTCATTTCATACAGCTATGAAGCCAAGAGTGTGTATGTGTGTAAATTTCTGTACCTCCCCCTAAAAATTAGGCATGGGAAGGTTATAACCATACAGAGCCTCTCTAATCCAGAATCAAATATTTGGATGGCACAAAAATGCCCTTACGTGAAAGGAGGTGCTTAAAAAATTAGATTCTCCAACTTTATCAGATGTGCCCCTGAAGAAAGGCATAAGCTTAAAGTTTTCCCAGCGGTTCTGAGGAATGAGGACTTGGTGTCCTTCAAATAAGCAGCAGTAACAACTATAACTCTAAAGCTTCTCTCTTCATGCAGAGAGAAAACCAAGAAACGATTGCACTCGCCCAGACTCATCAAAACAGCCGTTGTGCCCCTCCTTCCATTTTCTCCAGTCAAGAAAATAACCCACAACCAGACATTGGGCCATTCCCAGTGAGAGATTTCAATGGGACCATGAAGGAAACAGGGAGAAGAGCAACTCATTTGGGTTTGTTTTCTTGCAGTGTTTTGGGTAGCCAGTAGCTAGCTCAGCAGCAATTACTGGAAGGAGCAGGGTAGGGAGAGAGCCAATGGGGAACTGAGCCCAGCAGAGAAACTCCAAAGGAAGCTGCACTCCTAAGCCCCTGGGTGTAGCCTGGCCTGACAACCTGGCATCATCGGTAGCAGCAGAGACAATCTACCTTGCTGGAGAAGAAATACCATTCAAGAGTGACCATGTTACTTCCCACCCTACTCTGCTCAATCAGGCAGTTTGGAAGAGTTTTGTTCAGTAAAAGACAGCATTTTCAGGGACCTTAAGAGAAGCACATCCTTTGTGTTACTCTTCCTGAAATAATACATTGAGGATGTATATGGAGGGAAATGATAGTGGAATGAAAATGGGATATTGTGATTCCTGGATTCATAAATAAAATTATTTTTGCCTAGATAATATTATTTTGCTTTTTATACCGATTGTTAAAATCCTGGGGAGGCAGATAGCCTCAAAGTTGAATCAAGACTTTACTTCTTATTGACTGGGATTCCTTGAGCCTCATTGTCTTTGTAGGTATAAAATGCACAATCATACCTGTATTACACTGATTACACTGTTGTTATGAAGATTAAATGAGATATGTTAAGCACCCAAAACCTTGTAGGCACTCAAGTAAAGGTAGGTCTAATTAGGAGTGTGGCTGTAAAGAAGGAAGCCTGAAGAGGCAGGGGCGAAAGAAAGTTCCATACAGGATCAAAGCCAACTCAGGGGATTTAAGTGGAAGCTAATAAGCTTGAAACCAGCATTCCCCAAAGTTAGCTCCAAAGAACCATAGTTCTGAAAAACATTAATAATTGCTCCTCATAAAAAAGGTTCTGAATGAAATAAATTTAGGAAACATTGGATTAAAAAATTAAAATGCTTTCTTACTGCAGGATTTCTGGGAAACTTTAATATGCTGGTGCTCAGAGTTAGCTCCCCCCAAGATAGTTTTGAGCATGAGGTCCTTTGTCCTTAGTGCATTTCATTGCACTAGTGCCTCTTGGGAAAAAAAAAACACTCTGGGAAAAGCTGATTTAAATAAACAGGTTTCCTGATCATTTCTGATAACTGCTTCTTGAACCCCAAATTCAGAGCCATCTTATTTATTAGGCACTATGGGACAGTGTCCAGTGCCAACACAAGCCTTTTCAAGGCCTTAAAGGTGATTAAGAACTGGGGAAAAAGTTGACTGGCTCAAAAAAATAAAATAAAATAAAATAAAATAAAAAAGCCCTGTAAATTCAAAAACAGAAATTTAAGTATATGTTTACAAAACACAGTATTACGCCAACTAGTGAGCTTGCAGTTTAACACATTGTATAAAATTATATAAATGTATACTTATCATGGAATGTGGGTGCATTTTAATATGTTTGCTATGCCGTGATTCAGGGGTTCCAGTGGAAAGAGAGCCTAGAGTTTATCAAGGCCTTTGGTTACACTGATAAGGCTATAGCTTTATGTGCACTTTTATGATGTATGCATTTGTATGATACATACACACATGCAACACACACCCTGGAGCCAGAGAAGTTCTGACCAATAAGGAAGCAAAATTTTGAACCAAGTCACTGGCCTGAGAAGAGAAGCTGGATACAGTTACTTAACCTGATGGTGGAGTGGAGGGAGGTGCCCCATCCTACCTTCCACAGGCCCTTGGTGCCCCCAGACTCAGCAGATTTTAGATTCTTAGCTATGTAGCAAGTCCTTTCTGGTACTGGTCGAAGGATCCTGCAGCAAAGCACAGCTCTTTCTCAGCAAATCTACCCCTCCCTGTGAAAAGGACCTATTTTACAGCTGATGGCTTCCCATTCGGGGCTTCTAAAAGGAGCTTGGCGCTTCCAGTGGTTCTTTCTAATTCATGGCAAAAGGCAACATTTTAAGGGGTTTGAGAGGGACTGAAAGAAAATTTCACACTTTCTAAAGGTCTTCTATAGACATTTCATTTGTTTGAAAGGAGACACGCAAGGATTAGTTGGAGGAACAAATTATCAAGGCCTTGCCTTACCGTGAACCTGAGGCAACTGCTCACGTCTTCCTCAGCTTCAGCCTGGGACGGGATAAGGAGCTCGTGCTCTATGATCTGGAAAGACATCTGGGCTCATGGAATTAGTCTAGGCTGTCTCTGCCTCTTTGGAGGAAAAAAAAAAGAGAGAGAGAGAGAGAGAAGCTGTGATTTTAAAAGCCCAAAACATTCATCCTTCCTTCAAATCAATCTAATTTTCAATGTCTGTTTTAATATCGGGTCAGGATACACTGATTTTATGCTTCTAATGTTTGGTTTTAACACTATGGCTCATTTCTCATTGCTTTCCATATTCCAAAGTCTCTGTGAGTAACTTAAACAACAAATGAAGAAAAGGATAAACCCCCTCCCCCTGATACACACACAGGAAACTGCCCTTCCTTTGTTAATATAACAAAGAGAAACAGTAAAGCCAACCAGTTACGACTATTTTGAAGAAATTATTATCAGCACAAAGATGAGAAGGAACAATGAAAATATAATTAAATTTACTGTATGTAAAGAATAAGATTCTATTACCCCATGCTTCTTTGAGTTAAATTTCCCTCTCTTAGTGGCAGTGACTGCACTGATGACGTTGCTTGCCTTCAGGATTTCCGACTTCCTCCAAAATTGTAACCTTTTCTCTCTCTTCTCCCCACTTCCTATTATTGTCACTAGGGAGTGCAGAATGACATGTTTAAGAAAATGCTTGCCTTCAGGTCAGAGTGGGTTTCCTTTGCACTTGGATTTCCATTTATTCCACTAAATTTCTTCACAATTAATTTTTAAAAGGGCTGAGAGAGTTCATTTCCCAAACAGCTGACAAGAACCATGATCCATGAAGGCAGATGAAATGGCACTTGGTGGCCACTTTTGCTACCATTATAAAACCCTTACAGTATAAATTCTGACTCTGCATTCTGCACTTTATTACTCTGATATAATAATCAGAATATGTTGCTATTCCCATGGTACCCATCCAGAGCCAGGAACTGGTTTGTCTTAATTGCACTTTAGCCTTAAGCATATTAAATGCAACTTTATTATAAAATGCATCTGAATTGCCATAATAAATTTCTTGGCAAAATTTCCAAACATCAGGCAAGGAAATCTATAACCTCCTAGTCTGGCTCTTTGGCTGGCTTGCCAGGTAACTTTGCATAAAGGCTGTTGCCTCTCCATACCTCCTTTTCTCAGCCAATAAACTAGTAATAATAGATTTGTCTAGCACTCAGGAATGGCTGCAGACACTTCTTTATACTTGGACAGCATTTTGCAAATGACAAGCTAGCTTTAGGCTAAATATGTCAGAATGATGCTTCAGCACATGTTGTTGGAGTGAATTTTTAAAAAATTTCTATTTTGCACACTCACTGGCATCATCAATCAGCCCTATTCTTTAGAGCCCACAGTTTAACACTGTACATATGTCGCCTTGTGTTCTGTTCATGCATCCATGTCCTGCCCGACAACCTGATGGTCTGTACTCTTGCAGTGCTAACACCATTCCAGGCACCGAGAACTTAATGAATACTCACTGGAGGATGAACTCATTGTCTGAAGTGGTAAGCCTGACCCTCTGCCTGGAGGGGTTTGAACTAATTGCAGTGGGGTTCACACTGACCACTGGGTACCAGTCCTTCTTTCTCATCTGTGTGCAGCCTGACAAGCCTGCCAAACCCTTCGCGCGTTCCAAACCAGCCCCATCACCCAACAGAGTGCAAACCCCTTCTTTGCAAAGGGATCAAGGGATTGGGCCAGGCCCAAGAAAGAGGAAGGCACTCGTGCACAGGTTTGCTCCTAAGTCTCCCTCCAAGACAACCCTGGAAGATTTCCAAGCTGTACAAAAAGTGTCAGAACTAGAGTGAAATGTCCTTCAGCCTTGAACCCTGTGCAGAAATGGAAGAGAAGAACGTCAAGTAGAAAAATGGATGAAAGAAGGTTTTTTTTCTTCAGTGATGAGAAGCAGCGCTCACTACCACCTTAAAATAGAATCACTTTTAAAATAATTCGCATCCTTGACTCTGGAAGGCTCTAAACACCACCTTCCCTCAGCAGTAGCTGGCCCTTTGGTTCTCTGAGCAGGAGACCTAACTGTGAACAAATCAGTTTGCAAACTGGGTTTGCAAACACATGAAATTTTTTTTATTTATCCCCTCATCTGCCCTGAACAATCCAAGTACAGATAATTTCCTTCCCTTCAGCACTGAGCAGAATAGTTAAGAAACTTTGTCTGCAACCTATTTCCTTATAAGCTAGTAACAGAATGAGAAATGCAGTACTTTGGCAAAACTTCCCAATACATAAAATCATACTAGTCCGAAAGCCTACCTGCTAAGTCAGGTATGTTTGTAGACTGCAATTATATATTATCCCCCTATAACACATCTTGAGAGCTTGAAACATGGGCCAACCTAAAACAACCAGGATTCACAACTTTTTTTTTTTCTTTCAAAGTAACATCTTCTCAGTGTTGGTTTGTTCGAGCGCCCTCATGTGTCTCAATAGAGTAATTTCATTTTAGGTTTTCCAAAGGGGCTAGTTTTAATGACAGAATCCATGAGAGACAAATCTTCTTCATACTTGCTTCAGGGGCCTCGCGTGACACTCTGCACATTTCCAGCAGCAATAGCGCTGTGAACCCGTCCTCCCTGACCTAAAGTGAAGGAATGAGAAGTAGGTGTTAACAAGACCAGAGGCTCATTTCAACTTGCCTGTTCTGGTTTAAGCATGTTGGGCCATCCTATTTCCTTATCTCCCACATGCAACCCACCTCCACCACGATGGTGGTCACACAACTGAAGAACCACGAGCCATTTCTCTCATGAGCAAAACTCAGGAGACCTAGCTCCACCATCTACTCTATGAATGTAAGTAAGCCATTTTCTCTGGGTCCCAGTTTCCTCCTGTGGAAAGAAAGCCTTTTTTCCCCCAAACAGATAAGGGATAAGAAAGCACCTGCAATAATGCATGCCATAGCGTGAATAGGCACCTAGTAAATGTTAATTTAATCCAACCTGTAAACTCATGCCAACCTACTGCTGCATTATGTTTCCAGAAAACAGATATTCCTCAAATACAACATTCTTGCTTTAAGAACTAGCTTGTGAATTCATGAAGCACAGGAAAAAGTCAACCATTTCTCTGCATCTTCCATAACAACAAACCTAGTGCCAAGCACATAGTAACCCTACATAAACCAGTGTGGGGGGAGGTGCCCTCTTCATATATTTTCCTCTCTTTCTTTCTTTGGTAGAGTTTAAAGCAGTCAAAGACAAAGAGGCACAGATCCACTCAAGAATTTGGGAGCATCCACACAGAAAACCTAGTATCCTCAAATAAGGATGAAATAATTTCTTTTCTCCTCTTTTTTTTCCATAAGGTGAGGAAGGCATGACTCAACAGTCCACAGTGCAATCAAGCTCAGAATTCCCAAAGAAGAAACATCGTCCAACATCGGTCACTGTGTCAGACCAACCTCGGTGGATTTTCCACTCTCAACAAAAAACAAAACAACAATTACCAAGAAGCCATCGAGGTGCTCTTGGAACTGCTCTCACCAAAATGGCAAAGAGCCATTCACTCCTTAGCTCTAAGCTGGCTAAATCCAACAGAGCCCCAGAGATTTTTGACTTAATCTTCTCACTGAACTCATGCCAGCCTTGCACGGGCCCAGCCAGGGCATCATCACCCAGCCTTGGGTGTTGGCAGCTTTCCCCACATACTTCTTAGCACTTTCCCTGCTCAGGTGTAATGGCAAAGTCTCCCTCTCCCAACCTGTCCCACCCACTGTATCTAGAGGCACCTCCAAACTCACATGGCAAGTCCTGAAGTACAATCAAGTTCTCTTGTTAGGTAATTCTACTACCTTAACAGTACTCCAGAAAATGCCTGCCTAATAGAGATGCTATCTAGTTCCTGTCAACTAAAAATCATAACATATAAATGGGGCAGGAAAAGCCCTGATGTACATTATTTCCAATATCATTCAATTGGAAGGAAAGTTTTTGTTCAATAAAATTCTCAGGTTAATTGACTAATTGCCATTTTATTTTCAATACCCCCCACATTTATCTCCTTTGCTCTCTTACTGCCATCATCTCTGTCCAGGACCCCATCCCCACAAACTGACATTATTAACTGGTATTAGAGCCTCCATTCTTTTCTTCCTCCAAACCATCATGAGTCTGATCAAAAGTGAAAACACAAATCTCAACACATGGTCAATCATTCCTATTCAAAACCCTTAAGGACTCCCTAGTGCTGACAGGATAAAGTCTGAATTCCAGAGTCTAATATTCAAACGCCTTTATATTCCCCCACATCCCCTAGAGAAGTTAAAAAGGAACCAGACATCTTGTCCTGAGTTCTCAAGACTCTTCTATTATTGCTGTATCAAATTGCCAGGCAACAGCACAGTAATTACGGGCATTCAGATGTCCTCCAACCAGGGACACTTGCGAAGAAGCCCTGACAATGGAGATTTCCTCTTAGATTTCAGCTCCCTATTTATATCTTCAAATGTATTGACATTTACACTAATTTATTCAGATCAGTGTTGCTTGCCGCTGTTGGATTTCTTCAAATGACAGTTTGCCTGTCATTGTGAGACACTTTGCACACCTAACAATGAACCTCCTGCCACATGACAGTAAATTAGCAAAATAAGGAGGAACAATAAATCAACATCAGGAAAAAACCACAAAACATATCCTGACACCTGTAGGATATCATTTTCTGGTAGGAGCACCAGAGAATTGGTCAAAGAATGTAGATGTTGGGAAGTAAGTCATCACCCCACGAGACCAGTAGGCCAACACGAGGTAAATACAAGGAAAGCCTTTAGCAAAAGGGAAATGGCTAAGGAGATAGAGAACATTGAAGAACAGAAATCAAGGTCCTCAGCAAGAATATGCATCCGTCCTCTTCCTTCCCTCCTGAAAGAGAACACTGAACTACCCTATTTCATTGCCACATATCTATCGCTCCTGCCGAAAGCAATAAAAAAAACCTTAGAGATTCTTCAGAATCTGCCAACTTTTTAAAACATGAAATATTGTAGCTTTTCCCCTAAATTCTTAAAAAGCCCTAACAGCAACTCATGTCTTTCCCCCACTGATACTTCCTTGTAGATTCTTTGTGGAATCTTCCCCACATCTCAAGCCAATGCTGACTATTGAAGGTCCTGCCGTCCTACGCCTTAAGGAAGAATGGCTGAGGTTGGCCATTTTCTCACCTTGACTACAAGTTCCTCAAAGACAATAATCTTTACTTTTTCCTTCTTCCACATCTCTCCCTTTTTATCTTCTCCCATTCATTTCCCAGAATGCAGCACAGAAGAAGCCACAAACCAGGTACTCAAGAAATACTGACACTGTCAGTTGTTCTTAACTGAAATGTATTTGCTATCTGATGGAAATCTGAAAATTCCTCTTCTTTCCTTTACCCTTTATTCTGTCTGTCACCTTTTCTAGCAGAGTAAATGCTCATGCTTTCCAAACCACTCTTTTTTCGCAAGGGAACTATAACCACCCAGCAAGGCCACCGCCCCCCCACCCACCCAACCCATATAGCGCTGATTATTGATTTTATTTGCACTTGATAGAGTTGGCAGTCTTTCTTCAATTTTTGATAGGTTTTAGGATTTCAACTGAAGCCACTAGCTCATTCTTTTGCAATATCATGCTGCCCCTGACTGTACATATCACCAATGGCCCTTTCTCATCTAAGTCCTGAAAAGTTTTATAGGTTTTATTCTTTAATCCCTTCACCTCATCTTGGCCCTTACTGATCACCTGAGAAGACCTCTCCTGGATCTTTAGCCTCCAAAAGTTAGAGACAAGTCTCAGTGATACTTCCAGACCACTTGGAAGAAAATACTAGGCATGCTTTGTGATTCCATTGTTATTTTTCCCATTAAGTCTAGAACTTATTAGTCTTCTCTCCTACACATTCTGGTCTTTCCCTACCACTTCTTCCAGTCCTTCCCACCCACTCCCCTCCAAGAAATGAACTGGTTTACCCAGCAGGTTTAGTCTTGTTTTGGCCAGCTTATTGTTTCAACATGATTCTGAAGTTGCTGGGCTTGAATATTCTGTTTATTAATTTTCAGGCAGCCATGACATCTCCCTGTTGAGTGTGGTATGTGTAAATGTGCATGTGTGTACCTATGAAAACTGACACTCCTGGGGTCTGCCATTCTGCCAGGGACTGAAGAGACGGAGTCAAGGTTAATTTGTGTTCCTAGAGAACCACATAGTTCTAGAAGTGCAAGGAATGCTGGAGTCCAACTATTGCAATTTATAGATTAGAAAACAGGCACAGCAAGGTAAAAGGACTTGACTGGGGTCATAGGGCTAATCAGTGGGAGAATTGGGGCTACAGCTTAGAGCTGTCATATCTCAGGCCCTTCCACTCATCCATATGTTTCTTCAAAGGCTCATATACGTGAGAACTCAAGATGCCCACATACAACAAAAATGCTCCATCTGTGAACCTGTACAAGCAGAGAAGATGGGTATGTAGCTTACAACACAGAAAACATGCTGTTAAATTCGAGTTAAGCTGCTGCAATTAGAGTAAATGTTAAATTAGAATCCAAAGAGATCACCCCTCCCCATCTTGCCCATGACACTCATTCCCCCCAACTAGCTCACAGAAAAGATGCACATATTTCAAAAAGCACCCTGGAGAGATTTTCATAAGATTTTCCTTTAGTTTGAGCAATACAAAGTTATCCCTTCTAATTCTGTGAAAACAGCGTTTTCATACATCTATGCACACACATTCACACACACACTTAAGGACATTGGCAGCAGGTACTTTTAATTTGCTGGAAAATATTTCTAAGAAGTCAAAAAGCTCCAGCTGAATGAGTGTGCCCTCCTATTGGTTAGCCAGACCAGTTAAAGGACCTGATTGGTCCCTGATCCAGAGGACCGATAAGAACGGCTATAAAATCCCTGGGTGAAGCTCTTGGGCCCCCAGTTTGCAAAAGCCAGAGGTGCAACAAGCAGCGACTGCAGTAGCAGCAGCGGAAGCGTCAGCAGGAGCAGCCACAGCAGCAGCAGAAAAACCCTCATCAAATCCTCACCTAAGCCTTCAGTGTATCCAGATCCACATCTTCACTCAAGCCGGGAGAGGGAAAGAGGAAAGGGGGGGAGGAAAAAAAAAAAAAACAACCAACAACTTAGCGGAAACTTCTCAGAGAATGCTCCAAAACTCAGCAGTGCTTCTGGTGCTGGTGATCAGTGTTTCTGCAACGCATGAGGCAGAACAGAATGACTCTATGAACCCCAGGAAATCCCGGGCGGCAGCTCAGAACTCAGGTAAGCAGCAAACCCAGGACCGGTTTCTCCCCCAAAGAGCTGTCCTCATTTGCCTCTCGCTTTTGCAACTGTGTCTGTGACGGCTGATCTTGATAATAAATGTGCTTCATGCCTGATGGCAATAAACTGCCAGAGTAATCTAATAGCCTTAGGAAGTGGAGCTCCTTTGTTTAATAAATTGCATGCAACTAACGAAGAAGCTGGGCGCTCTGCTGAGGGTATTTCATTGCATAAGCCTAGCCTGATTGCCTGAAATCTGGCACGTACCCTCTTGTGGGGAGAGGGGGCGGGGGAAAGGCTTGAATGCTGGTATGCTTCGAGGCGCTTTCTATACTTTCCAGAAGCTGAGCTTAAGGTCTTGAGACATGGCTTGTCTGATGCTGCCCCTCTTCCATCCGCCTTAAGATCCTATAACTTGACATCTCTGCCTCTTCAGACAACACACAGGAAAGCTCCATCTGCAAACTGACTTAGAGAACCATAGCCCTCTAGACAAATCTAGGAAGGATTCAGAGAAAACTCTACACATCCCTCCCCCAACTCCCCCCACTCCTCCTCCCCAACCACCACCACTGCTCCTTCTCTCCCTGCCTGCATTCAGGCTCCATTCAATCACTGGTGCGGCCAATAGTCAGAGACCCCCTTGAAAAAGAGCATTTGTGAAATGTAGCAGCTGTTTTTCTGAGGGAGAGGTCTCACTTCAGTCCTGTCTCCTGGAGCAGCTAATTGTGTATTATCTTGGCCTATTAAAAAAAAGAGAGAGAGAGAATCGTTAGGAAGATGGCATTGACACTTCTGCCTTTTGACTTCTCTTGCCCCACTTGCTCCTCTTCCATTACTGTCCCCCCCCCCCCCCCCACCAACTGTCAGCAAAGATGGGATCGCAGGTGTCAAAATGCTGCAGCCGGCAACGCTCCCCTTGGAAGAGCGCAGGTCCCTGCCGAGAGGAGGGCATTTGCTTCACTTCCTTTTGTACTTAGTTGCTATAGAGATGCAGTGATTCACAATTCGAGCTTGCCTAAAACAATAGCAGCCCTAATGCATATTAAAACTGCTTAAAGCAAAGTTATAATTTGAACCCGTGGAAATATATAATTAGGGAAATGACTTGTAACATCCCAGAGGCTGCGGGAGGTGGGAGAGGAGGGGGAACCTAACTGAACCACGCTTTTGATCTCAGAGGAGAATCCTATGATATGAAGGCTGCAGATCATTTCTTGCCGAGTTGCCTGCCAGAACACCCCCCTTCTGGAGGAGAGAAATTACTTTTATGGGAGATCTTATCCAGAATGTAGAAAGCCTCATGCAAGTCCTTGGTGGTTTTCTTCCAGTCTTGCACAAGGGGTGCCTTGGCCTTTTTTACTCCACACCTGTGTTTCTCTTAAAAAAAAAAAAAAAAAAAAGATATGAGAGAGATTACACGTACCTCCAAGCACTGTCCTGTAGTGGGCAGTTGGGGTGAAACATGAGCAGATCAGGTTCCTTTCTGCCAATATGAAGGTAAGTTAAATACCCGACATCATAAGGGTTTCCAAGTGGACTCCTGGCAAATTCCATCCTCCTTTCTCCAGAGCACGTTTTCAGAAGGCAGGTGGTTTCCCCGGCCCTCCCACTTCCTAAACCTGATGCTTCAGGTTCAATGGGGACTTTTGATTCTTTAGAGCTGCTTAAAGGCATTCCATGAACTCCAAGCTTTCTTCTCCAGCCACCAGAACGGCATGGAATGGTGAGATGGAGGGAATGTGGCTCAGAGGGAAAACTCGTTGCCTCTCCTTCGTGTGCCCTGGCTCTTAAAGGCAAAAGGGGCCTGTCCCCATTCTCTCTCACCCCCATGCTCTATGTTGAATGGGCTCATCTCCTGGCCCCATCCTAGACTTCCAGGATGAGTTCCTGTGACCCCTGTCCTTGAATTTTGCCTCTGTCCCTACGTGATCCCACTGCTTTGACCTAGATTGGATGGATTTGTCTCTTCCAGCTGAAGTGGTTCGCTGCCTCAACAGTGCTCTGCAGGTTGGCTGTGGCGCTTTTGCATGCCTGGAAAACTCCACCTGTGACACAGACGGGATGTACGACATCTGTAAATCCTTCTTGTACAGCGCTGCTAAATTTGACACTCAGGTAATAAGGCTTTGACCCCTGCTCCTGCTTGCGGCTTGTCTGTGTTAGACTATTTTTTTTTTTTTTAAGATTTTATTTATTTATTCATTTATCCCCCCCCTTGCTGCTTGTGCTCGCTGGGTCAGCCAACCACGCCGTGCGGGCGGGCCCGCCCCCACCAGGAGGCCCCGGGAACTGAACCCAGGGCCCCCCATATGGTAAACGGGAGCCCCACCGATTGAGCCACAGCCGCTTCCCCATGTTAGACTCTTGATCTTATGAACCAGTCCTGTAAGAAACCAACTCTGCTTCTCAGCCTCCCCACTCTAAATTCCCATCTCCAACATACAAGCCCCCGTAAGATTCCCCTTTCGTACTCCCTGTCCTCTCTTGTCAGGTCAAGCTAAAGCTTCTCCTCCCATCCCCTCTCCTTGGCAGGGAAAAGCATTTGTCAAAGAGAGCTTAAAGTGCATCGCCAACGGGGTTACGGCCAAGGTTTTTCTCGCCATCCGGAGGTGCTCCACTTTTCAGAGGATGATCGCTGAGGTGCAGGAAGAGTGCTACAAGAAGCTGAACATGTGTAGCATTGCCAAGAGGAACCCCGAAGCCATCACCGAAGTCGTCCAGCTGCCCAATCACTTCTCCAACAGGTACAAAATGAGTCTACTTATTTGCAATTAGGGCATGGAGGGGGTTGGCTGGCATAGCCAGACAGGGAAAGGGGTTAAATTGCCACAGTCATGCTCTTATTTTAGCTTGCAGTCTTCCCAGCTTTTTGAGAAAAAAAAAAAAAAATGTTTGTGATTGGTTGTGACAGCTTATGCAGCCTGGATTTTTTTTCCACTGTTATAGGAAAAGTCTTTCCATGCATCTAATAGAAAGCTTCAGCTGCAGCATCACTGGGTATATTTCATTGTCTGTTTCTTGCCATAAGCCCGAAGGGAATTGTGAAGTTTCTGGAAACAAGCTTTTGAGACATCGAATTTGGCTGAAATCTTGACTATGCAGCAGTACAATTGGCCATTACAAAAACTCTGGTCAAAATGTCATAATGCAGACTTTACAATCTGCATGTTTTGAGAATCAGCCCCTAGCTCAATCAGGTATTTCAAAAGGGTAACCCAGAGCAAGCCATCACACTTCCCTGGGGCTCAGATTTCCTGTGTGAAAAGTAAAATGGCTGGACTAGATGATTCCCATGCTCCCTTCCAGTCCTTATGTTATTCCATTCCTCTAGTCCAAGGTTTTCTGAAATGATTTCTGGTGTCTGTCCAGATCAGACTCTTATCTTAGGATTCTAAGTGTGACTACACTAGTACTATCTGAGAATCGTGCCTTGGTCTGCCTCTGGTTCACTGTCCTTACCAGCCAGGATTGAGTGCCCACCCGGCAATCCTCATCCCATGCCCAGGCTTCCCTATCCGTGATTCAGTTAAGAAAGAGCCTGACTGGGTGTGAGTGTAGCAGGGGCCATGCAGGCTGGTCACGCTCAACCTTCCCAAGCCTACCGTCGTGCCCCACAGCCTGAAACTCGAATCCCAGCTCTAGGGTTCTATGACTCTTTGACTCTCCAGCCATAGCTGCACATAGTCTAGATGGTCAGTCTGCTCTGTGAGAGTGACCACAGCTATACTGATTCAATTCCTAGCCAGCTGCTGCCACCCTCCCACAGATAGTGGCAACAGCCAAGTCCCTCTGGAGCTTACGGGTGACTTAGCCACAAACATATACACAGCGGTGAGATGGCAAAAGTGGCTCCTTAGGGAAGGATTAAGGGCCCTGACATAAAATCTTTGCAAAATTTCCGATTCACTCTTAATCACCCATAGCTGCAGCTCAGTGCTCTTCGGAACTGAATGTCAATTTGTAGAAAGCATTTGACCAGTCTTTGGATGTGACTCTATTTTATGATGGGGTCTCAACCAATTTTCTCAGAACAGGCAAGGCAAATCCACCATTTCTCTCAAATGATCTGTCTACTTTATATTGACTTTGGGTTTAAAATTCTAGGAAGATTCTTGCAGCATTTGAAAGAAAACAGAGAGAGAGACCTGGCAAATTGTTAGAGACTCCCTTCATCATAAAGAAAAGAAATAAAGAATTCTTTTAGTCAGACAGGGACTAGGGGCAAAGATATGTTTGTATGCAGTAGTTCGGGTGGGGTAGGGATAGGGTTATTAGCAAAGCCATGATTACACACTGAGATCTTGAAGGATTCTGTAATAATCCATGATCTATAGTATGACATGTAACCTAATTTGAGTCAATACTCATCTCCCTGTTTCAACTGAAGTAGCACCTTCCATTATGAAGGGAGACTCCAGATTGGTGATCCCAACATATCTAAGAAGAAACTAGTGAAAGAATTATTAACCAGGCCATTTCTCGTTTTAATAAGTACCTTGTTTTCACCATCTTTAGCAAATGGTCACAGAGAAAGTCTTCCTATCTCCCTCTTTCATCTTATTAGAAAGGTCAGTGGAGAAAAAAAAAAAAGATCAGCCCTTGAAAGCCAGAATCTTCCATGCAATTCTTACCTTTCTCCAATTATTTCACTTCAACTGGCTAATACTATTCCTATTCAGAACTGTAGAGATTTCCGGTTCCACACCAGGCTTGATCTGCTCTATTTAAGCTCCTCACCCTTCTGAAACATCCTGCTTTCCCAGCCTCTGTCCCACCATAGACACACACTAAGTTGGTGCCAATTGGCACAGAACTGTGAAAGGAAGTAGTTACAGGTTCATTCCACCTTCCTGTGACTTATCTAACATGGGATTTGGGGCTGGGAGAATCTAAAATCCTGCAACTGGACCAGGAGCCAGAACAGGGAAGTTTTCCATGAGAGAAGGGCCCCTAGAAGAGAAAGGAGGGCTTGAGTGTCCCTCTGGTTGAATTTGCAAACTCTACTTTCAGTCTTGAGGGAAGCAGGCACAAGTGATCAGACAGGCAGGGCAATTAGGTGAGGGTTGGGAAGCAATTAGACCAATCCAGATTCAGAGTGGGAAAACTGACGAAGCTTCCAACTCTCTAGGGCATGGATTGGGAACAGGAAACAGAAGAATAATATTGATCAAGGGAAACAAAGGACTATTTATAAACCCTCACACAGAATGTTCCTAGGCAGTGTGTGTGTATTTGGGTAAGCATGGCTGAAACAGTAGCTATGGAGAATATCTGATCTTATTTTTTACCAAGAAAAAAAGTCAGTGATGGAATTTTCAAAGTGGGAAGAATGAAACATGCCTAGAAAAGTCCTTTGAGGCTGGCAGATCAGAACACTTAGCCCACCCAGCCTTTGCCAACACATATCCTCCCCTTCACCCCCCATAAAGATGAAGAGTCATATTAAATAGTTCTAACCCTTCTTGCATATGTACTATGGTAATCAACAATTAAGTTTATTTTCCTTCTCTCCTAAAAGAGAAGGCCCATCTCACCAATAGCTATAGTAACAACAGGACTTGGTTCAAAAAGTGCTCAATAAATACGTGATCATTGCTAAGTCAGTTTTGCTAGAGACACAATTCCTTAAATAACCTATTTCACTTAGTGACATATATGAAAGATCTGTCTCATTCACCAATACACTCCCAGAGGTAAATGCCACATTCCAGTCCTGAATGGAGAGGCACAGGATTACTATTGCCCCCTCTGGAAACTGCATTGATAAGTTTTCCAGGTTTTGAGGAGCTACCAATGGACCCAGGGGCTTTTTTCCTATTCCAAGGAGCTCTCTTACCTGCCCTTCTTGACCTAACAAAGCTCCATGAGGGAAACAGGTAAGGGTAGATTTTAGGAGGTCACTAAGAACAGTCAGGCTGGCAACGGTCATCATCAGGAAACACCAAGATTAGGTGTCATATCTGGGCCAGCAGAGAAAGTAAGGGTAAGGTAGGAGTGCTCAGAGAGAGATAGAGAACAGGTATGCTGATAAAGTAGAACCAGAGGGAAACTTCTAGCCTGAAAGAGGCAAGATAAACTCCAGAAGCTTACTTTCCTTAATGGAATTAGACTTCATCCAGACTAGAGCTTTCAATCTTGGTATCTGAGTAAAGACCATATTTTCCAATTCATTTGGAGGCTCGTCTGGTATACAGTTCTTTCTAGAAGTGGAAGCATTAACTTCTAGGTTATAAAGTCCTTATGTGGGAGAAGGAGCATCTTAAACCTCATCTTCTCAGCACCAGTTGTCCTCTGAAATAGACAGAGATCCATGGAATCCAAGTCCTAGCAGAGCCCAAGCCCATGCCTGAGGACCTATGTGGGTGTGTAAGTGACTACAGCTATTGCTACAGTCATTTATCTCAATTTTTCCAAAACCAGTTTTCTCCCCATTTCCCCATCCAAGTGAGACCTGCTTTGACTCATGTCCTTTATAATTCCAGAGGGTTGGAAAATGTTCTTCTATGCCAAAGAATCCCAATTTTAACAACAACTGGATATAATCCACCCTTGAGCAACAGCACCTCTCTCTCAGTCCCCAACTTCATTCTGCTCACCAACACAAAGGTCACTGTTTTGCTTCATTACCCACATTCCACTCTATTTACCACAGATCCTTGAAAGGACCTCTCTTGGGGGTTAAATTATTCTGGAAAGATATCTGATCCTGTGCTTTGTGAGGTGAGTTAAAAATAAACAGGGTTCTTTTCACGGAAGGTCCTGTGGCCCCAAGGACCCTCAGGCTCCTCTGAGCAAAGCATCACTGTCATCTGGAGAGTCTCTTATTAGTGATTACAGAACTAATGGGTTTTGACAACTGCCACCTCAAAATGGAGCAAAAGCATCCCTACCCAAATTGGAAAACGCCTGAGCTGTCTTCCTACAGAACAGGACAAGCAACTTACATGCTATAAATGTTAGCCAGTCGAATCATTTCTGAGCCTTAATACTTCACTACGTTGTTTAAAAATGAAGTGCTATCAAACACAAGGTTTTTGGGTTTTCTGTTTTGTTTTGTTTTTGCTAAAACTCATCATATCTACAGATGATCTTTCTTCTGGAAATTGTGGCTTACTGGAGAGAATCATATTTTTAAAAACCCATGTCCTCAGTGGCCACAGCATAAATCAACAAAAATCTACAGTGAGTGGCCAGTGTAGTACTATGACACTATGCTGTGAGAGATACAAGGAAATAAGGATGCAATTCTACCTTCAAGGAGTTTATAGTCTAGTTAAGGAAATCCAACTAAACTCATTGACCTATTACTAAAGTATCAAATGCTAAACTGTGTAATGCTAACCCAATGTTTATAAGAAAAGTCCAAACAAAGAAAAGTTAGCAAAAGCTAGAGCGATGGGAGACAGCTTCATGGAGTCACCGAAGCTGAACCCTTAGATACACCAATATTTCTATTTAATTATCCTCATCGCTTGGCATTTGGCCGTCTTACTACAATGCACCCTGGGAGGAAGACTGAAAATGTGGCCAGTCAATAGCATTTGTCAAGGCTGGCTGCATATACAATACAGAATTTAGATTTAGAACAAAAATGCATGAGACACAGGAGACATGGCCCCATTTTTGAAAATGGAATTTAAGACAGAATATGCATGTATCTGCACGTACATCTGAATGCACATAGCCAAGATAAAGGAATGTTACAAAGAGGCATCAAAGTAGCTGCAAGTTCGTGTGCAAAACTATTAATACAAGTGTTGAGTGTTTGGCTCACCTCGTTATATTTTACCAAGTCCTGCTTCTATGACCAACCCCAACAATAGATCTTGGGCAAATCACTTCAGCTCACCCTCCTTACTTTCTTCTCTTATAAAATAAGAGAGCTGCACTAGTCACAAAACAATCTCTGCCATCCCTTCTTGCTCTAGGACTCCCTGTTTCTACAAATTTTAGACATCACAGTCAGCCTACTATTCAAGGTATGATATAAGTCTTCTGAGCTCTAAACAGACCTGTCTTGTATTATATTGTAAATCCAGGGAGCAGAAGGGCACTCGAGTCAAAAAAGACACTGTACATGGGCCAAGAACCAAGCTTCCCCTGCTTCTGAGGAGCTAATTAGCTCTACAGGGTCTGGCCATTCAGGAATGATGTGTCCTGGAGCCCGGGCTTTGCCTTGCTCTGCCGGAATGACCACGGCACCTGCTCTCTTCTTTCCCAATGCAGATACTATAACAGACTCGTTCGAAGCCTACTGGAGTGTGAAGAAGACACAGTCAGCACAATCAGGGACAGCCTGATGGAGAAAATTGGGCCCAACATGGCCAGCCTCTTCCACATCCTGCAGGCGGACCACTGTGCCCAGATACACACACGAGCCGACTTCAACAGGAGGCGCACCAACGAGCCGCAGAAGCTGAAAGTCCTCCTCAGGAACCTCCGAGGTGAGGGGACCACTCCCTCCCGCATAAAACGCACCTCCAATGAGGATGTGTAAGCAGGGAGAGGCAGTCACGACCTCACCAAGCAAGTATCGTTTTAAGGGTGTTCGCACACCAACTTTGAGTGTACTGTGCCTGGTTCGATTTTTTTTTTTAAGTAGTTCCTATTTTCTATTCCCCCTTAAAGAAAATTGCATGAGACTAGGCTTCTGTAAACAATATCCCAACATTCTGCAATGGCAGCAATCCCACAAAGAGATTCTGTGTGATCTTCCTGCCTCTCCTCAGGAGAAAGCACCCTCTTTTATCACCTTCCCCTACTGTGTCCTTTCCCAGTTGCCCTCAAACCTCAAACTACCCTCAAACTCAAAGCATTTATGTAATTCCCAAGTCATTGTAATTTGAAGACGTGGAGCCCTTTAGAACGGTTGCCCCAGTAGAATTAGCTGATAAGAAACAACTTAATTTAAATGCATGTCTTAAATGCTCATAAAGATGTTCAATGGAATTCGTGTTATGAATCTGTGCTGGCCATGGACGAATATGAATGTCATGTTTGAATTCTTGATCTCTAATGAGCTAGTGTCTTAGGGTCTTGATCCTCCAGTGTCAAATTTCCTTTCCAACACATTTACCAAATTGCTCAAGCCTGGCTGTCCAACCAGACTTGGAGCCTGCATCTTCTTGCATCTAATGAAAAACAAAAAGCTAACATCTTTATGTACTGTAACTGCTCAGAGCTTTAAAAATATCTTTAACAATTGTCTTAAAACCAGAGAATCTTAAGGTCTAACTGTGGAATATAAATAGCTGAAAACTAATGTACTGTACATAAATTCCAGAGGACTCTGCTTAAACAAAGCAGTATATAATAATAACTTTATTGCATATAGATTTAGTTTTGTAACTTAGCTTTATTTTTCTTTTCCTGGGAATGGAATAACTATCTCACTTCCAGATACCCACATAAATGCTCCTTGTGGCCTTTTTTTATAACTAAGGGGGTAGAAGTAGTTTTACTTAACATCAAAACTTAAGATGGGCCTGTATGAGATAGGAAAAAACCAACAGGTTTATCTGAAGGACCCCAGGTAAGATGTTAATCTCCCAGCCCACCTCAACCCAGAGGCTACTCTTGGCTTAGATCTATCCTGAAACAGCTCTGTCACGTCCAACTGGGAATTATAGGAATCAAAAAGAGCATCCCTTTGGGCTTGGACCACTTACAGTGTGATAAGGCCTGTACCATCAGAAGTGGCAGTTCTTGACTCACTGCCTGGTACTCTGGCAAAATGATGACGGAGTGGGAAACTTCCCATTAATTCAATCAGGAATGAGTCAATCAGCCTTTGGGTCTTTAGCTGGGGAGTGCTTGGGCCTGAGGGGGTATAAATAACCCTGGGCTGTCCAGCCTTAATAGACTCCTCTTACTTTTTTGTCCTGTAGCACGCTGCCTGCCAAAGTAGTCCTGGCAGCTTAGACCATCTCTGTAGGATTGCAAAAAAACAGAAGGAGGGAAAAAAAGAGCTGGTGGTTTGATCGTTTCTGCCGTGATGTTTACAAGATGGCAACCACCAAAGCCAAATGACTAACCTGTCTATGAACAACAGTAGTTTCTCAGGGTCACCGTCCTTGAACCCAACAGTCCCTTATGAGCGTCACTGCCCACCAAAGGTCAATGTTGAGAGAGGAAGAGAGAGGAGAAGTAGAACCATATGGGGCCACTCCAAACTCGCTTAGGTGGAAACTATTGGTGCTTGACTCTCACTAGGCTAAACTCAAGATTTGACCAAATCTAGTGATATGGACCCTGGTGGGAGGAAGGAGGGCACATCTCCAGAAAAATGAAAAAGCAATACAACTTTACCGTGAAGCCTTTAAAACCAGTAAACACGCTGCTTAAGGACCAAGAGCAACTGCAGCAGACCCAGCAGCAGCACAGACGTGGCTGCCTTTGTTCCCACACAGTCTCTAAATCAGCGTGCTGACATCAGATTGTTAAGGGCATTTTTATACTCAGAACTGCCCTACCCCTGGGTCCCTAAACATATGGACACTGCCTTAGCCTCTTGGAAATCAGGTAGACCATATTCTAAGTTGACTCTCTCCCTCCTCTACCCCACCTCCCCCCACCCCCAGGCAAGGCTGACTTCTCTAAACCAGAAAAGCTACTCAAGTTTGTGTGTTGTGTCCATTTCACAAATCCACTAAGCCAGGACCCCAATGCGACAAGTAGTTCATGAGTATTCCTAGCAAAATTCTCTCTTACTTCAGTCCAGTAGATTCTCTTTTTTTGCTATGACTTTTTCAAACCATGGTACCCTCCCCCTTTTCTTCCCACAACAATATTTATATATGTATCTGTAATACATATATCTACACATATGGAAAGAAGCAGTTCTCACAATGTTGCTAGTTTTTTGCTTCTCTTTTCGCCAACCCTCTTCCTCCTACTTTCCCTCAAACTTCCAAAGCTTTGTCTTGTGTTTGCTGCACAGAGTGATTCGGGGGCTGACCTAGACCAGTTTGCATGATTCTTCTATCGTGATTTGGTTGCACTTTAGACATTTTTGTGCCATTATATTTGCATTATGTATTTATAATTTAAATGATATTTAGGTTTTTTTGGCTGAGTACTGGAATAAACAGTGAGCATATCTGGTATATGTCATTATTTATTGTTAAATTACATTTTTAAGCTCCATGTGCATATAAAGGTTATGAAACATATCATGGTAATGACAGATGCAAGTTATTTTATTTGCTTATTTTTATAATTAAAGATGCCATAGCATAATATGAAGCCTTTGGTGAATTCCTTCTAAGATAAATAATAATAATAATAAAGTGTTAAGTTTTATTGGTTTTTTTTTTCCCCCAATGTCTTTCATTGTTATTCTTTGAAAACTTCTTGAATGGGAATTGTTGAACATGAAGATGCCAGCAGATTAGTTTCTTTAAAGTCACAACTTAGGTGTCAATATGTAAATGAACATAGTGTAAGTCAACATTTTCCCAATTTCCTGAAAACCTTTTAGTGGCTCGCATTACCGTTACAAAAAGAAAAGAAAGCAAAACTCCTTACAAGCTTGGGCGAGCCTTTATTGTCTGGACACAGCTCAGTTCTCCAGCTTCAAGGCTCATCTTTACTCTGGTTCAGTTAACTCCACACTTCTATACTTCTGCCTCAAAGGCACTTCTCTCTCTCCCTTCCAGGCCTTTGTTTATGCTGTCCCCACTTCCCTGGAAGAGCTTTCCCTCCACCCTTGGCCTAGGCTAGAAGTTTCACCTTTCTGGCAGGGGGTGTCCTTGTTCACTTCTGTGTCCCCAGCACTAAAGCGGTGCCCAGCTCAAAGGACACATTCAACATTTTCAAGGAATGATTTAGAAAGGGTCAGAAGAAGGAAAAAAGACAATTGAATCAATGTGACAAGGGAGACAGTCGCTTTGCGATCCACCTATGGGTCAGACTTCTGCGATTTGAATTCTGGCTCTGTTGCATATTAACCGCGTGATGTCAGGAGAGTAAGTTGGTCGCTCAATGCCTCAGTTTCTTCCTCTATGAAATGGGGATAATGATAGCTCTCTCATAGGATTGATAATAAGGAGATAAAACAAGTGAAGTGCTTACAACATGCCCAATACACTGGGAAACTCCATAAATGGTGGCTATTATCATCTCAAGAAGAGGGAATGAGAGCAAAAGAAGGAGACCCTCCATCTCAGAAAAATGGCGGAAAGGACTTGTGGCAGAATGATATTTAGCTGGGTCTTGAAAAGCGGTTATGAGTTCAGCCACAGAAAAAGAGGGACTTCCGTGGTTTAGTTGCTCATGGAGAGGCCTTATGTAGTTTGTTCCTTAACTAGTCAACATTTTCTCCCATTTTAAATTCAAATGGGGATGTTTTTCTTAGTATCATTCTTTTCTAGCATTAAAATGCCTTTTCCCAAGTTGAATATGCACAGAGCAGCCAACAAATAGCACAAGGGCTGTCACTCCAGGGCCAAAACTGTATTGTATTTGCTTTACTCTGAACTGGAAAGAGTACATCTATTTGATGATCATCCTTCATCTTCAATCTCCTTTTGCCAATATCTACTTATGAAGAGGGACTGTATACTATACTGTAGAGTGGTGTTTAAGAACTTTGACCCAGGATTTCTGCGAACAGAGTTCAAACGCTAGTTCCGTGACTATGTTTGTGACCTTGGGCCAAGTGTCTTTCATCTTTGCGCTTGCACCTTAGTTTTCTCACCCATGAAAGAGGGATAAATGATGGGTCCTACTTCCCAGAGGAACTCTGAGAATTAAATGAGTCTTATATAAAGCACATTAAACAATGTCAAGCATATAACAATACCTCCAAAATAGTATTTATTGAGTACTCAAGAAATATAACTTATCAATTATACTAATGCTGTCACCTTCAATAGATTCTATCCCCACCCCAACATGACTCTTTTTTTTTTTTTTTTAAAGGTGCTTAGATTACCTAAAAATTACAGGAACCTACCGGGATTCCCATGTTCCCCACCTCCCACACCTCCCACCACATCTCACATAAACATCCCCCACAAGTGTGGCCCATCACCCTCAATGGACTTACCCATCCTGGGGCCTTGCCATCAACCATAGACCACAGTTCACATCGTAGACCACACTCTCTCCCACTCAGTTCTGAATGGTGTGTTCTGATTTAAAATGGCCTACATCTGTCATCACAACGGCACTCAGGACAACCCCCAAGTCCCAAAAAAAGCCCCTATATTTCAATTGCACTTCCCCTCCCTGCCCCGAAAGTGTCCAGTGGCCACCGGCTCCCCTCACTGTTATAATTTCTTCCTTTGCTAGAATCACCATATGTGAACAACAGAATACCATTAAGTCCACTCTAGTCCATAGTTCTTCTCCCAATCCTGAGAGGACTGGGATGGTGATGTTCACTCTACCTCCAAGTGAGAGAGGGCTTATGTCCCATGGATATGGTGGGTGGGATTATCCTGCCTGCAGCTGCAGGCCCTCTCCATTCCCTGGGATGGCCGTTACCCATCGTTGTCTCCTCGCCAGGTGACTTGGATGAGTCCATTGAGCTGTAGGGTAGGAGTTGCAGCTCCACCGAGATTCCACGCACACCTGGCACGTAGGTAGGCCAGAGGCTCCAGTCTCTGGAAGTACACCTAAAAACTCCAGCATCACATATAGGTTTGAATAGAAGGGACTGATGAACCATGTGCAGGGAGGATTTATTTGAGTCCAACTCTGTCACTCTCAGGAGCACAGATTCCAAAATACAGTCCACTGATAAGGCATCAGTCTCTGGGGCTATCCCCCCTTATATAGGAGCCCCTCTGTGTGGGGTGATATGCACTTTAGTGTTCTATGAGATCCTACTGAGGTGTGCATAAGCGTTACCTCTGGGATGACCTCCCGACTCTCTTTGAAGTCTCTTAGCCACTTGAACTCTGAATTCCCAGCCTGGAGAGCTCTGCCACATTCTCCAAGGGAACAGCAACAGTCCTCTGAGTGTAGGGACAGTGTCTGTCAGAAGAGGATATCCCACTGATGATTTCTTGTTATTGATGACTAGCCTTATGAGTCTTTGCTCTTGTAACTGAAACTTAGCCTACCGTAATGGGGTGCCTAAGGGTTGCCACCTGAGAGCCTCCTTGTTGCTCAAATGTGGCCTCTCTCTAAGCCAAACTCAGCATATGAATGCATTACCTTCCCCCCAACATGGGACATGACTCCCAGGGATGAGCCTCCCTGGCAACGAGGGATTAATACCAAGTGCCAACTGGCAACACGACTGGACAAAGACCTTGAATAAAAGGGGGAAAAGGTAAACACCCCAACATGACTCTTGAGGTGCTTTTCCTGATCTTTTTCCTCTTGTACGTAGATCACTTAACATTACTGTTTAATCAAGATGTTATGAATTCGAATTACAAAATACTGCAACACACCGACAATGGCAAATTATACTATAATGAACACCTGGATTCCATCACCATGCTTAAATAAAATGGCATTGATTTAATAGTCTCCTGTGTAGGCCTCCTAAACTCATTCACATGTTAGAGGTCCATGACTTTAAAATGTTTGAAAAGCCAGGGCTTACAAGGATGGAATAGCTCCAATTATCAAAATACATGTAAAATATTTTCCATCTCCATCAACCTTTCAAAAGTGGAGTTAAAACTTTCATGGAATAGTCCTGTCTGTGGCCCTGAGTCTGTGGTACAAGTGAAGGAAAAAAAGGTCAGGGCAGCCCTCCTACAGAGTCTACGTGAAAGCCAGTAAGAGCTATCATTATAGCTCAGTGCTTCCCAGACTTGAATGTGCATACAAATTACCTGGGAATCTTGTCAAAATCTTGGGCCAGGATGGAGCCCAAGAGTCTGCATTTCTAACATGCCCCCAGGTGATGCTGATGCTGCTACTCCAAGGACAGTGCTTTGAGTAACAAGGTTGAATTCTTGTACCATTTCTGCACGAGTCCCTCAACGCTGGAGACCTCCACACAGGCCCTCAGGGATGTTGCCACAACTCAACCGTGATAGCTTCACTTCCTTGCCTGAGAAGCCCCCCATTGCCTAGGAGACAAAAATCAAGCCTCCTGACTTGAAATTTAAGTCCCTCACAACCTGGACCCTCCTTTCTAGATGCACCCTAGAGCAGGGGATCTTAACCTTTTTTGATCCAAGGGCCCCTTTGTCAGTCAGGTGAAGACCATGGACCCCTCACTATGTCCACACTATACTGTGTATTATTTAATAAATGTATCACACCCGTACCAATATGTCCCCACAAGAATAATGTTTTTTTGAATTTCAATTCAAGTGCACGGACCCGTTGTTAAGAACCCCTTCCCTAGATTCTGTTAATGTCAACTTCTCCTTCTCCCAAAGATACTGTAACCTTTCCTCCCTCATTATCTTCAGACAAAACATTATTATCAATCCTTCCGATGAATATTTTTTCCCCAAACTCCTTTCATTCATGAAAGCCCATGGCACCGTCTATGAAGGCTTCTCTAGCATAACCAAATACACAGAAAATTACACTGCAGAAGGCTTGCAAGGTTAGAGAGACTTAGTCATCTCTGTGTTCCCAGAGCTTAACACAGAGCTGGCACGCAGTAAGTGTTTGTGAGTGGAGGAATGAATGAATGAATGAATGAATTCTTTCCACCACCACTAACTAATCCATGGTTTCCTCCAGTAGGAAGCTGGGGCCATAGGCACAATAGCAGTATATCCCAGGGAATGGAGGGTGTGCAACTGTGGTGAGTGGGGAAACTAATTCCATTTGCCATTTGGAGTAGCCTTAAAAGTCTTCCAGGGAAGCGGATGTGACTCAAGTGGTTGGGCTTCTGTCTACGATATGGGAGGACCCAGGTTCAATCCCCAGGGTCTCGTAGTAAAAAAAAGCATGCAGGCGAGCCAGGCCCATGCAGCAAACCATGCAGCAAGATGATGACGCAGCAAAAGAGAGTCGCAGGGGAGAGTCAAGGCAAGATGTGCCAGAAACCAGGAACTGAGGTGGCACAAGTGACAGGGTGCCTCTCTCCCACATCGGAGGTCCCCAGGATCGAATCCTGGTGAAGCCTGAAGGAGAAAAATGAGAAGAGAAGGCAAGAAACAGACACAGAAGATCACCCATCAAATGGACACAGACAGCAAGTGGGGGCAGAGGGGGGTAGAATTTTTTAAAAGTTTTCCAGCTTCTAACAACACCACATAACTATATTTCTTTCTGGGCGCTAACCCTGATAAATGTATCCTCTTGCTGTTACTTTGTCCTAGTAATCTGAGCAACAAAGGACTCATCAACAAATATGTATTAGACATTTGCTAGGTCGGTGCAAATCATCATACAAGAAAGCTGGGATACACAGACCATATGTGACCACCTGCAAGTCAAGCTACACCATGTTTCCTTGTATCCTTCATTATTTTGCCGTAATTATTCTAGTAATACCCCTCAATTTACCAATTCTTCTTCCCTTTGCTCAAGCTCTACCATGAATGGCACTCCCCAAGGCACTGATGAATGGTTTAGCCTAAAGAACCTGAGGGCCAGAATGAGATATCACCCACCCTACCACTCTACTGCAAAATATGGAGAACAATGCACATAGTTCCATTTTGCAAATAACTAATTGAAGCCCAATTAATGAATAATTATCCATCAAGCAACTATGTGATACTCAACAGCAGCAGTGGTGGAGTGCCAGACAGAAACAATTTCCCCTCTACAGGCAGCTCCTGAAGGTAAGTGACCAGCAGAATTTGTCCTGTGGTGTGACCCCATACAGCCAGGACTGGCAGGGGAACACTGTATCTGGAGGCAGCATATAACATGACAAGCTGGGAACTAATTCAGACCCCACCTGCCAATTAAAATTACTCTGTTCCCCTGGTGTACTAAGGGATTTGGGCTTCCAGTTGAGGATAGAACGCTACTCTATATTCTACAGTTAAGTTACAGTGCAGGTATACACTGCTATAGGAAAAACATATAGTATATGTCGCACCAGAGACCATAGTTGCTTCCAACATCTGGTCAAAGACCTGGAACCAATTCCATTGATGGCTGGTTCACCTGTCCTGGGATTTCTTGGAAGTACAATCACTCTAGGCCATGGATCACTCCTTCCACCCTGGCCTGAGCTCCTCTCCTTCCATTCCCTATCCATCAGGATACTGCTAAGACTGATAACTTGGAAAACCTGCAGCTGCTAATCCCTTGGAGCCCTAGGTCCTGGTCATTCAAAGTCACCACTCACAATGTAAACTTCTCCCATCATCTAGACTCCTCCTCACTGCCCCTCCCCCACCCACATATTTCCATACTGCTTTATGTCCCCCCTCCTTGTGTCAATCTCCCACTGCTCTCCTCAGTCCAAACTCTGCCCATTCTAGGAAAAACAGATTCTACTATATCTTCAACCTCTTTTCTTAATATCCTCTCCAGTTTCTTGCCTTAACTGAAAACCGATTACTCAAAGGCAGTGCCCCAAGCAATCCTACCAAATGGCTGCTTATTCTTCCCAATCTCAAGGTTGGCAAGAGAAGTCTGTGTGCCTCCTTTCCCCAATGTTCCTCCAGACTATGATTCTGTCCCTGTCCTAAAAATTTCTGACTAAGACTTAGGCCACCTGACTATACCATTTTCCTCCTCTCTTTATCCCTGAGATATCGGCTATGCCCAACCCACTGCAAGTCCAAAATTACTGTTATCCAGTCCAAAATTATCCAGGAATAGCTTCTCATTTATTGGTGATATTGGTGCAGGCTCATGACTTCCCTTTTCGCTCCCAAGTCAAACCATCATTCTGGGCAAATTCGATATCTCAAAGAATGATGCATCCAGTGCCCAAAGTCTCAATCCTTCCTCAACTCCAATAATGATTATATCCACCCCCTCCCATATCTTGGAATCAGGAGGTACATACCAGTGTGGCTGTACTGGTTGTGTGCAGCTAGCATCAGTTCTTACTGGTCATTGTCCATCTCATATCAGTTGTTAAAGATGTTCAATTTTACCCTTTTCTGAAAGTGACACAATTCTGAAATCTTAATTTCAAAGTCTCCCCCTCTGACTTCAACTTCCTTTCCTTGCAGCTTTCCCATCCATTTATTTGTTCTACACTAGTTCTTTAACTTTACCCAGACCTTTAGTCCCTTGACCCTTCTACTTTCTCCTGACCTTTCAACTCCCCTACCTTTATCATCTCCGTTCAGCCCAGCCTTGAACCCATGTTTAATCACTTGCCCCATCAATCTTTTGTCACAACCAACTAGAAAAATCCCAACCCTGGAGCCTGCCTTCTCAGCTACTACAATTTGATTGCTGGAGAAAAAAACATCATAAACACAAACAGATTTGGTGTCACTTAAAATTTTGTCAGCTTCAGGCTCAAAGAACCCTCAGTGCTGCCTGGAAATCTTATACATCCCTGCTCAGCTCCCTTTTCCACTCTCCATAGCAACTATTAAAACCTTTTCCAATCCATCCAAACCTCCCACCCAACCCCCTCGCTTCTAATGCCCAGCAGAAAATCTTGCCTCCTACTTCACAGACAAAATAGAAACCATCACATGGCAAATACTTCAATTCCCTGCCACTGTACCCATCCACACCTATCCTTTGTTATGTTTCCTCTGTCACAAAAAGACACAGAATTGCTCCTCCTGTCTCAGGCTAATGAGTCCCCCTGTTCTAAATCTTATATGCCCCCTCCCACAGGATTTATGGCCTTCAGGTATTCTACATCATCAACCTCCCCCTCTCTGCTTCCCTTCGGAACCATCTCTACTTTCAGCTATCACCCCCTCTCTCTCATTCCTTCCCAATCCATCTTCTTTAAAAAAAGATTTCCACATTGTAGTTTCTTCATTTAGTTTCCTTACCTCCCATTCACTCTTTAACCCTTTACAATCTAGAATCTACCTCCACTACCCCAGAAACACCTCTAGACAAGGTAAAAAACATCCTTATTGCCAGATCCCAAGGAGGCTTTTTATCCGACATCTTATTTGATTAATATATACCATTTGCACAGATGAACAGATTTTGTGCTCTTTAAAAGGCCTTCCATAACAACACATTTTCTTTCTCTGAATTATCTCCTTCTCTAATTTTCTCTTCCCATCCCTTAAATATTAGATTTCCTTAGCTTTCTGCCTGGCCTGTGGTAGATTGAAGCATTTACCCCCCAAAAAACTGGTGCTTAATCTTAATTTGCATTCCAGTGGGTGTGAACCTATTTGTAAACAGGATCCTTTAAAGATGTATTATCAGTTAAGGCCTGAACTCATTTGGGAATAGGATCTTCTAAAATCCTATTTAGGTGTGGCAAAACTGAATCAGGGTGGACCTTAAGCCTTATTACTGGAGGTCTGTTAAAGAGAAGCCAGAAGTCAGAGAAAGCCATCAGGAGGAGACCCAGGACATGACCACGTGACAGAGGCCTGCCATCACCAGACTGCTATCAACCCTGGTAAAAAACCATGGCGGTGCCAACACCTCGATTTTGGACTTCTAGCCTCCCTAACCATGAACCAATAAATTCTTGTTGTTAAGTCAACCCATTGTGTGGTATCTGTCATAGCAGCTGTGGCAAACTAAGACATGGCCCCTCTTTTCTTCTCTTGTATATACTCTCCTTTGGTACTATCATACTACTGTTTATGTGCTAACACCAAAACTCTATATTTCCCTTAAGAACTTCTCTTTTAAGCTCCAGATCTACATCCAGCTGGATAACTCTGATGTATCATAACCAACTTAAACATACTATATCCAAAATTGAACTCTCCAAACCTCTGTAAGCCCCAAAGAGGCCTGTTCCTCCTCTTTATTCCTAAACTCATTGAAAGGCATCTCCACTCAACTGAAATATGGGTACCATCTTTGATTCCTCTATCATCTTAGTAAATGATATCCATTGACTCCTCCTCCTAGTTATCTCTCAAATCAGTCCACTTATTTATTTTCACATTGCTACAACTTTGATTTAGGCCCCATCCTCCAGAGCCTCCTAAATTATCTCTCAGATTCCAAATAT
Organism: Tolypeutes matacus; assembly: GCA_026826555.1. Lineage (NCBI taxonomy): Eukaryota > Metazoa > Chordata > Mammalia > Cingulata > Chlamyphoridae > Tolypeutes > Tolypeutes matacus. The sequence goes on from JAKSZT010054569.1 coordinate 990,977, forward strand.
TCCCTGTCCCCACCCCTCCCAATCCATTTACTACTTTGGAACCAGAAAATTCTTTCCGGAAAGCAAATCTGATCCTGTCACTCAATTATTTGAAAACCATCAATGGCAAATATAAGATGTCGAAAAAGAGCCACACTGCTTATTATGTAATATAAAATGCTCCATAATCTGGCTCCTCACCTTTCGGCCTTATCTCTTGGTAATCCACCCCAACCTCAACTATACACCTATCTGCAAACTCCAGCCATGTGTACAATATAGGCAAACCCATGCATTTACCTCTCCTTGACTTTTGTTAATACTATTTTATTAATAATACTGTTGCTGGATTTTCTCTAGGCTCTTGGCTATGTTACAGAAAAAAAATTAAGTACATGCCAGTTTAGTTAGGCCAGTAGTTTATTAAGAAAATGAAAGAAGAGAAATGGGAGAAAATAACAAATTATGGGTCCCAGGTATACTTGCGAGCTGGTCCAGGCAGAGAGGAAAAAAGGGCAAAAAAAAGTAAAAAGGGCTGATTTACAGATTACAAATCCCCATTGCTGATTGCAAGTCCCCAGGTGTACTTGCGTGCTGGTCCAGGCAGAGAGAGAAAGGGCAAAACAGGCTGATTTAGTCTCTGCGTTTGCTTTTTAAACCATTTATTATTCTGTCCCTTTGCTAATGTCAGGGGAGGAATCCCAGTTGTTTGCTGTTTTGATTGTTGTGATTGGTTATCCTACCCATCAATTCCCCCAGGTGGCCCTAGGGCAAGGCCCATTGAGAATATCAAGGCTTTTCCTTGATATCAAGGCTTTTCCTTGATCCCGGATGACATCCCATTCCAAATGGGGAATTCCCATGAGGTTCTTCCAGCAGCCATCTTGTGGGGTCCTTCTCTCAGGGAGGGTTCCCATGGCCATGTGTTTCACAGCCATGGTTTTCTGCCAGGTTCCAGATTCATCTTTTCATTCCCTAAACTAGTCTGCTCCAGTACAACAATACTTTGTTAATACTATTCCATCTTACTCCTTTCCACCCTATCCCCACACACATACACACAAACATTCTCATGTTTAGCTAATAGCTAACATCCTTGAGGACTCAAAAAACTCATCCCTTCCTCCAAGAAGCCTTCCATGACTACCAAAGACAGACTTAGTTGCCCATTCTATGTGCTTCAAAAGCATCTGGTACTTATCTTTCCATTGGAAGAATTAAAATTGCCTTTTGAAAATTTTTCTTTCCTTATTAAACTATATATATATTCTTTGAGTCAGCTCAGTGTCTCCCCCCCCCCCAAAAAAAATTGTATGGCTAATGTTTAGTAAAGTATCTGGCATATGATGTGTTTAATGGGTATTTGTTGAACTTAATTTACAGAAGAGTTTATTCTAAGACAATAGCAAGACATAGGTGAGACACACAAAGAGCCTTAACCTTCTATGAACATAGGAATAGTGGCAAAGGAAATGAATGTAAATTAAATATGTATATATATATAGCTAAAAGAACATCACAGAGGAAAAAAGTTCAAGTATATACATTAAAATAATAAGATACACCTAATTGGCAAAGTTTATTTCTAAATAATCATTTCCACTGTTCATTAGTATTGGAAGAAAACAAAACTTACAAACACTACTGATGGGAATGCAGAATACAGTAACTTTTCAGGAGATATTCTATCAATAGCTGCACAACATCTTAAAATTTTAGGCTTTGACCCAGATATTCCACTTGTAGAAATGTAGTATAAGAGAATAAATATATGCAACTGTTTACTACAGAGATATTTGTTGCAAAGGCTCTCCTGTTATGAAACACACAAAAATAACCTATATGTACAACTGAGAGATCAAATAAATTGTGATGAAATACTTAGCCATTAAAATGAAATAAAGTGTATTTATAGACATAGGAAAAATGTCAATATATAAAGTGAAAAAAGAATCCCATTTTTGTAAAAACATGTATATGCGTATATGTATTCCCTTGACTTCATTCATAAAAGACCAGAAGGTTATATAATAAAAGGCTGATAGTGTCTTTGTTTCATAGTTACTTGTCATTTTGGGGAGGTTTGTGTGTGTGTGTGTGTGTATTTTCAGTATTTTTATAATGTATTATTTTTCTTATAAGATAAAAATGAAATTTTAAAGAATCACAATCAAAAAGCAGGCCTTCACCAAGTTAGTCATTTATTGCTGTAAAACTACTCTAGTCTGACCTTGCTCCCCTTCTCCATAAAAAACAAGCCACAAGAGGGTTCAAAATATTGATAACATGTTCTTAATATAAATATAGTTTTTATTTTTATTTATTTATTTATTTTTTTTTTTTTTTCAGAAAGGCCTCTTTGCCACTGAGTGTGCACTCTGGATAGAACGCACAAGGCATGGGACTGTATAACACAGTGAACCATGTGGTGGAAGATGGACTGTGGTTAACAGTACAAATATGAGAGTGTTCTCTCATGAACTATAACAAATGTACAATACTAATACATGATGTTACTAATAAGGGATGTATGGGGAAAATGTAGCAAATGTATGCTATGGACCATAGTTCATGGTAATAGTCTGATCATGTTCTTTCATAATCTGTAACAAATGTTCCACAACAATGAAAAGTTTTGATGTATAGGAATTCTGCACATTATGCGTGATTGATTTGTAAGCTCACAACTTCTCTAATTTGAAAAAAAAAATAGGCCTTTTTAAAGTAGTAAATTCTTTTGTCACATTTAATTACCTCCTGTGCACATATACATCCAATGAGAAATTTGTGTCTGTTCCAAGAAAACCCTTGAATCACACAACTCAAGGTCAAGGCAATTCACACGTGCAACACCATTATTCAGTTCCTACTAAGTGCCAGGCTGTGTACTAATCACAGACCAGACTCATAACCACCTTCACCCCTGCAAAATGATTACAGTTCATAATTCTTTATTTCTTTAATGAGTGACATGTCATCCCTACCAGGGTACTAATTTGCTGTTCCTTTCTGTAGGATGATGAAACCATGAGGAAGGCTCATACTCTGAACTCTTTTCCCAGGAAGGGAATTAGAGTCACGCCTGATCTCTGACCCCTCCCCACTCTTTCTTTGGCCCCACTGCTAAAGGTGGCCATTTGCAAAACAAGTTGCTGTAGGAGAGGTTCTGCTTGTTTTCAAGGACCAGAGCAAACCCAGCTGTCCCACTTTTGTTTTTTTTCTTGTAATATTTTTGTGAAATAGAGTTGGTGTTTTTTTTTTCTGAATCAAGCAATATGTTACACAATATATTTGGTTCATAGTAATGCAATCATACAGTATTTATCCTTTTTAAAATGTATTTTAAAAGATGCTTAGATTACATAACTGTCCCACTTTTGATCAAACCCATGCCTTAGTCCTCGTTAGCACCCTATTTTAATGAGTTAGACTTGTTTGGCGTTAGAGGGGAAGTAGCAGACCTGCACCTTATTTTAATGAGCCTTGCCTTGTTAGACTTTAGAGAGGAAGTAGCAGACCTGCAAGTACAGATTTACAGAACTCAAAGTCACTCTGTGACACACCATTGGAGAAACTTCAGCCAAAGCCTGACCACATTTTCCAATCCCCAAATCAGGACATGTGGTTTGACAAGTGGGTCATGAAGTCAATGAAAAAGGACATGGGGGATCGGCACTATCTCATAAAATTCAGCCCTTAAGGTCATAACACCCAAAAGAACTGCTCCTACACCACCCCCAAGAAACAAGTTTTCAGCTATCTTTTAGGAATAAAATGGTAAACCCAGGGCTCAGTGCAAAGAATGGAATTAGCCACAAAGCCTTGCTGCATCAGAAACCCACATTCCCAGCTGGGCTTCACCTCACCTTTCCTGCTAGAGCCTGGCCTCTGCCAGCACACACCTTGGCCTCAGGCTCAATGGTTGTGGCATTCAGTGTGCATAACCATCAACCTAACTTCTCTTGAACCCTCTGCCCTCTCTCAGCAAGTCCTGCTTGGCTCCCAAGAGAGCAAGTTCTGATCATCTCCACCTTCTCTCCGCACCCCTCCCCACCCCCCCCACAACCTATTGTCACTGCCCCATGTTCTTCTGGAAGAGCGACATGCTATATAACCTAAACGGGTTTCTGAATCTTGCCTGAACAATGGCAGATCTAGTATACTCACATAGTGGAAATGAGCTTCCTGTAAAATAAATTCATGGGCCCACTTAACAGAGTAGCCGCAGGGGGCCTGGCTGACCGCCGGCATCTCCTGCTGCCAAAACCTAGTTCCTTTATCTTTCTTTCATGCCACTTTCTTTTCATTTAATTTTAATGTTCCTGGGCTTTTTGAAACAGGTGACTCTAGCCATGTTAATAAAGCAAGGTGTGATAGCATCTTCTATGACTTCAGATGTCAAACACCGAGGAAAAGAGGGAAAAGTACTTTTAAATATCCACATTCTCTTAATAGCATTCCACAAGAGAGACTGCTTATCTTGATTTTAATTTTTCAGGCTCCTTTCATCTCTTTTTCTAAAAATATAGCTCAGAGAAAGATCACCCATGAAGCAATTATTGGAAAGACATTACAAACATTTTATGGGAGCCGTCTAAAATATGGAGCAGATCAAGAGCAAGGGTTGAAGGGAAGAAAAGTAACAACAGTACCTGAAGAAAATGCACTTCATATTTTGTAAATCCCGGCACAATTCATAAGCACAGACTTGAAATAACTCAGAATTTGAAGTAATTTGAACAAAGCCTGGCCTGAGTTCACCTCTGAATTTCTTCTGAAGAAAGAGCCAATTAAGAAATGCTTAGTATGGACAAACTGAGGGAGAGAATGTTTAGTTGACTTGGGAAATTAAATTGTTTTCAAGGCCCAAAGAAGCTCTTCTTTAAAGCAAGTCATTCTTACCTGGTCTTCAGCCTTGTGACTTTAAATCTCTATTGGCCAACATGACAATTTTCTCCTCTATGTGGAAGTCAAACTTCCAGAAACCTCAGTGCCAGTCAGTGTTCTTCAGAGTATGTGAACTACCCGTATCAGAAGCAGCAGGTTCTAGGCTCCACTTCGCCTTAGCTCTCCATCACCCTAGCTCCTTCCCCAGCCAGTGTTCTGAATCAGATTCTCTGCTGGGGTTTATGACTTTGAAGTCTAGAAGCAAATCCAGCAAAGCATCTCTGGTAAACCGGATGGATATAGGTGAACAAGCAGAGTATAACCTATAAAAGACCCGGCTCTAGCTCTCAGCTAAAGAGAGCATTGAAGGAAACTGGACATCTGGTGTCAGAGACCCAAGTGCCTATTATACCCGGACAATGTGCAGTAGCACTTCCAGTTACTAAAGAGAAAAGATAGAACCTGATGAGGCTCCTACATTTTCAGATGTAAGGAACAAAGTATGGAATTAAAAACCAAGGACAATAACTGCATCTTGTTAACAGGGGTTCAAGTCTCAAGACAGAAACCCTGGGGCAAAGATCAGAACCCAACTGCATAGAACTCAATCAATAAATATAGAAAAAAGCTGCCATTAGAGCAAGCTTGGACATGATGGACATGATGGGGTGCCAAAGTCTCCTAAGGAAAGGGCTTATCGGCAAGTCACCTTGGTCCTTGAGCTGGGCCAGAACCTGGGCAGATAGAGCCAACCTGGCCTCAAAAGTACACAAGCACATCTGATTAACAAGCGCAAATGAGTACTAATTAAGAGGCCAGGTTGTCCCCAACCTCAGGATCTCCCTGAACTCAGAGTAAGACAGGCATTTCCCTAACAATGCCTTGTGTTAAATGTGGCCAATGGCTGGGATTCATCATCACAAGGAGGGAAGATGAGGGATGAGGGCCTCAGGCTGGGGGTGTGTGGAGGGGATCTGACATCATTTTACATCCCCAGGCTGAGTTTTAATGAGGGCAAGATAGCAGCACATCATTAGCACAGTGTGCAAGCTCCAGTAATCCAGACACTCAAGTGCTGGGCCTGGGGGAATGAGCACATGTGCGGGGGAAACATTTCCATTGTTCAGCATTGAGCGATTGGCTAAGTCAAGAGGTTGGAACAGAAAGTGGTCCCTTTTTCCTCTCTGGCTCTTTCTCCTGCCTACCTAAGTAAACCAGCATTGCAGGCAGCATGCCACATCCACCAGGCAGAGGCATTGCTCGGGATGGCAGCCCTCCTCACCTGGCCTTTCTCCACCTGCTGCCGCCAAGTCTCACCATGAAATAAATCAACATATATTGAGCACCTACTGGAGGCACTGTGCCAGCTGCTTTCACAAGCACTATTGAATAGTCCCAACAAAACTGAAAACTAAGTTGTGTTATCCCTACTTCACAGATAAAGAAGCCACAGTCCAGAAGTTAAGACACCTTATGCCTTGTCAGTACCAGGAGCCACTTGCATGGTGAACCCAGTTGTGTCCAACTCCAAAACCATGCCCTTGCTAGGAAAACCAAGTTGCACTGCCTCATTCCTTTTCCTGCTGCCTGAGGCACCTTTCCCAGTGCCCTCCACTTGTTGAGATGTTACCTATCCTTCAGGGCCCAGTACAAACTTCTGAATCATCAACCTGTACTATCCTCTTTCTTCTTATTGGAGCTAAAAGGGACAAAGGTAGACTGTGTGCACCAAGACAGGTGTTTGAAACTGAAATCAGAGATGGTAGGTTAGGCTGCCAGGATAGTAGAGACAGGCTATTGAAACCTGGTTAAAGCAGCCAAAGTAGAGTTAAGGTTGGTCCCAAGTCCAACTAGCAAGTAAGGCAACAAATAACTTTGCAGAAAATATTTAAAAGAAAGGTCCATGGGTCAATCTAGAGTTTGGCATGGCCAGTGCTAACAGGGAAACAAGGATTGGGAGCAGGGGCAGGACGTGGTCTCTCTGGAGTCAATCTTTGATGACTAGAGCTCTTGTGCTATGGGGCGGATGAGGAGGATGCTGGCGGGGGTGGTTGTCCATCCTAAAAGCAAGGTGCTAGAATCCGACACCAGCCCCTTTTACCCAGAGCCTGAAAGGTCACCACCTTTACAATATGATTTCAGGAACACAAGGAATGGGACTGTCAGTACCCAAAATAAACACCACCACCACCTCATCGATGCCTGAAATGTTTTTGGTTGTGGAATTGAACTTAACAGCTTCTATTATGGATGAAGCTTAAAAAACTATCGACAGAGAAAGAGGAAGATAGGGCTCCTTTCCTAGGAACAGCATATGAGAGGAAGAAGCGTGGCTCCAGAAAAGCTGGAAAACAAGGACATCATGGAGGGCAAAGGGGTGTGGAAGGTGGAAAAGAGGGAAATTGGACTTTTCAGCAACTCCATTTTACCTTCTTCAGTGCTGCCTCTCCCTTCTCATCGAACCAGAGCCTGCATGGGGAAAGCGGAGAAAGCAATGGTTAAGGGTTAAAATTGGACGGAGGCCCTAGGCATGCCCCTCACACTCTGGGTGTGACTTCAGAGGACCTAAGATATGTGTAACTCAAGTGGCGGAGAAAAGACCCCAGGTACACAAGTCAGTGTAGAGCAAGTCAGTGCTGAGCTTCGAGCCTGGCGATGGCAAGACTACTCCTGGCTGTCACTGATTTTCCTCTGTGATGTTGGACAAGTGCCTAAACCTCTCTGTACTTTCATTAATTCAAGAGCAACATGTCTAATCCCTGTCTCATAAGAATGTTGTGAAAATTAACAAGCTTATAAAAAAACTAAACAAAACTGATGTAAAAGTTCTTTGTATCCCCTAGAGAGCTATAAATACCAGGTGCTCTAATTTAAAATACAGATGTGTGTTTCCATTTATGTGAGCCAATATAAGAACGGTCAATTTCACAAAGCAATGACTATTTGATTTTATATTAAAAAAAAAAATTTCTACACTGAAAACAGAACATCTTACAAGTTGGAGAAAATTAATGTTGAGTACTCAGAATGAGATTTAAATATCAATAAGCTTTATTGAGTACTTACTACGTGGTAAGTGCCTAGCTAAGCAGGTATTACCTTATTTAATCCTCAGAGTAACCCATTAAGGTGAGTATTATTATCCCCCATCTCTCAGATTTCTCAGATTAGAAAACACAAGTTGTTCCAGGAAATTAAGTAACCAGACAGAGGTTACAAGTAGTGGAGTCCAGATTTGAATCCCAGTACTGCCTAGTTTCTGACCCATTTCTCTATCCCATTAAATTGCACTGCCTCCTAATAAATATGTAGACGCCATAGAATATTTAATGTTTGTGAAGCATTCAATGACAAAGAAGAAAAAACTTGGTAGAGAAGGCTGAAGGAGAGGGCTTTGAAATTTAAATGCTTTTTAAATGCATTTAATGCTAAAGACAATAAATAAGACAAAGTATCTCTAAAGTTAACATGTCAGTAGGATATTAACATGAGAGGCATGAAGTTTGTAGTTAACTTTGTCCTTCCACTCAGTTCATTTTAAAGCTCATATATATTACCGAGGTTCTCAAGAGCACAGAATTAAATAGTCCTTTGAGGAGTATCTCCAGCGTGTGAGACCAGCCCTCAGCCCTAACATGCTGCACAACTTTGGGCAAGTCACTTCCCTTCTCTGTAAATACCGGTATGCTACAATAAATATGCGTTCTCTGTCAATCCAGCACATGCACTGCAGCAGATGATCTCTTCCAGCTGTAAAGTTCTATGGCTCTATCAAAGCACCTCCAAAGTGTAAAGCATGGTGTAATTTGCCTGGTGCAATATAATGTGCAATTCTTTTCAACATCTAACTTATGACTGAGGAGAAGGAGAAGAACTGACAGCGACTCTAACCAATAGTAAATCGGTTCCTCATCTCAAACCTAACAAGTCTTGACCCTAACTTTCTGCTCTCGGCGCCTGACATCTCAGCGATCTGATGATTAACACACCATGCTCCGAAGGGAGTGATTGCCTCCCAGCCCCAGGGTGGGCTGGTGACCCTGAGCTTCCTCCAGCCCACGTGGTGTCCACCTGTTTCCTTTCTCTCAGCCATGCTGTTCTCAAGACACAGCCTAAAGCCCAGAAGCAGAGAAGAACAAGACCCATGGCCCTAATCCCTAAAAGTGAGGTTGAGTTTTGTAAGCCTTTCAGGACAGAACTGGAATCCTCCCTTTCCAGCCTCGAGAGCCAAGCTGGAGGCCACTGGGGCTCCTCCAAGCCATCTGCAGGCTCCATTTGCATTTTCAGCCAAGAAGTACACAGAGTTGTGGGAGGAGGGGGAGGCATATCATTCCTTCTAGAAAGGAACTGTAGAGGAGGTCAGAAAACCAGAAGGTGAACAGCCATGGAGCCAATATCACCTACATAAATCTATCTGAAGCCAGCTTCAAGCTTATGGAAAAGAGGCAGCTGCCCATTTGGGAGTAGGATTTTAGGAACACGGAAAAGGGCTCCTCCCCCCACCCCCAACCTTGAATGAGAAAACACTTCCTTCCCAACAAACTTGCTAATGCCTAAATCCCTGGCTGCCTGCTCTGCTCATTTGACTTACAGCTTTGGTTCCCATTTAGCATCATCTGCTGCACGGGCTGAAGCGAGCCCCTTGGAGCTGCTGGACCAGGCTGGGGCGGTGTCCTGGGGGCTGGAGCTGGATCAGGTGAAGTGGTCACGATAAGCAGAACAGGCCCTGGAGGGAGCGCCAAAGCACGGCTGGGGAGTACCCACCCATCCTGGGCCTCTGCACCAGGCCATCCCTCCCACAAACCACAGAGTTCAAAGCCGAAAAATAAAAAGCTTCAGGCATTCCAGCTTGAAGACTGAAATTGTCTTAGACTTTCTAGTTCTGCCCATTACCTCGTTTTGGTGGTGTTTCCTGGCTACTCCATTTCAATGCCCACTCAACTTCTAACGCTTTTGCTTTTCTTTTTTATTTCTGGTCCTATCCTTGCCACCTTGGACTAAACAATGGGATTCTGTATCCATGGTGTGAGAGCCTAAGAAATATCACACATAAGCTTTGCAGTGATTCAGATGAGTGTTGGATCCAAGCTCTGCCATTTATTAGCTGTGTGACCTTGAGCAAATTATTTTAAACTCTCCCATCTGCATAGGGCTATTTTGAGGATTAAATGAGACTAGGTATGTCACATCCAGAGACTGGTAGGTCTCAGAAATGGTCACACTCATCCCAGGTCTTCCCAAAGCCAAGTGCTTTAAGTAGCTGCACCAGGACAAGTCAACCAAGCACTGACCATCTTCCCACCCAGGCTCATCCTGACACAGCCGAGGAGGACAAAGAAAGCAGCTAGGAGTGCCAGAGAAGAGGTCAATGTTGTCATCAGACCCAATGTGAGTAGATGCACAGAAGGAGGAGGCAAAGCAAGGACTCCCTTACAGGCTAGTCCCAAGGGAAGGGCACAACTTGGGTTGAGAATGAGGTGAGGGTGTTTGCAGGTTATTCATATGTTATGTAGTGCTGACTCTGTGCTTTTCAGGTGGGGCACGGTAGCTCAAAAAGAAGAGCTGGAAAGAACATACTTAAAATAACATCCAAGAAGTTTACTATCTTATGTCCCCTCAGACAGCTCAGTCTGAAAGGGTTTCCTTTATTTTCTTAGAGTATAAATTTTTATAGAGGAGAAGGAAACATGAGGGCATTGGACCGTGGAGGAGAGAAAGGAGAAAGGCAACCAGGGGCAGAAATGGGTCAGGAAGGAAAGTGCTGGGACAGACTGTCAAATTATCAGTTTTCCCTAAGGAAAGCCTGGTCTCTAGTCCTCTGGAAAGAACTGAAATACTCCCTATCACCAGGAAGTAGATTCATCTTGTGTTCCCAGGGCAGAGCCTAAATGGATAAATAAATAAATATCATGCGGATTACTTTCAGACTCAAGAGATTCTGTCTACCCCATCAGTGGCCCTTTAAACCTGGCCAGCATCACAAGTGGCAGCCCTTGATCAAGATGGTATTTGCCAGCCTCCACCACCCCAGTCCACTTAAACCACCCACTTAAACCTATTCTTCCTTGAATGGTGTAATGGTTAGAAGTGAAAATGCTAGAGGCAGACCAGGTCAGTTCAAATCTCAATTCTCCTAAATGCATGAACTTGGGTGATTTATGTAGGCCCTCAAGTTCTTCATCTGTAAAGTGGAAGATGGTAGTTCCTAACCTCATAAGACTGTTGTAAAGATTAAATAACTCAATACATGTAAGGAACCTACTTGATAGTAAACTCTCAATAAATTAACATCTGCTTGCAGCTCCTCAACTCCTCTCTGGGGCCTGACAACCCAATTTAGACTCCTTGCTCCGGGTTTCAGAACTCACCTCCTCAACAGATTGTTTAGTCTACACATTACTTCAATGTAAGCATCATGCATAGCTTTAGATAAGAGTTCTTACCTCTACCAGCTCCCTGCTTCACCATACTAAGAGCTTCGACCAACCAGGTAGGCTCCACAGTCCCTTGCAGAAGAAAAGGATACAGCAAACCAATCAATATGGAGCCATGGACCCCCTTAAGGATGCTTTCAATGTAGCTTCTGCGGGAACAGGCAGCACACCATCACTTAGAAACTATTGCTGAGCAGTTATGCTCAACCTCATTTGGCTACAGTTTCTTCATCTGTAAAATGGAAGTGTTGGAGCAGACCAGTGGTTCTTAACCTTTTCTGCATTGGATGTCTCTGAAAATTTCATGAAAGCTATGAACTCCCTCTGAGTCTATAGTACAGACCCCAGGGTAAGAATCCCTCACTCAGATGATTTCTGAAATAAATTTTTAGCTTTTAGATTATATAAAACACACACATAAACACACACACATTGAAAGCAGGTATCTTAATTTGCCAGGCTACTGTGACAAACACCACATGATAGACTGGCTTAAACAATTGGGATTTATTAGTTCATGGTTTTGAGGTTAGGAAAAGTGCAAAATCAAGACATGGGCAGGGGGCGGATGTGGCTCAAATGGTTGGGCGTCCATCTGCCATATGGAGGGACCTGAGTTCGATCCCCAGGACCTCCCGGTAAAATTATATATATATATAAGGCTCATGGGCTGCCAGGCTCTGTGTGCTGCTGAGCCATCGGCCCCGGGAGCCATGCAGCAGGATGATAACGTAACAGGGGAGAGACAAGATGAGATGCTCCGAAAGCTCCAGAAGCCAGGAGCTGAGGTGGCGCAGGCGGCAGAATACCTCTCTCCTACATCGGAGGTCTCCAGGATCGAATCCTGGTGAAGACTGGAGGAGGAGGATGAGAAGAGATGGCAGGAAACAGACATGGAGAATTGCCTAGCGAATGGACACAAAACAGCAAATGGGGAAGGGGGGGGGTTTAAAATGGATAAAGTAAATAAATAAATCTTTAAAAAAAAAAAAAAAAAAAAGACATGGGCAAGACTTGCTTTCTCCCAGAGTCTGTAGCATTCCGGTGCTGGCTGCCAGCAATCCTTGGGGTTCCCTGGCTTCTGGCTCTGCCTGCTGTCACATGGCAATGTCCTCTCTTTTCTCGCTTCTGTGACTTCCCGGTTTTCTTTATAAGGCCTGGAGTAATAAGGATTAAGGCCCCCTGGTTCAGTTGGCCACACCTATTTGGACATCCACAGATCCTATTCACACAGGAGACCACACCCTGCCTGGCCTTGACATAGTCAAAGAAACTATTTACAGTGGGTTCACACACACAGGGATGCAAATTAAGCTTAAAAACATGTATTTGTTGGGGTAAATAATTCAGGTTAACAAAGTAAAACAGTATATGGAGAAATGATCTTCATCTAGATGGCACTGTTAAGTCTGTGCCAGTTGTTAAAACCGACCATGCACCTCTATTCTGGGTAGTCAATGGCATCTGTCCAAAAGCCTGCCCACCTCAGTACCCCCTACTGCCATGGCTACTCTGGCTGTCCCAGACTCCAAAGACCCCTCACCATTGGCAATTAGAGGGAAATATCTGGCTCAAAGGGGGGCCTCGGGACCCTGTGCTAACTCTATAGCTAGTAACAGCTTGGATCAATTAGTGCCCAGTATTTTTAATATCATCCTTAGCATAAAATACATCTTACAAAAAAGGTCTAGGAGATCGGATGATGTCAGAAAAAGAGAAGGTGAAATCTGAGACAGGCCTTGAGATTAGGTAGGATGCTGACAGTGCAGGCGGAGGAGTCTATGCAAGGGAAAGGAAAGACTCAGGGGAGGAAGGACATGAAGAAGGTCCAGTGGGCAGCAGCGATCTACTTGGAAAGGCAGATGACATGCACTAAGAATAAAGACAGAAAAATAGGCAGAACCAGCCTGTAGAGAGCCTTAAATGCCAAGCTAAGGAGTTTGGACTTGACCCTACAATGGAGAATCAGTCCTATCCCAAATGGAATGAAAAGCTAGGCTTTTAGCTAAGGTATTTCCACTGATCTAAACCATCAAGTTATTCTGAAATTTCTCAACCTCACAGAGTGGGATGAGAAATTCAGAAAAGAAAAGTATATGGCAACAGACAGATCATCACACTGGTACCCAAAGGCCTTGAGTTTTGTCCTGACTCTACCTCATTTAACATCTCAGAGTTTCTAACGCCCTTTCTAACTTCAAAATTATTTAATACTACGACACATAATTTGTACTTCCATATGTTATTTCCTCCTAACATTTTTAGATTTGGAGGTGAAAACAAGGAATTTCTTTGACTAGTATTCAAGTGATTGTTATATTTTTCCCATTAGTATCAGGGTGAATAAAAATTTCCAGTTCAAACCGCCACATCATTCCATCCTTACTCAAAGCAATTGATAAAAATGTATTCTTATTAAGGCCATTTCCAAGTTTGGTTCCATTCCAAGTTTTGGCACAATCAACGTGAACTGGAAAAGAATCAAGTATTACTTGAAGGAGCTGTGTCTTCCATACTGTGGTACATTCCTTATTTCCATTCAAGTGACTCAAGATTTTCTTAGAAGGAGAGAGGCAGAAAGAAAGGTAGCAGAGAGGAGGAGGAAGAAAGAAAGGAAAGAGGAAGGAAAAAGAAAAGAATGAGAGAAAAAGAAAAGGAAAACAAATTAATAAAATTAAAATGTTGAGTAAAACTTTCCTGGTAGTTGATCAAGTAAACAAACTTCAGGGATCTTATATTCTTTAACCTAAGTAAACACTCAAAGCCAGTCACCACGGAGATTCCTACCTTCAAGGATATAATCTGTGGTCTGTGTCCTACTCCTCCAGGCTAAGAGCTAGGTGGGCTAGCAGTACAGTTTAGGGCAGGGGGTGACAACCACAAGTCTGTCAGAAACAGCCTGCAGGCCAGCTTGCAGGAGCTCTCTAGGTGGTTTCTGCCCTACTGCTTCTTTCCAAAGCCCCGTCCTGACTAGAATGTTAGCTCACCAAGAGGACAGGAGGTTGGGGACCCCAGGGCTGGAGCTCAGTCAAGATGGCAGGAACAGGCAGAACCAGAGGGTGAGGGCAAGTCAAGTTGCCTCTAAAGAATGACAGCAGTGGAACTGAAGAACCTGAAATCTGTCCTCGTGAAGCCAGATACGGAAGATAAATCCAAGAGCTAAGAAGCAAAGACAGGCAGTGACAGGATGGAAAGCAAGAACAAAAGTGAAGGGAGCATGATGGAAAGAACTGCCTTCAACAGAGCTGTGATATCCATGTCTTATTTTGATTCAGTTTCAGCTATGTTTTGGGGAGTAGGAAGGTTAACCTGGCTTAACTTACAATTTCTGGTCCTCGTTGCTGAGAGTCTGTGTCCACACACACACACACACACACACACACACACACTCACACACAGAACCTTGGCATTTCTATTTTAACAGATTGTTTCCTCATCTAGAGAAGACTATGGGCTGGAAGTAGGGGAGGAAAAAGTAGATTCTAGGCCTTGATTTAATACAAACCCATTTGGAGACTTTAAGAAAAGTCTCTTTTCTCTAGCCCTTGGTTTTTTTCCGTTGTCAAACTGGCTAATGTGAGCTAAACTTCTGGTGGTTTGGAGGGTAAAGTAATAGAATGGATTGTGAAATCACTTTGGAAAAGCAAATGTGCTATATTAATGTAAGAGATCATATTATTAAAACAGCTTTGTGGGCTAATTAGTTTTCAGTTCTTTCTTTCAAAGCCAGACTAATACCAAGAACCTAAGCCAATGGCAAACACATTTATGATTATAGTCAAAACATGACTTTTGATTCCTAGAGCAGCTCACCCTGACTTGCTTTGGTTTCTTCTCCCAGCTTCACTAAGTAGTTTTCATCCAAGAGTGGCCAAAGAAAATACAAGATACCTAGTTAAATTTGAATTTAAGATAAGCAGCAAAAAATATTTTAGTATTAATATATATGTGTCCCAAATATTGCATGGGCATACTTATACTAAAAAGTATCCATTGTTTACCTGAAATTCAAATTTAAGTGAGTGTCCCACATTTTTATTTGCTAAATCTGGCAACCCTATTTTAGCCACCCACTAACCTCTCTTGGCTCATCTTAAACTCAACTATTTTCAGTATAGTACTGCTCCTGGCCATCCTTAGAACAGAAAGGGAGGCCCCAGCTGCCAATTTCATTCATCACAAAAACAGTGTCTTTTTGTTGATATATTTATTTAAATGACATTTCAACATTTTTCTCATTACAAGACACAAGACTCTCAAAGCAAAATGCTCAGAGATTGGAAAATCTACTTCCTTTGCCTCCCTTCTTATCTTTAAACTCATGTTCCAGTCCAGCCTCCCTAAGTAACAAAAAACACTAATCTCAAAACAAAAAAAGAACCCTCCCCTGACCCCAGCACCAAGTTTTAATCCTGGCCTCCCATTAGATCAGTGGTTATCAATCCCACATGTACATTAGAATTGTGAGAGCATTAAAAAATGTTGATACTCAGGTCACATCCCAAACCAGTCAAATCACAATCTCTGGGGATGGACCCAGACATTTATATTTTTTAAAGCTCCTCATGTGATTCTAATATGCATCCAGGGTTGAAAACCACTGCCTTTTTGGCCTTCACATCCCATTTTTATACTCAGTCCAGCCTCTGTAGAAAGCCTTCGGAAGATGTAGGCATCAGGTGGATGGGGAAAGGGAAAAGGCAGCAGAAAGTTCTAGTCCTGAATTTGAATTTGGTTTTCCTTCTCCTTCACTTTGGCTACAGCTACCTTTGCCATGGAGCAAATACATCATCCAAAGCTTGTCATCAAATCTCCCCGATATCAGCAAATAAATTTAAAAGGGATAAAAATATGAATAATCACAGACACTTTTAGAATTAATAACAGTTTTTATCCTTACACTCAGCCCTATAAGGTAGTTATTATCATGCCAACTGTATAAACAATGAAACTGAAGGTCGTGAAGCTTAAGTGACTTGACCAAGGTCACGCAGTATAGAAATGATGAATTAGAGCCAAGGTCAAGTTCTTTCTGTAACACAGCAATGCTCCACCACAAACAACTGCTTATACTGTATACTGTCCAGTTCTAGGGAGCGCCATTCACTGCACAATGATATGAGTGATTGCTTTAGTGTAGAACCACATACAATCTGCACAACTTAATAGGGAAGCCCTAAACCGCTTTCCCCAAATTATGAGAGACTGTTGATAAAGTACCAATGATTAGAGTTCTGAGAATGGGAACCCGATTTTGAGATAAAGTCTCCAGAAAACAGGTAGTAGATTCTCGTGTTTTCTTGTCCAACCACGTGGACAAGGCTTGACTTCAAAAATGGATGAATGGAGGAGATGAGGGGAGTGAGAGCAGGGATGAAAGACAGGTCCTGACAGAAATCTTCTCGTAGCCAACTCAAGAACCATTCCTCCCTCCATAATAGCTTGTAACAGTTCGTCCTCACATTTTTCATGGGGTAATTCTAGCCAAAAGCCTGGGACTTATTTTATATCCACACCCACTGCCTCACTCCCTCACACACAGTGAGTCAAGATGTTCTGACATTTTACATCCTAATTAATCCTCATATCTTTCCGTGAATGTCCATCCATAACCCCATTATCATAGTTCAGGCCCCACCATGTCTTCCCTGAGCTAAAGTAATGACCTCCTAACTGGGTTCCCTGAACTCAGCCTTTGCTTCTCTACTCCATTCTCTACACCATCACCAAAACGGTCTCTCAAAAATGCTCATGTGATTATATCATTGCCCTGATTAAAACACTTCAGTGGTTCTCCATTGCTTACAAGATAAAATCTAAATGTTTCTATGATATAAGAGGCTTCCCAGGAGCTGGCTGCTTATTTCTCCAGTCTCACCCTACTATTTCTTATTTTCCTATTATGCTTTGGTAAAATCAGACTGCTTGTAGTTTCCATCATATTCCATGTCATTCCAAACAAATATTTCTTTATTCATGGTGGACCTTGGACCTGAACTATCATCTCCCCTCCACCACCTCATCTTTATTTGATAATACTCACTCAGTTGTCTTTTCCTCCAAGAAGGCATTATTCAAAAGCCCAGCATGGGCTAAGAGCCTCTCTTGAGCTCCCGTAGCAATTCCTACTACATTTATCAAAAGTACCATTTTTGCCTGCCCTTGTGATCTACTCCCCCAAAGATTACAAAGTGGTGGCCCAAGGACTAAATGCAACCCCAGATACTTCTTATTTGCCTGCAGAGTATCCTGTTAAATTCTGTATTAGGTGTCAACATTGAACAAATAAAAGAAATGATGTTCCGCTTCTAGCCAAGATAGAGTAGCAGGGGCTGGCTTTACCCTCTTTTCTAAAACAACCAACAAAACAAAAGCATAACAACAACAACAAAAGGACAAAACACATGAAATAATTATTTTCAAGAAACAGGCAATCAAGGACAGTGACCTCTGAGAGATGGGAAACCATAGCCCCAGTGTACTGCCTTGAAAGAGTTTCCAGGCCTGGCACAGGGCAGGAGAGCCTAAGCAGGGCCCAGCTGACTCCCTGAGTTGAGGATACAGAGCTGAGAGACCAGGGTGTAAAGGAGAGAGCTGTGCAGGGAAAGAAGGGAGGTCTGTGGAGAGTCCCCATTAAGTACTCAGCAGAAGACTGAACAGCACGGGCTTGCAAGAAAACTACCTGAAGCCAGCAAAAAGAACCATTCAAGAGAATCAGAGGAAAGAGTATCCAGCACTCACAAAGGGCTGAGCCAAGAATAGCACTTGTTTCCAACAACCAGACTGGAGGACTGCAGAACTCACAAGGCATGGAGTAGAGTACGCAGAAGGGTTTGTCCTCAGTCGTGTGGAAGAATTAACCCTGGACCAATTATGGCTCTGGTCCCACTTAACAACTCTTCAAAGCAAGACATCAAATGGAACAAAATATCCCCATGTATCTTAGCTGTGTGCCAGAACAAAGGTTAAGAATATTTATAGGCATACAAAAATATCCAGCATTACACAGGTAAACTCCACAGTGTAAAGGAAAATAAAATTAAAAATAAAAACAAATATAATTAAAAAGGAAAACACAAAAAAATAAAATAAATGAACAATTAAAAAATTACCAGGTTTGCAAAGAAGCCAAAAATAAAGCCTGTTATGAGAAGAAAAATCAGTCAATAGAAACCAGTTCAAAACTGACACAGATGTTAAAATTAGCAGACAAGGACATTTAAAACAAACAAAATATAATAGTATTCCATATGTCCCAAAAGTGAAGTAGAGACAAAGAAGTTACCAAAAATGAGTATTTAACATTTAGACGTCAAAACTACAATGTCAGAGATGAAAATAATAAGCTGTATAAAAGAAACAATATGGATCTACACAGAGGAATGAAGAGCATCAGAGATGGTAATTGTATGTATAAATATATAAGATTTTTTCTTATTAAATATCATTAAAGGTAATTGGCACTGTTTAAGCAAAAATTATAACAAGATATTATGATGTTAGAACAAATACATAATTAAAATGTATAACAGCAATAGCATAAAGGCCAGGAAAAGAGAAATAAAACTCTACTATTTGATTCTTATAGAAAAAGTGAAGTGATATAATATCACTTGAAGGTAGCCTGGGACAAGTTAAAGATGTTTACTATAAACCCTAGAGCAACCACTGTAACGACAAAACAAAGAATTCAAGCTATAAATCAGCAAAGAAGGTAAAAGTGAACCATGAAAACAATCAATTCAAGAGAAGGCAGAAGAAGAAAGAAAAGGGAGAAAAGAACAGATGGGGGGGCAGATGTGGCTCAATTGGTTGGGCGTCCGTCTCCCATATGGAGGGACCTAGGTTCAATTCCCGGGACCTCCCAGTGTAAGAAAGAAAAAAAAAACGATGAAACATACCAAGACAATAAACTTAAACCTAATCACGTCAACAGTCACATTGAATATAAATGGTCTAAATATTCCAGTTTAGGGAAGCGGCTGTGGCTCAATCAGTAGGGCTCCCATTTACCATATGGGAGGCCCCGGGTTCGGTTCCCGGGGCCTCCTGGTGAAGGCAAGCCCGCCCGCACAGCGTGGTTAGCTGACCCAGCGAGCACGAGCAGCAAGGGGGGGATAAATGAATAAATAAATAAAATCTTTTAAAAAAATAAAAATAAAATAAATAAATAAATATTCCAGTTTAAAAGACATTTTAAAATGATCCAACTTCATGCTGGCTACAGAAAAAATGCAATTCAAACATAAATAGATTAAATAAATAAAAGTTAAAATGACGGGAAAAGATATACCATATAAACACTGATTTTAAAAATGTTTGCTATATTAATATTAAAGAAGATTCAGAGGGATAAAGAAGTTTATTTCATAAAAGTAAAGTGGTAGGGGGTCGGATGTGGCTCAACTGGTTGGGCGTCCGTCTCCCATGTGGAGGGACCACGGTTCGATCCCCGGGATCTCCCGGTAAAAAAAAAAAAAAAAAAGTAAAGTGGTCAATTTATCAAAAGAATACAATAATCCTAAATCTTTATGCACATATACTATCAGAGTTTCAAAATGCACAAAGTAGGAGCAAGTGTAGCTCAGGGGTTACTCCACATACTTCACAGGTGAGAGGTCCTGGGTTCAATTCCTGGAATCTCCTGAAAAAAAAAAAAAAAAAAAACTCAATCTCTAGTACTGAAAATAAAGGGTTTGCCAGAGCAGAAGTTTTGCCGATCCTTGTTCATTGTCTGGTGCACACAAATGCCAATCCGTGATACCAGGGTTTCAAAGAGAGAAAGAACAAAATGCATGAAGCAAAAACTGATAGAATAGCAAGAACACTAGACAAATCCACAATTATCATCATAGATTTCAATATCCCTTTCTCAAAAATTGATAGGACAAGTAGACAGAAAATCAGAAAGAATATAGAAAACTTGAACAAGTTTCAGGAATTGATTCTACAAATATTAAATTTGACAACTTGGATAAATGGGACAAATTCCTTGAAAGACACAAACTATCAAACCTTACCCAAGAAGAAATAGTTAACCTGGCTAACCCTATATCTAACAGAGAAATTTAATTTATAACTAAAAATCTTCTCAAAAAGACAACTCCAGGTCCATATAGCTTCACTGGCTAATTCTACCCAAATTTAAGGGAAAAAATAAGGCCAGTTCTACACAAACTCTTCCATAAAATTGAAACATTGGGAATATTTCCTAAGGCCTTCTGACACCAAAGCCAGACAAAAACATTACAAGAAAAGAAACTACAGAGTAATATCCCTTGTGAACATAGATGCAAAAAATTTAATAAAAATTCCAGGAAATCAAATGCAGCACTATGTGTAAAAGAGAATACATTATGACCAACTGAGGTTTTCCCCAGCATTTGTTTAACATTAAAAAAGCAGTCTATTCAATTTGCCATATTAACAAAATAAAAACTATATCATGATCCCTACAGACACAGAAAAAGCATTTGACAAAATCCAAAATCAGTTCCTAAAAAAAAAACTCTCAAAAAGCTAGAACTGGGAAACGGATGTGGCTCAAGAGAGCCATTGCTTGATGGGTCCCAATCGAATCCAGGGTTCGATTCCTGGAGCCTCCTGGTGAAAGGCAAGCTGGACCATGCAGCAAGCTGGCCTGAGCAGAGTGCTGGCCCACACAAAGTGCTGGCCCACGCAAGAGTGCTGGCCCGCGCAGAGAGCTGGCGCAGCAAGATGACGCAACAAAAAAAAAAACACAGAGAAGAGACAATAAGAGACACAGCAGACCAGGGAACTGAGGTGGAGCAAGAGATTGAGCACCTCTCTCCAACTCCAGAAGGTCCCAGGATCGGCGTCTGGTGCCACCTAAAGAGAAGACAAGCAGACACAGAAGAACACACAGAGAGCAGACAACGGGGTCGGGGCAGGGAGAGGTAGAAATAAATAAATAAAAATAAATCTTAAAAAAAAAAAGCTAGGATTAGAAAGAACCTTAAAAACAAGCATCTTCAAAAAATGTACAGCTAACATCATACTTAATGGTAAAAGACTGTACACTTTACAACTAAGGTCAGGAACAAGGTCAGGATGTCCACTCTCATCACTTCTGTTCAACATTGTATGAAAGGAATCAAGATTGGAAGAGAAAAAAGTAAATATGCCTTTATTAGCAGAAAAAGGTTACATGCTGTAAATCTTAGGGAATCTCCGCCCCCCCCCCCAAAAAAAAAAAAACTACTAGAACTAATACACGAGTTTAGTAAGGTTGTAGTATACACAATCAATATACAAAAACCAAGTCTATTTCTATACCCTGGTCAAGAATAATTGGAAATAGAAAAATTTTAAATACCATTAACTACAGCATCAAAACTACAAAATAGGGAAAATCTGACAATGTGCAAGACCCTGTACATTAGAAACTTCAAAAAAAGTACTGAAAGACATTAAAGAAGACCTCAATAAATGTAGAGATATACCTTATTTTTGGGTCAAAAGACTCAATACTGTTAAGATGTCAAAAGGCTCAATACTGTTAAGGTGTGAATTCTCACCAAATTGATCTGTAGATTCAATGAAATCTCAGTCAAAATCCCAGAGGCTTTTTGTTGAAATTGATAAGGAAATGCAAAATATTTTATATGTATTTGCATTGATATGGAAACACAAAGTACTTAAAACAGCCAAAATAATTTTGAAAAACAAGAAAAAAGGTGGACTAACACTAAGTATTTCAAGACTTAGCATAATCTTACAGTAATCAAGACAGTGTAGTACTGGTGCAAAGACAGAAAATAGATTAATGGAACAGAATAAAGAGTCAAGAAATGGACCCACAGATCTACGGACAATTAAATTTTGACAAAGGTGCAAAGGCAGTACAGTCAAGAAATGACAGCCTTTTCAACAAATGGTGTGAGAACAGTTAGATATCCATATGCAAAAAAAAAAAAAAAAAAAAAAAAAAAATTTTGAACCAAATTTTGAATGATATATAAAAATTAATCAAGTTGTATCATAAATTTAAACATAAAACCTAAAACTATCAAATATCTACAAGATACTATTGCAGAAAATCTTTATAAAATTGGATTAGGCAAAGATTTCTTAGATACAACAACAAAAATACAATATATCAAAGAAAAACTGATAAATTGGACTTCATCAAAGTTAAAAAAACATCTGCTCTTCAGAAGACCTTGTGAAGAAAATGAAAAGATTAACCATAGACCCTGAGAAAATATTTGTAATGCATATATCTGACAAGAACCCTCATCTAGAATATATTTTTTTATACATTTTATACTCAATAATAAGAACACAAACAATTCAATAAGTTAATGGGCAAAAGATTTGAACATTTCACCAAAGAAGATATATGGATGGTGTGATGCTTAGGCTAATGCGTCAACTTGGCCAGGTAATTGTGCTCAATTGTTTGGTCAAGAAAGCACTGGGCTAATTGTAAAACAAGGACATTTATGGACTTTAATCATCAGTGAATTGATTGCACAGATGGCTGATTACATCTGTGATCAACCAGGGAGAAGGCATCAGCAATGAGTGACGTTTTATCCAATCAGTTGAATGCCTTAAAAGGGATTTCAGCATTCAGAGAGAATTTCCAGCTCTACTTCAGACAGCCAGTGTCTCCCAGGAACTCATAAAGGACCTTCATTGGACTTTCATCGGAGCCCCTGGTTTGCAGCCTGCCTGCAGAATTTGGACTTGTGCATCCTCATGGTCCCGTGAGAGAATTTTATAAAATCTCACTATTTACAGATATCTCCTGTCAGTTCTGTTTCCCTAGAGAATCCTGACTAATACAGATGGCAGTTAAGCACATGAAAAGATGCTCAATACCATTAGTAGTTAGGGAAATGCAAATTAAAACCTCAAAGAGATACCACCACACACATACTAGAATAACTAAAATTTAAAAGTCCAGTCATAATAAATGCTGGTGAGGATGTGGAAGAACTGGAAGAATGTGGAAAAGCTAGTGGTGAGAATGTAAAATGGCACAACCACTTTGCAAAACAGTTTGGCAGTTTCTTAAAAAGTTAAACATATACCTACCACACAACTAGCCATTCCACATCAAGATTTTAACCCAAGAGAAAAAGTATATGTCATACAAAGGCATGTTATATAAATATTCAAAGTAGCTTTATTTGTCATAGCTGAAAACTGAAAGCAACCCAATGAACAGCAGAAGATGAGTGGACAAATAAATTATGGAAAATTCATGAACAGGAATGGAATACTAAGCAGTTATATGGGTGAATCTCAAAATAATTATGCTGCGTGAAAGAAGGCAACAGAGAGTACATAAATATGATTCCATTTATATAAAACTCTAGAAAATGCAAACTAAAGTATAGTGACAGAAAGGAGAACAGTGGTTGCCTAGGGAGGTGGGGCAGGGAGGGGCAAGAAGGAGGGTTTACTGAAGGGAGTAAGGAAACATTTCAGGGTTATGGATATGTTCATTGTGTTGATTGTGATGATGGTTTCACTGGTGTAAAAACAGGTTAAAATGTATCATATTATACACTTTTAATATGTACAGCTTGTTTAACCAAAAATCAGAAGAGTTTACATAAAAATATATGTCCAACTTCTCTTGAAAAATTAGAATATTATAAGCACTAGACCCATGTTCATGTCTGGCAACAATTAGCTACAACTAACTAGCAGCCACATGTACACTTCAATTTGCCACAGACCCATCCTCTTCCTGTCTTTCTTCTGTCTAGGCCATTTTCTTCATTTATTATCTACCTGGTCCCTGTAGACACTTGAGTGCTTGCACCCTCTACCATCTTGGTATTTCTGGTATTATCATAGTGCCTGAAACATCATAAACACACAACTGAAATTGGGTTTTAACCCCTTCATGAGAGGCAACTACTAACTTGCAATCAATGCCAAAGATTTTCATTGTAAATCTCCTCAATCAATTTAAAAAGTAATATTCATCTCGTTTATTGTTGGTGGGGATTCCAAATGATAAAGCCACGCTGGTTAGCAGTTTCTTACAAAGCTGAAGATAATCTTACCTTATGTATTAGTCAGGGTTCTCTAGGGAAACAGAATCAACAGAAGATATCTATAAATAGTATGAGATTTTATAAAATTCTCTCACATGACCGTGGGGATGCACAAGTCCAGATTCCGCAGGCAGGTTGCAAACCAGGGGCTCTGATGAAAGTCTGATAAAAGTCCTTTATGAGTTCCTGGGAGACGTTGGCTGTCTGAAGTAGAGCTGGAAATTCTCTCTGAATGTTGAAATCACTTTTCCTTTCAAAGCATTCAACTGATTGAATAAAACATCACTCTTTGCTGATGGCAGTCTCCCTGGTTGATTGTAGATGTAATCAGCCATCTATGCAGTAAACTCACTGATGATTAAAGTCCATAAATGTCCTTGTATTACAATTTATGCAGTGCTTGCTTGACCAAACAACTGGGCACAATTACCTGGCCAAGTTGACACATTAGCCTAACCGTCACATCTTAGGAGCCAGCATTTGTGCACCTAGTATTTATCCTAAAGACTTACATAATTATGCCCACACAAAAGCCTTCATGTGAATAAATAGTGCAGCTTTACTTATAGATACCCAAAATTGAAAGCAATTAAGATGTCCTTCAATAAGTGACTGTATAAACAAACTTTGGTACATCCGTACAGTGGAATATTGTTCATCAATAAAAGGAAATGAGTTATCAAGCCTCAAAAAGATATGCATGAATCTCAAATGCATAAGTGAAATAAGCCAGTATGAAAAGGCTATATTCTGTATAATTCCAATTATATGACATTCTGAAAAGGACAAAACTTTAGAGATAGCAAATAAACACAAGAAAAGATGTTCAATATCATTAATATCTTGATGGTTGCTAGGAGTTCAGAAAGAGGAGGGGGTTGAATAGGTGACGCACAGGGAATATTTTAGAGGGAAGAAATTATTCTGTATGATTCTGTAAATGGTGAGTACATGACACTAAGTGATTATCAAAACCCAAAGAAATTTATAGCACAAAGAGTGAACCTTACAGCATACAAGTTTTTAAAAGATCATTTAAGAGGTTGGGGGATCCTAAGATGAAACACAAAATGTGACAAAACAATTTAACCATATTACAAATGTATGAATCAATATCACTGAAAGTAGTAGGGTAAGAGTACTAGCCAACTGAAAGAACTCCTAATGGCTAAATCTGGAATAATTTAAGCAATAAAATAAAGTAGCATTGGATTATAAAACAAACTATAAAAGAAATATCCATGAGTCCATACTGATATCAATAAATTATTGAATAAATAAATAAATGGGGAGAATAGACAAATATTCCATGCAGAAGAATTCCAAATAATTTATGTAGATACTCCACTCTCAAGGAGGTAGAACATAATACCCCATGTCTTAAGTATGAGCTATGCCTAGTGATTTCCATCCAAAACATACAATGTTGATGGGTGGAGGGGAGGAATGACTAACTTTACAGGGTAAACACCTTAGCCAGGTGATCAAATTTAACATCAACAGTGATAAGTATGTATGGTAGTTTAAATTATGTACCCCAGAAAACTTGTCAATAGGACCTTTTAAAGATGTTATTTTTAGTGAAGGTATGCCCAACTAAATCAGGTTGAGCTTTAATCTGGTTACTGGGGTCCTCTATAAACAGAGTGATAGTCAGACATAGAGAAATGAAGCTAGAGGAAGAAATCAGAAGTGAACAGAACCCAGAGGAGACATTGCCATGTGACAGAAAAGCAAAGGACCCAAGGAGCACGGGCAGCCAGTCCAAGAACAACACAGTCTAGGGGAAGAAAGTACTGCCTTGCTAATGCCTCGATTTGGACCCTTCCTAGCCTCCAAATCTTGAGCTAATAAATTCCAGTTGTTTAAGCCAACACATTGAACGGTATTTGTCTTAGCAGACAGAAAACCGAGACAGTATGTATCCTTGAGATGCCATGATAAAAGTGGCACCTTAAGTCTGTGGTCATCCTCTCAAGAACATGTAACCCCAGTCTAATCATGACAAAAATATCAGACAAATACTAACTGAGGGACGTTCTACAACATACCTGACCAGTACTCCTCAAAACTGCCAAGATCGTGAAAAAAAAACAAGGGAGTCTAAGAAACCATCACAGTCAAAAGGAACCTAAGGAGATATGATAACTAAATACAATATAGTATCTTAGATGGGCTCCTAGGCCAGAAGAATGGCATTAGATAAAAACTAAAGAAATATGAATAAAGCTCACATTTTAGTTAATAATAAGGAAAACAGGATGTGGGGTATATAAGAACTCGCTGCAACTTTTCTGTAAATCTAAAACTATTCTAAAGTTAAAACTTTATGAAAAAGTAATGTTCACTCAAAATATTTATGAGAAGCTACTAAGTTTATAGCTAATCATGGATCTAATTCAACATGATAAATAGGCAACAGTTTGCTGAAAAATAATTTTGCTGGTAAACAGACACACACATATAAAAATAAACAATGATATATTACAAAAATACTGAAATGTTCTATGATTCATGTTGCAGGTATTCAGAGAAATACAGATTCCTAGTATTCCAAGGCTGCCTAGAGTAGGTGAGACTTGAGTTGGGCCTTGAGGTAAGTTTGAGATTCTGTAGAGAATGTGTGTGAATTTAAATAGAAGAGACTCATCATTTTTTGATGGAAACAACTTTGATGACTTGCATTACATTTAATACCAAATAATTTAATCAAATGAAATATATTTGTTTATTACAGGAAACAAGAATGATGCCTCCCTGTTTATCTTAGTCCATTCTCTTTAGCCCCGTCTTTCCTTCCCAACTATTTCTCAGCTCCCCAAGTTTTCTTAGTTATCCCAAACCTCCAAACCACAGATTTATGGAAACAAACAATCCAGAGCACCAAACCCTCACAGAACAAGAGCTGTGGATGGCACTGCCCACCTGTTGAACACCCTTGGCAAGGCAGCTGATGCAAAATGGAGCTTCTGCAATTCCCTAGTGAAATATCAATGGTAACACCAAAAAAAAAGGTAGAAATTCACAACTTCAAAATATATCAGGAGGTAAATGCCAGAATATGGGAGAAATCTTTAAAGATCGTAAGGAAGATAGAGATGCATTGAGAAAACTGAAATATGTCCCATCTGAAAACATGTGGGAAAAGACTTTTAGATTTCCCCCACAATTTGTGCCCTGACTTAGAAGCCGAAACCTTGAACCAAGAAACCAGGTAGCCATTGTTCTACCTCCTGCTGGCTGATCACTATTATCCTCAACATACTCTGCACCCCTTCTTATTTCTGGAAGTTATTTCCTTATTGAGTGCCCATGTTCCAGAAAACAATCTCAGAATAAATATGGAGGAATGGGTGACTAACATTCTGGAAGGGATTGAATATAAAGACCAAGATAGAATGCTAGTATCAGTGCATGCTGGGAATCATACTCCATCAGCTGATAGGATCAGAGAACCACAAAGTAGAGGTAAGTGAAAACTGGGATCTGACAAGGACACACTAACCATTGACCAACCATAGACCTAAAGAGGGATTAGACATTTGTCAAATTTTTACAGTTAGAACATGTGCATTTCAGTGCATGTAAAATTTACCTCAAAAGCAAAAGAACTTAAAAAAAAAAAAAAAAAAAAGTAACAATTGAGTGAGGGATGGGAAATGAATGGAGATATAACTGAAACAAAAAATGGTAGCATTGAGAGTGACATCATCAATGTAGGACATCCCTTGCAAAAACCTCTGATATTCAGTGAATAAAAAGACAAATCCCACTTTCTTAGAACTTGAGAGAATGGTAGAGCCTGGAGAAGGATTACACAAATGCTGAATGGAGGAAAGGAAGAAAAAAAAATTAGGTAGGAAACATCCACCCTGGACCCACTGGTCCACTCCCTCTCCCTCACTTAGTCCCATACAGCTTGGGAGTTGCTCAAAGACATCAGTCCAGATCCCTCCCACCTCCCACCAGGAGCAAAGACTATAGAATCCACAGCAGCGAGTAGAATCCCATGAATATCCAAGCACAGGAACAAAGACTTTGAATAGGACATTAGAGGATTTGGACCTAATAGACATATACAGAACATTACACTCAAATACGGTGGGATATACATTCTTCTTAAGCGCACATGGATCATTCTCCAGGATAGACCACATGTTAGGCCACAGAACAACTCTCAACGAATTCAGAAAGATTGAAATTATACAAAGTCTTTTCTCTGACCACAGTGGAATGAAGCTGGAAATCAGTAACAGGCATAGAACCAGATTAAGCACAAAGATATGGAAGTTAAACAATACACTCTTAGACAATCAATGGGTCAAGGAGGAAATTGCAAATGAAATCAGTAATTACCTTGAAACTAATGAAAATGACAACACAATGTATCAAAACCTATGGGAAAGATTAAAAAAAAAAAAACCTATGGGATACAGCAAAAGCAGTGCTGGAAGTGAAATTTATAGCTGGAAATGCCCATATTGAAAAAGAAGAAAGAGCTAAAATCAAAGATCTAACTGCACACTTGAAGGAATTAGAAAAAGAACAACAAACTAATCCCAAAGCAAGTAGAGAGAAGGAAATAACAAAGATTAGAACAGAGCTAAATGAAACTGAAAATAAGAAAACACTAGAAAAATTTAACAAAACCAAAAGCTGTTTCTTTGAGAAGATTAATAAAATTGACAAACCCTTAGCTAAACAAACAAAGAAAAAAAGAGAGAAGATGCAAATATATAAAATAAGAAATGAGGAAGGGGATATCACCACCAACCCCATAAAAATAAAGAGTATCATAAGAGAATACTTTGAAAAATTGTATGCTAACAAGATGGATAACTTAGATGAAATGGACAAATTTCTAGAAACACACAAACATCCTACACTGATGAAAGAAGAAATTGATGAACTCAACAGACCAATCACAAGTAATGAGATTGAATCAGTCATCAAAAACCTCCCAACTAAGAAGGGCCCAGGACCAGATGGCTTCACAGGTGAATCCTAACAATTATTCCAGAAAAAACTAACACCAATCCTGCTTAAACTCTTCCAAAAAAATAGAAGTGGAGGGAACATTGCCTAACTCATTCTATGATGCCAACATCACCCTAACACCAAAGCCAAACAAAGAAGCCACAAGAAAAGAAAATATACACCAACCTCTCTAATGAATCTAGATGCTAAAATTCTCAACAAAATACTTGCTAATCATTTTCAACAACACATCAAGCAAATTATACATTATGACCAAGTAGGTTGCATTCCTGGTATGCAAGGATGGCTCAATATAAGAGAATCAATCAATGTAATACACCACATTAACAGATCGAAAGAAAAAAATCACATGATCATTTCTATTGATGCAGAAAAAGCATTTTACAAAATGCAGCACTCTTTCCTGATAAAAACATTTCAAAGATAGGTATAGAGGTAAATTTCCTCAACATGATAAAGGTTATATATGAAAAACCCACACAGTTAACATCATATTCAATGATGAAATGCTAAAAGTTTTCCGTCTAAGATATGGAACAAGACAAGAATGCCCACTGTCACCACTCTTATTTAACATTGTGTTAGAAGTATTTGCTCGAGCACTGGGGCAAGAAAAAGATATAAAAGGCATTCAAATTGGAAAAGAAGTAAAAATTTCAAATGACATGATCTTATGCACAGAAAACCCTGAGACATCTACAACAAAGCTTCTGGAGCTGATAAATGAGTTCAGTAAAGTGGCAGGATATATAAACATGCAAAAATCAGTAGCATTTCTGTACACCAATAATGAGCTATCTGAGGAGGAAATCAAGGAAAAAATTCCATTTACAATAACACCTAAAAGAATCAAATACCTAGGAATAAACTTAACTAAAAAAGCACTTGTACACAGAAGACTACACAGCATTGTTAAAGGAAATCAAAGAAGACCTAAATAAATGGAAGAAAATTCCCTGTTCATGAATAGGAAGACTAAACATCATTAAGATATCTATCCTACTCAAACTGATTTACAGATTTAATGCAATCCCAATAAAAATTACAACAGCATTTTTTACTGACTTGGAAAAGCTAACCATGAAATTTATTTGGAAGGGCAAGAGGCCCTGAATAACCAAAGAAATCTTGAAAAAGAAAAATGAAATTGAGGAAGCACACCACTTGACTTTAAAACATACTACAAAGCTACAGTGGTCAAAGCTGCATGGTGGGGGTCGGATGTGGCTCAACTGGTTGGGCATCCGTCTCCCATATGGAGGGACCCAGGTTCGATCCCCGGGACCTCCCGGTAAAAAAAAAAAAAAAAAAAAAAAAAAGCTGCATGGTATTGGCACAAGGATAGACATACTGACGAATGGAACAAAACAGAGTTCTGATAAAGATCCTCGCATATATGGTCAACTGATATTCGACAAGTTCCACTAAGCCCACTCAACTGGGAGAGAATAGTGCTTGGAGAACTGGATATCCATATCCAAAAGAATGACAGAGAATCACCAACTTACACCCTATACAAAAATTAACTCAAAATGGTTCAAAGATCTAAATATAAGAGCCAAGCCCATAAAGCTTCTGGAAGATAATGTAGGGAAGCATCTATGAGATCTTGTGGTGGAAAACGGTTTCATAAACTTTACACCCAAAGCACAAGCAACAAAAGAAAAAAATAGATAAATGGGACCTTAAAATTAAAAACTTTTGTGCTTCAAAGGAGTGAAAAGTGAAAGGGCAGCCTACTCAATGGTAGAAAATATTTGGGAACCATCTATCTGATAGAACCCTAATATCCAGCATATATAAAGAAATCCTACATCTTGAAATTAAAAAGACAAACAACCCATTTTTTAAAACAATTTATTGAAGTATATCATTCATACATGAACATACATAAACTCTAAGTGTTCAGTAAACATCGTGAACTTACAAAACAAACATGCATAACATCATACAGAGCTCCCACACATCACTCCCCCCCGCCACAAACACCCTGCATTGTTGTGAAACATTTGTTAACAAATAAGGAAAGAGCAACGTCAAAGTATTACTAACTATAGTCCATATCTTCCTCCCCTATACATTTTTGTAAGGATTTATTTATTTATTTATTTTTATCCATTTTTACCCCCGCCCCCATTTTTGCTGTTTCTGTGTCCATTCACTGGGCAACTCTGTGTGTCTGTTTCCTGCCCTCTCTTCTCATCATTCTCCTCCTGTCTTCACTGGGATTCAATCCTTGGAATCTCCAATGTGGGAGAGAGGCATCCTACCACCTGCGCCACCTTAGTTCCTGGTTTTTCGGTGCATCTCATCTTGGCTCTCCCTTGTGTCACCCTCCTGTTATGTCATCATCTTACTGCGTGGCTCATGGGGCCTGGTGGCTCACCCGCTCACGGGGCCTGGTGTCCCACACACCTTCTATATTTTTCTTTTTTTAAATTTTTACCAGGAGGTTCTGGGGATCGAACCCAGGTCCCTCCATATGGGAGATGGATGCCCAACCACCTGAGCCACATCTGTCCCCCTGCTATATCTCTTAAGGTTGACCAAAGATACCCAAAGTTACAGCCTTTTCCCATACAGGATGGTCATATAATAAATCAGGCTTAGTTTATCGCCAGCATTCTAAAAACCAGACCTAGGGAGAAAAACTAGGTCTGGGGACACATGCATGGTTTCTAATATAGTGAATGTTTAGCCTAGCTTGATTATCACAAAATCAGGTCAGCGAGAATACTCACACAAACAACCCATTTTTAAAAATGGGCAAGTAATTTGAATAGATACTTCTCCAAAGAAGAAATACAAATGGCTAAAAGCACATGAAAAGATGCTCAACATAACTAGCTATTAGGGAAATGCAAATCAAAACTACAATGAGATGTCATCTTAAACCCATTAGACTGGCAGCTATATTAACAACAGAGGACTACAAGTGTTGGAAAGGATGTGGAGGAAAAGGAACACTTAGCCACTGCTGGTGGGAATGTAGACTGGTGCAGCCATTGTGGTGCTGGTCTGTGAGGGGGAATAGGTTGGGGGGGGTGTGGTTAAGGTCTGTGGTTAAAACTACAATGTTAGGGATGTTCTTTTGGCAAATATGACAGGAGAGGATTACTGGTGTAGGGTGTTGGATGGGGGGGTGTGTGGATACAAGACAGGGTGCACCTGGGGCAAGCTTCTATGGAATATGTAAGTGTTCATCCTGTCATAGTATGTTATATCAGTGGGTTGAGACCCACACAATAATCAAGAAAATATCAAACTTCCATCCTGGGGAGTCCTGCTATGTTCTCAATTAGATGGACAAGAATCCCTCAAGAACATAGGCCATGCCTAATAAAAGAAAGCAGACCAATATATCAAGCCCTCAATATTATTGCAAGTAACTATGATTCTTATTCTTCAAAAACTGAAACTTAGTGATTACCGTAGGTTCTGAGGGGAGTGGGAGGGAAAATAGAATAGATGAATCGTAGGGCATTTTTAGGGCATTAGAACTGTTCCACATGATCTTGCAATAATGGATACAGGCCACTTCAAATTTTGTAAAAACCTGTAAAAGTGTATGATCCAAAATGTAAACCATAATGTAAATCATTAACCATGGTAAGTAGCAATGCTTCAAATGTAACAAATGTACCATCTGTATGTAAAATGTTATTAATAAGGGAAAGGGGAAAAGGAGGAAGGTGTTGGGTATTTGGGAATCACCTGTATTCTCTGTGTGACTTTTCTATAACCTAAAGCTTCTTTGAAGATAAAATGATAAAAAACAAGATACTGGGGGAATATATGGAAGAAAATGTCACTGTACATACAAGACAATAGATCTTAAAGTGATGAAAGACACAATGTTTTAAGAAAAGTATTATTATTTCAAATTGTATTTTATTCCTTATTTTTTAAATTATTTCATTTTCTTATTAATTTTATTCAGTTATTTTGTTGACTTCATTTTTGGAGAGGTTTTGGACCACAGAAGGGTCACAGCAGTGGCAGGGGAAAACCACCAGTGTGTGGTTTCAGTGATGTGGAAAAGCATGGGAATGGGTTCACCTGGGGCATACCTCTAAGACATATGAATATGTTCAAGTGTTCATGGGACCTTGACTCCGTGGGTGGAGATCTACACAATAACCAAAAGAATATTGAATTCTCATCCTGGGAGTTCTGCTACTTTCTCTAATATAGGACAGTAAGAATCCCCTGAGTCCAAGGGCAATGTCTAGTAAAGGAAGACACCATTATGCCAGGCCCTTGATATTGATGATTGTACTTATGAATCTTTTCTTGTGAAATTAAAACTTAGCCTAGTATTATATACTGCTTAAGAGTTACCTCCTGAAAGCCTCCTTGTTGCTCAAATGTGGCCTCTCTCTAAGCCAAATTCAGCATGTAAAACACATACCTTCCCCCAAGCATGGGACATGACTCCCGGGAATAAGCCTCTCTGGCACTGAGGGATTATTACCAAGCACCAACTAGCAATGAATCTGGAAAAAGATCTTTAGCAAAAGGGGGAAATGGTAAATACAAATGAGTTTTTATGGCTAAGAGATTTCAAAGTGAGTCAGGGGGTCATTCCAGAGGTTATGCTTATGCAAATCTCAGCAGGATCTCATTGACTGCCATGGTAAATAGTACCTCAAATAGCAGTGCTCCTGAGGACTCTAGAGATATCCCGAAACTATAAGCAGGGCAGACAGCTCAGGAATTCGGCACCCTGTCAGTGGGCCTTACTTTGGAATTTATTCTCCCCAGTGTAAGAGTCAGATTCATTTAGAGGTTCTCTACACCTGGCTCTTCTCTCCCTTTTACTTGAACTTATAATTAGCACTATACTTGATAAATATATGTCCCAGAGACTTAAATCTTTGATCCATCCATGTGCCAGTTGAGCCCTGAATTTCAGCAGAGTTGCAACACTTACTATCCAGTTCATTGGACTCATCCAGGACAACTATTAGGGTGAAGATGATGGGCAATGCCCAAGGATCAGAGAGTGTCTGCAACTGCAAGCAAGATAGTTCCATCCACCAGTCCCATGGGATCTAAGCTTTCTCTCAATTAGAAGCAGAATGGGCATCACCACCCTCAAAATCCTCAAGATTGGGGAATGAACAATGGACTAAAGTAGACTTATTATTTTTCTACTATAGACTTATTATTATTCTAGCAATGGAAGAACTCTTTATCACTGATATAAAGGCAGTGGCCACCAGAGGTTCTGAGGGATGGGAGAGGGAAGAATAGGTGTAATATGGGGGCATTTTCGGGACATTGGAGTTGTCCTGCATGACATTGCAGTGACAGATACAGGCCATTGTGCATTTTGTCATAACTTACAAAATTGTGCGGGACATAGTGTAAACTATAATGTAAACTGTAGTCCGTGGTTAGTAGCAATGCTTCAATACGGGTTCATCAATTGTAACAAATGTACCACACTAACAAAGGATGTTGTTAATGTGGGAAAGTGTGGGAGAGGGAGGGAGTGGGGTATATGGGATCCCTAATATTTTTATGTAACATTTATGTAATTTAAAACTTCTTTAAAAATTAAAATTAATTTAAAAAAAAATGAAATCCTGATGCATGTGACAACATGGATAAACCTTGAAGACGTCATCTTGACTGTAATAAGCCAGAAAGGACAAATATTGTATGATTGCGTTAGAATCTATAATGTATAATATAGAGGATAGATTGGGCTTAGAGAATAGAGAGTTGGTGCTTAATTTGTAGAGGAAAAGAAAATGGTAGTGTTGAAAATTGTGCAAGTAGGGAGGTTGGTACATGGGAATTCATTATACTATTCTGATTACTTTGTATATGTTTGAAATTTTCCATAATAAAAAAATTTTAAAAGAATAGATCACAGTTTGAAAACATTCATATAAGTCCTAAGCCAGCCCAGAGACATCTCTAAAATTAGACTCTTTTAGACCTTCTCCTTTTCTCTTAAACCTACTATAGCCCTCCTGTCCAATAGGAGTCATCCCTAACTCCTTATGATCAACTCCCTGTCCAAGCCACCAGCAAATTCCTCCTTAAAAATATGTGCCAAGTATGTCCCCTTCTCACCATCTCCGCTGTTAGGAACCTGATTAATCCATTGTCAGTTGCTCACTGGATACCAATGATAATCGCTTATCTGGAACCTCCATTTCTGTTTTTGCTACCATCCAACTCATTCTACACTTATCAATCAGTGATATTCTAGTGTAAATTAGATCACATAATCCACCTCATTTAGTCCTTTCATGGCTCCCAATTGCACTTATAATAAAATCCAGAGTTTTCACCCCAACATGCAAAGTGTTAGATATCTGGCCCCTGCTTATCCCTTCAATCTAGTCTAGCACCTTCAATACCTCTCTTCCCTTCGCCCACTACATTCCATGCACACTGCTGCCTTTGTTTACTCAAACACACGATGACCTTTTCACTAGCAGCGTCCTCCACCTGGAAAGCTCTATCTGCTGCTTTTCTAGCAGCTGGCTCCTGCTTCTCTCTCAAATCTCAGCTTAAATGTCAGCTCCTTAGAAAAGTTTTGTGTGATCACTCAATAGTCACCCAGCCTCTCTCTATTTCGGCATTCTGTTTTAATTATCTAGATACACTAATTACCACCTGCTTTTCTTCTTTCTTTCTTTGTTTTTATTGCTTATTCCCTCCCGCTAAAATAAAAGCTGTACAAAAGCAAGGGTTTGTCTGACTCGTTCACATCCACAGCTGTGTATATTCAGGATACTGTAATAGTATAGTACCTTAGTAAAGGTATCCTCACGGTGATTTTTTCGATCCCCGGGACCTCCTGGTCAAAAAAAAAAAAAAAGTATTTTGAATTAGTTGCCAAGATGTTAAATGCAAAAGAGTTTTTAAAATCCACATGTCCAGTTTCTTTTGAAAAAGTCAGAGACCTATTGTCATTGGGCCCCTCTTCCAACAAGTTGGAGTTTGGTGAAGCCTCCATAGACCTCAGCA
This sequence comes from Tolypeutes matacus, assembly GCA_026826555.1. Taxonomy (NCBI): domain Eukaryota; kingdom Metazoa; phylum Chordata; class Mammalia; order Cingulata; family Chlamyphoridae; genus Tolypeutes; species Tolypeutes matacus. Next base: position 1,027,302 of record JAKSZT010054569.1, read on the forward strand.
TTCTCTGTTCGTTTCACCAGTTCCACATCACTTATTCACACTGCTAAAGGCATTTGCGTATAGGAACCTAAAGTTGGTCTCTATGAGCACTACAAATGACTTTTCTGGTGAAAAATAGCAAATCTGGATAGATTTAACATATTTTGTAAAGGAAAAGAAAGAAAAGCCAATATAAGGCTTATGCAAAAAAAAAAAATTTTTTTTTTTAAATACTGGATAACAAGGATAAGGAAACAGGATCAAGAAATCTCATATAACGTGTATACCTATTAATATAATCTGCTGCGAAAATTATCTCCCTATAAAAATTATCTGTTGCAACACCAGACAAAACTTTCTGGAAAATGTATGGCATCCTCATCAGAATTCACAATACGGCTACTATGAAAATGAGACCCAAACCATAAGGAGAGCAGCTGAAGTGTAAAAGACAAAAACAATGGTGAGCAAAGGAAAGAATGCAAGGAAAATAAAACACAGCAACAGAATTTCTGCCTCTATATCTAAAAAAAAAAAAAAAAAAAAAAAAAAAAAAAAGGGAGGGAGGGAATAGTAAATAAAACAGAATTTTTATGGCTAGGAGATTTCAAAGTGAGTTGGGAGGTCATTCCAGAGGCTACGTTTATGCAGGTCCCAGGCAGATTTCACTAACTGCCACAGTAAACAAAGCCTCAAACAAAAGTGCTTCCGAGGGCTCTAGGGATGTCTGGTCACTAAGAGCACTGCACACAGCTTCGTGAAATCAACACCCCATCGGTGAGCCCTATTCGGGAATATATGAAAATCTATATCGCCAATATTTATACTTCTACTCATTTCTAATCCTACTAATTATGATTCTTCTACTCCTTTTCTTTGAAACTATAATTTTCAATGTACCTATTAAATGCGGTTCTCATAGACTTAAATCTTCCTCTTATTCATACGCAGTTGAGCCCTTGAAGCCCAGCAGAGTTGCGACCAACTCCTACTCTCCAGTTCTTGCTCTGGAAAACTAAAAAAAGATGATGACAACACGCCCCATGTCAAAAACCAGCATTATCTTCTACTACAAGCAAAGCAATTCTTTTCCTCTGCCCCATAGTGTCTAAGACCCATCTCAGTCTGAAGCAGTCAGAGCAGACATCATCTCAAATCTCCCAAGATTGAGGGATGAACAAAAATAAGGGGGTGGGGGGGGGAGTGCAACCATGGACCAAAGCAGATTTATTGTTATTATAGTTATCTTGTGTTAACGGAGTAACTTGTAACATTGATATAAAATAAGTAAATAATAAAAATATTTTTAAAATGTGAGCAGAAAAAAAAAAAAAGTAAGAAAAACCATGACCCAAAGCAGAATTAACACTAAGGGAAACATACTTAATAAAACAAACTAAAGACTACTTTAAAATAAGTGTAATTAATACCTTCAAGAGTGCGAAAGAAGATATTACATCGAAAAATTACCTAGTGATATTAAATATTAAAATTTTTGATCTTTAAAATAAAAAACCTCAACTCATAGACTTGAACGGTCACAGCTAAAGAGCAAATCTGTGCCCAGGAAGACACACCAAAGGATTCTCCAAAGTTCAGAACAAAAGGACATAGATGTAGAAGTATAAGGAAAAAAGCCAAAAAAAAAAAAAAAGAAGATATGCACAGAAGGCCCACAAGGAAAACTCCAGTTCCAGAAAGTTTTTTTACTTTGTAGGTTGAAATAATTCTAGAGTCACAAGAAGTTGCAAAGATAATACAGCCGCTTCTTGTGTACCCTTTACCCAGCTTCCTCCAATGATAACATCTTACATACTCATGGTAGATTATTAAAACCAGGAAATTAACATTGGTACAATACTATCAATTAAACTACAGACTTATTTGCCTTTCACCAGTATATTAGTCAGCCAAAGGGGTGCTAATGCAAAACACCAGAAATCTGCTGGCTTTTATAAAAGGTATTTATTTGGGGGTAGAAGCCCACAGTTACCAGGCCATAAAGCATAAGTTACTTCCCTCACCAAAGTCTACTGCCACGTGTTGGAGCAAGATGGCTGCCCACATCTGCGAGGGTTCAGGCTTCCTGGGTTCTTCTCTTCCTGGGGCTTGCTTGTCTCCGGGGTCAGCTCCTCCGCTATCTCCACAAGGTCAGCTGTAGACTATCAGGCGAATGGCTCTGTCTCTTTCCCCAGGCTTCTGCCGTGTCTCAGAGCCATCTCTATTTCTCTGTGTTCTTCTCCTATGTGTTCACTTCACGGGCTCTAGCTCAAAACTCAGCATCAGAACTCCAACATCAAAACTCCAACTAACTCCTCTGCTCTGCTGTGTAGTTTTATCTGAGAGTCCCTGCCCACCAAGGGGGTGGAGACTCAATGTCCTACTGACATGGCCCAGTCAAAGCCCTAATCATAATTTAATCATGCCCAGGTACAGACCAGTTTACAAGCATAATCCAATATCTATTTTTAGAATTCATAAATAATGCCAAACTGCTACAACCAGTTTTTACATCCACTTTTTTTTTTTTTGGTGTATAGTTCTTTGAAATGTTATCACATATAGAGATTTGTGTAGTCACCACCATAATTAGGAAGCAGAACTATTCCATCACCACAAACACAGAAAAACTACCTAATTCTACTCCTTTATAGTTACACTCTCCCCCAAATTCTAACCCCTGGCAACCAGTGATCTGTTACTCATCACCATAATTTTACCATTTCATGAATGCTATGTCAATGAAATTATACAGTTTGTAAACTTTTGAGATTGTTTTTTTTTACTCAGCATAATCAGGACCAATAACTGTTAAGATAATTTCTAGCAAACCTTTAAGGCACTGTTTTTCCAGTGAATAAAAATAAAAGACATAACCCTCTCCCAAATATTCATGAGGCTAATAAACCATGATACCAAAATAAGCCAAGAATAGTAAAAAAAAAAGATTTACATCATCTGTGAACAAAGATGCAAGAAATCTGAACAAAATATTAATAAACTGAATTCAGCAATGCATAATGATCACCAAGACCAAGCTGGGTTTATCACAGGAACTTAAGGTTGTGCCAACATTTGAAAGCATATTAATATATTTTACCACATTAACAGAATAAACATAAGCCATATGATCATCTCAATAGATACAGAAAAAGCATTTTGTAAAATTCAACACATTTCCATGATTTTACCAAAAAAACTCTTTAAAAACTAAAAAAAGAAACTTTCTTAGCCAAATAAAAGATATTTACTATAAATCTAAACTAATATTCATAATCAAGGTTGATATTCGGCTGATATTCAGCCAGTGCACTCAGCAGTGTGGCATCTTGGCCAAAGTCTATTCTTAGTCAGACTTCCATTTTTTTTTCTAGGAGGTACTGGGGATTGGGACCTCGTACACGGGAAGAAGGCATGCAACCACTGATCAACGTCCGCTCCCAAACATCCATTTTGATTGGTCGGTGTCCATACTGAAGTGCCGCTGAATATTTTGACTCCGATTCGGGTTCTGATGTCATTGATGACTTTGAGAAAATGGTTTCGTTAGAGTGATGATGAACCTTAGGTCGGTTCTCTGGTGAAGAGACACAGAGATGGCGATTGCGTGCAGGATGTTATTAAGGAGTACTCTTAGAAATAGCAACTGTAAGGAAATAAGGGAAGCAGGATTGTGCAGAGAGAGAAGTTAAACTGCAAAGCAGTTGTAATAAAAGACACATCATCCCACATCTGGAGCTGGGATGATGCTTCAGAGTTCTCTTGAATGAATCTATACCCACATTCCCTAAGTCAATCCTTGGATAGGGGCTGCCCCTGAGAAGGGTGTTAGCCTTATATGAGACAACTCCTTTCACCCTAGGATAATTCCTGGAGAGGGACTCAGTGGACAGCCATCAGCTGACGCCTTGGCCAGCTGGGATGCTCTAGGCAGGGCATCGCAACATCTGCTTCAGGGTGAAAGCCTGATTAGAATAGGACCAGGAAGGAATGGGAGGAGAAGGAGAACAGAGTTGAGAAATTTGCTTGGAAGAGAAATAGGAAAATGGGACAGGAGCTGAAGGAAGATGTAGGGTCAGAGTAGAATTTAAGGTGAGGGTATTACAGCAAGTTTGAATGCTGATGGGAATTATCTAATAGAGAGGGAAAAATAGATTATACAAGCAAGAAAAGACAGCAGATAGAGCCAAATCTTTAAGTAGGAAAAGAGAGATGGAACTTAGAGCACAAAAGTAGCAGTTAACCTTAGATAGGTTGAAGGACAGGTCTTCCTGTGGCAGGTGCATGATTATAATGCTGGACCATGATCCTCTCAGCAGGGTAAGTGAGGGAAGTGAGGACAATTGGGGCTGGATGCCTAAGAAGTGGTGAAAAAATGGTAGGTTCAATGGATTGCAGATCGCTATTTTTGTTGAAATTGTTGATAGAAGTACTAGAAGGCATGAGCTGGAAAGATAGGAGGGGTGGTTAATAAATCAAATATTTGACGTTAAGATTATAGAAGGGATGAAGTTATTGGTAATGACAGCTTTAGGGTTTGATCATGAAAGTCAATAGCTAAAGTAAGATGAAGGGCAAAATCACTGGAAGAGAGGAGACAGGGAACTGAGAGGCCAAGATATTAAAAGGCCCATCTACAAAAATATAGAAATTACCTAGAATAATGATGGACATATTATTGGAGTGAGTGATAGTATGCAAGGTGCTAAAATCCACAGAGCATGAGGTGGAACAGTTCTGGGTCTGTAAATGACATCAACAAGGAGGGGCGGGAAGCGGATGTGGCTCAATCAGTAGGGCTCCTGTTTACCATATGGGAGGCCCCAGGTTCGATTCCCGGGGCCTCCTGGTGAAGGCAAGCCAGCCCACGTGGCGCAGTGAGCTGACGCAGCAGGACGACCCAGCAATGGGAGACAAGCAGACACAGAAAAACGCACAGCAAATGGACACAGCGAACACAAGCAGCAAGGGGGGGTGGTGTAAATGAATGAATAAATAAAATCTTTAAAAATAAAACAAGGAGGGGTAGTATGTTGAACATCTGCTGGTATGAGCTTTAGACTGGGAGTTTAGTGGAGGCTAGAGGGACAATTGTCAAATTATTATAACCATATAAGCAAAAGTCATAATCATAGATATAGCCAAATGATTTTGACTACTGCTGAAAGAGGCTTTTAGAGAATGGCCTGGAACTGAGTTAGCATAAGTAATCGTGTGCCAAATCCCTGAGCTACAATTAAGTGTGGCTGACTCCTAAGCTGGTGACAGGTGCACATTTGCCTGGCCATCCTCAGAACCTCTTGACGAAGCCCTAAACTTCCCTCCTCTTCTACAAATCCCTCCAGAGGAACCATGGTCCAGCATGAGACAAAAAGACAAAACGAGAGAATTCTGCCTTTGGTCTTCTAGCCACCCTATCCCCTTTGCCACATATCCCCGCCTTCCAGGTACAGTACTTTCAAGACCGTAATGTCCTTGCAATGACAGGCCATTATAAATCTTGCCATAACTTACAGAATTAGATGGGAGAGAGTGAAAACTACAATGTAAACTATAATCCACGGTTAGTGACAATGCTCCAAAATGTGTTCATCAATTGCAATGAATGTACCTCACTAATGAAGGATGTTGTTAAGGTAGGAAAATGTGGGAGGTATGGGGAGCGGGACATATGGGAATTCCCTATATTTTTTATGTGACATTTGTATAATCTAAGTATCTTTAAAAAAAAATTTTTTTTTAAGTACTGCAATGTCCTTTATATAACTCCCTTTCCTCCCTTTCCTATTTCTCTCCCTCTTTCTCACTCTCTCCTCACACTCTTTTACCTCCTTCTCCATCCTTCTGCTTTTTATATAAAAATCCATTCCTCTTTCGTGATGATCCCCTCCCATCACCCTCTGGCCTTCCATTTCTTGCTCCTAAACGGTACCTTTGAGATCATCTGTTCAGATTCCTCCAGTTTTGGGATAAGAAAATGAGATCCCAAATAGGTGATATGAGTTTCCAAGGTCACACAGCCAATTAATAGTAAGGCCAGCACTGGAACTCCCTGCTATTGTTCCAATGGTCTTCATTTGCAGATTAATTCTCAAACTGTGGGGTGCACATTTATTTTATTTTATAAAAGAAGAAAGCTTTTGACCAATTCTTCTCCCCACCCCCCGACCCCACCGCCACCAAAATATGCCCCAGCACTCTTCTGAGGGATATGGGTGAATACTGGAAATAAATGTGCCCCATTTCCTTTTTGTATTCATTTTAATAAAAACTGCTTCTCTTCTAGATCTCACAAGATTTTCCTTGACAGGTGTTGCATTTTCTTATGAGCATGCATATCCTTTCAAATGAAGAACCAAATGGATTAGAGTTTGTTAACATTAAACTCTTAAAAATGAGCAAACAGAATAGAAGACACTTCAACTTGGCCCCAAATCAAAGAAACTGATTGACTGATGCGCTTATCTACATTTTTTTTTTTAAGTTTCATTATATAACAAGGGGAAAATCATCTCAAATTTTCCTGGCCCTCACCCTTCCTGCTTCTCTTTGCTTTCTTTATAGTTAAGCAAAGACACTAAAAAAATTGGCTCTTAAAAATGTCTTTAGAAAAAGAGGCTGGTTGTGAAGTTGGTAATACACTCTGCTTCCTGCCTTCTCTGAAGCTTTCCAGATATTAAAACCAAGGTTTCATACAAATGGGCACTGTCTTAATCATTCCTCTTTGTTTTGCTTGATTGGAAGTAATTATAATCATCCACAATTAACCATAAATCACCGTTTTCCAACGGCTCTGCCATCCTCTCTGTGCTACATGTTCATAATATAACCTGAGAATAATGTTTTTTTCCAAGTTCTTGCATCAGCTGGAGCCCTATTTTATCCCATTTCATTCTCCCACTCTTCTCCAGCATACCCTCCAATTCATCCAAGCTAAATCTCAATATCACTCAATATTTCTTTCACCCTCTGTCTCTCTCCTCTATCTCTCTCTCTCTGTCTCAGACACATGTGCATATACACATGTGTACACATACATATACCTTTGTTCCTTGCTCCCAGCCTAGATGCTTTAGAGGACGGATGCATGATAAGGGAAGGAAGATTTTCCATCAATCAAGTGCCTAAGTGATAACGTCAACAGCTAACAGTACTCTAAGTATCCAATGGGAGGGTCTGGGACAGGAATACAAATGGCAGCTCATATACCATCTGTTTAAATATTTAAAAGTTATAGCTCAAGCTAACCAACTGTTGATACAATATCTTGATGAGTACACCATAATGACAACAAAATTGAAAAGTAGGCCTAAAGTTATAGTTTTAAATGACTGGAAGTCAGCAAAATATCAACAATCACTGAATAAAATGAGTATTGCCCTTGTATGGATGTTCTGTTGCTGGATAACAATGTTTAGATAAGTAATAGTCATACATGATTTATAATTCTTACTTACGTATTCCACAAATTTTATTTTCCTTGTCTTTTTTTGCGCAAAATCACATTGTTATATCGAGATTTTTACCTGTTGTATTCTATTGACAATAATGAGATTAAAAAAATAAAATGTAACTGTATCAAAGTTAACAAAATTTGAATATATTTTCAACAAAAGTGGAAATTAAAATAAATGTCAAAATATATCTTATTTTCTTTTCGGTTTCAAATGTTACTGCTTCTAAAGCATTCAAAATGATATATTAAAATGAAAAGATAAAACATCAAATTATAATTAACAATATCAAAGTTTAAAACAAAATTATTTAAGTAAAGCTGTATTTTATTTAATTTTTGAGGGTTATTAAATCTTGCTACATATTTTATAAAAATAAACCCTATTCCCAATTCAATGTCCATCTACTTGCCAAAAATTATATCCCGTTTCACAATGTTATGCCCAGACCTGCCTAAATACAAATTTAAGAGTATTTTTGTTTAAAATTACAAACTGTTCTTCAGCTGCCATGAGCAACTGTTGCAAATATTATGCTAATTGCTGAATAACTCTGAAACCACAATTTAAACCTGAAGAGGAGCAAGAAATGGATACCGAGTACTACTGGGAAATGATACATCATTATGCAAGAATCTATTGCATTCATGCTATCTGAGAATAGGATTTGACAAGTTAATTAAACTTTTTTTTACATTTACGTAAGTGCTGCTACGCAGTGACCTTCCCTTATATCAGCAGTGGCACCACACACACAACCTTCACAGCATTTAAAGACAATTACCCTCAGTTTTGAGCCTTCATACAGGAAAGGTGAAGAAATATTTCCCTGGTGTTAGTCAAAAGAGTAAATGTATTGTACATTTCATGCCCAGTGCTGAGTATCAAATCCCAAGGGACAGTGGCATTCATGTGTTCTTTGTTTGCAAGTCTTGCCCAAGATTAAGGCCACTCTTTTATGATGGGTATCCTTCAAAAATTAAGAAGAAATATTGGGTCCACAAAGCAAGACCAAGTTGCTATAAAAAGGGGAACATTCTGAACATAAGAAAGAGCACTTGAAAATTTAAAATCTGATAGCAAGAAATTTTAATTCAATAAAAGTGTTGTGAAATAATGTTGAGAAAATCTCCCAGAAAGGAGAACAAAAAGAGAGAGAGAAAATTGGTAAGATATGTAAGAAAATTAGCAGACCAATCCAGACATACAATTCCAACTTACAGGAGTTCTAGACAAAGAAAATAGAGAAAGTAGAAACAATCATATTATAATAATAACATCAACAACAGTAAATTCCAGAACTGAAAGATGTGTTTCCAGATTGAAAGGGACCATTGGATAAGCAGTGAAATGAATGAAAAAATATCCCATATCAAAGTATGTCACTGTGACATTTCTGCATACCAGTGACAAATATAAGAGCCTAAAATTATCTAGGGAGTGAAACAATGCTCATGTACAAAAGATGTATCAACATCATTAAAAATCCACATTAGCAGCACAGGTAGCTAGAAAACAATGTAGCAATGCCATCAAAATGGCGAGAAAGAATTATTGCCAATCTAGAATTTTGGATCCTGCCGAACTATCAGTCAAGGATGTAGATGAAACAAATAAATTTAGAAATTCAATGTACCCAGACAATTGTCTTCCCAGCTACATTTTCCAGGAAGCTACTGGATGACCCACTCCTTCACGATGAAGAGTCAAGCAAGAAAGGGGAAGACATGGATTCCAGGCACAGGAGAGAGGTAAAGAACTCCACAGGACAAAGTGAGAGAAGCAACAAGATGGCAGCTCTGCAGCAGACTCTACAGGAACCAGCTCAACTGAACAGGTCAGGAAGAATATGAAAGTGATAGAACCCCTGACATGTATAAACATGTTTAGAGCAGATTTTCTGATCTGTTTCAGAAGAAAGTTTGGGAGACTTAGTGACTGGTACAAAAACACTTAGCAAATAAAAAGGTGGCAATAATTAATTCTGGGGAAAGAAAATTAAAAGTTATTTTTTTAAAAAGAGAAGAAATGGTATCTTAGCATATGACTTGGCTCATCTGTGAATATTAGTTGCATAGTGATAACATTGCAAATACTTAGGAATGATTTAACCAAAAATATTGAAAAAAAACATTGTTTTCATTTCCTGGCTGCTAAAACAAATACCATACAATTAGTTGGCTTAAACAATGAGAATTTATTGGCTCACGATTTTGAGGCTAGGAGAAGTCTAAAATCTAGGGTTGGCAAATCGATGCTTTCTCCCTAAAGACTGTGGCATCCTGCAATCCTTGGTTCAAAGCTTTTCTGTTACATGACAATGTACATGGCTGTGTCTTCTCTTTTCTCTTCCAGGTTCCCTTGACTTCCAGCTTCTGGCTGCTGCCCATGGCTTCTCTCTCCATCTGCCTTTCACTCTGTTTATAAAGAATTTCAGTAATCTGGATTAAAGTCCACCTGATTCAGTGGGGCCACACCTTAACTGAAGTAGCATCTTGAAGAAATCTTATTTACAATGGGTCCACATCAACAGAATGCAGACCAAAACCAAGAACATGTATAAACTGGAGTACAACATTCAATCCACCACAACCATATTTTTTAAAAATGGAGAATAATGGGAGGGGAAATGTGATGTGTATGTGTAAAAAGGCAATATGTCCTTGAAAAAAATAAGAAACTATAGTATAATCATTTTTGAAGACTAAACAAAGAAAAAGGTAAAGAAGTAGGTAGAGAATGAGAGAATTGGAAGTCAAGGGAAATTTGGCAAAGGACTACTAGTTTTTCATTATATACCTAATACTGCTTATTGATTTTTAAAACTATGTGCATGTTTTACTTTGATAAAACTCAATTAAAAAAATAAGTTGTGTGGGAGAGAGTGTGTGGGATGAGAGACTGGAGATACAGTTTGGTGACAGATTGTGAAGCAATTCTAGAAGACTGGGAAAGTGAATCGACCAGGGGTGAAGAGTAAGATTGCCTCTCAGCTTAAAAAGCATGATTTAGATTCAAGGTCATGATTTTAAAGTGAGAATAGCCAGTATGATAATATGTTTTTCGCCAACTACACTCAGTTACACAGGTACAGGTACTCAGCAAAGAATTGGATTTAATCAAGGTTGTCACTTTGTCAAGTGAATAAGATAAAGTGAGAGAAAGAGAGAACCAAAGGTATATGCAAGGATTATAATAATTGAACATGGAATTTAAGATAGGTAAAGAGGGGAGGGAGGATATCAAAAAGATGATGGGCAGGGGAAATGTGGTTAGAGCAAAAGATTGGAGTTTCTGATTGGTTAGAAAGATTGTTGGACTTGGGATTTTAGAAGGCATGAAATAGAAAAATTAGTGATGTTGATCAGAGAGGGAGAGGCATGAGGTGGAAGTTGTAGAGGAGTTGCAGTACTGGTGACCACAAGGGTGAGGAAATAACAAGAGAAGTGAGTGGCTCAGGACAGGTGAGGACAAGAAAACTCAGGGAGAAGAGCTCAAGGAGTGCAGGGACAAGACTCATTTTAGAGAAAGTGACCAAATGTAGTAAAGGGGGGAAAGTGAGGAGTCAGGTCTTGATACCCAGAATGAGTGGTGCCATCCTCATATCTCATACCTGTGAACTTTAGCTCCAGCACTTATAAAGTCAGGGTGAAAAGAGATATTTTACCTGGTCTACAGCAAATAAACCCTTTACACATCTGGCAGCGGGGGGAGGGTAGAGGTGGGATGTATTTCACACATCCTGGCATATGATAAAAACAACTACAATGTCTTCAATTTAGAGTTTCTTTGGTGGTTTTTAGTTTTCTAAGTTATAAGGGTTGGTGTCTTTTTTCAGGAGACACCATGTGTTTATTCTATCCTCTACCCAGAATGGCTGGAACCCACCCATATAAACACTGATGTGAATACAGAAAGCCTAGTGCCATGCTCTGTCCTCCGCCCTCATTCAGACTCCCCCTGGGTCCTTCACTCCTCTTCCTTAGCTCTCCAATCCCTTGACGCTCTACTTCAGATCCTAAGAGCCATTTCAGGTTCTCCTTTATAGGCCACCATCTTGGACTTCTTCAATGTACTTCATCAGTTATCTTGTTTTTGAACCTGCACTACCACCATGCCCTATTCTGGAACATCCTCCGCTTCAAAATATGCATTCTCGCTGCCCAACCAAGTTCTTCAGGGACCCATTCAGGTGGGCTAGGTCACTCAGCACGTGGGTCAGGGGGAGGGGGACTACACACTCTGCACCAGGCACTTGTTCCTTCCTCACATTCTCACCAAACAAGGGAGAAGTGTTGGAAAAAGAAACAATGGAGCACGTGACTACAGCTCCACTGGATTTGAATTCAATGGCAGCACCTTGTCTTCTAGGGATGAAGAGGAAGATGAATGACACAAGACTCTTGCCCACAGGGTATGTACTCATGCTCCATGGGCTCTGGCCCCAAAGCCAATCCAGTGCTTTTCATCAAACATGTATCAAGGGGAGCAGTTGTAGCTCAAGTGGTTTAGCGCCTGCTTCCCACGTTTGAGGTCCCAGGTTTGATCCCTGTTACGTCCTAAAAAAAAAAAAAGGCAAACAAAAAACATGTATCAAGTGTCCAGCATGAACCCAGCACTGTGCTGAAAAGGAGTAAGCTTTCAGAACTAAACCAGGCACAGTCTTGTACCAATGAGTTTTCCACTAATCCTCTAGATGGTTAAAAAAAAAATTATAAATGATTATTGGTGCAGATTTCTTTGCTTTTGGAATTGAAGACTTTGCCTACTAAAACAAAGTAATTTTTTTTGCTCTGTACCCTGATTGAATGAAGTAATAAAAAATCTCAATCCAGTCAAAACTTTATTGCCAGTTATCTCAAAATGTTGTTATAAATTTACAATTAGCTAAGAAAGTTATGGAGTCTAAAAATAAAAGTTAATTAAGTTTTAAAATATTGCATTTACAAATTTTCTGATGGTTATTTCAGGAGTATTTTAACTTTTCACATGTTTATTTCTTATTTCCCCAGCTAGGGCACGAACTTCTTATACTTTCCTCATATTATTCACAACTCCCAGCATCACACTGGACCCACATTATGCCCTTAATACATGGGCGTTTATTTTATTTGAGGCCACATATCCTTAAGAAAGGTATAGTGAACATATGTATTTTCTTTAAAAGCTTTATGCTCTCTCAATGTTATTGCCTCCATTTAAAATCAATCTCTAGTAATGAAAGAATGTGCTTGCTCTTAGAAAACACACACTGAAGTATTTAGGAATAAGAAGGTACAATGTCTCCAAATTACTCTCAAATGGTTCAGAAAAAAATAATTTTATATATATACAAAGAAAGAGAGAGAAGTTACAAAGTAAATCAGGGAAAATGTCAACAGTTGGTGAATCTGGTAAAGAATACCTCAAAGTTCCCTGTATTGTTCTTTCAACTTCTCTGGAAATTTGAAATTATATCAAAACTAAAAAATTACCCCACCCACACAAAAGTCAATCTCCATAAAGAAGGATACCCTAGAATGATGAGTTCTATTCTGCTATGCATTCGAAACAGGAAGGAAAAAAATTTTTGAGTGCTGAGTTGCAAATGATGGATGAGGTGGTGAGCTAACAGTTGTTTCAGCAGGAGAAAAGCCCCGATGATAAATGAATTTTCACTTTTGTTAGGCTGGGTTTGGCTCTTAGCTAACTCATCAGTCAAACTTTAGGAGCTCTGGGAAAATCCCAGTGCACATGTAAGAGCACTCTCTAGGACTGCTTCTGGAAGCCCTGCCCAGAGACAGGTCCACCCTTGAGACACTGTCCTATGGAAAAGGAAGTCAGTGGAACAATGAGTTATAATTACAAGGGAGACTAGCTGGCTGAGAGGCTGGGAAACAGCTGACATCTCTTTGCTTCAGAAAGCAATTCCAGGTTAGCTCCTATTATGAGACTGGCTCCTGAAACACCAAATGCCAAAATGTATTGATTCCTATATATTGATGGAAATGTACAATTTAGAGACCAGCATCTGGGCACATTCTGCAAAGTGTTCTGTCACTTTGACTCCTTCCTGATGCCAGCCGGTCCTATTCGGGCATTCTGTAGTAATCTCTGAAGCCCAGGGTGGGATTACAATGTTCAAGTTTACTGTAAACTGGCAAAGGATTAAGACAAGATGCTTCGAGGGAATGAACAGATGCTCAGAGAAAGCACAGGAATACTGAGGCCTGACCACAATTGAAAATGACTGAGCCAAAAAAAAAAAAAAAAAACAAGAAGTCATTCACATGCCAAGGGCTATTTCCTCCACCTCACCCCCCACCCTGCTATGCTGGAAGTCAATTCTCCACAGTCCATGGTGAGTCAGGCGTGAGTACTTTGATTACGGCTCAGCTGATGTCACTCAAGAAAGCAAGGGGGGTCACCCACTGCATCAGAGGAAAAGACATTTGACTGAGACAGGTCCACCCTTCAGCCCTCTGGGGAGCCCGACATTTCCAGGACAAGGAAAACAAACTTCCTCTTAAGAGGGAATATGCTTTCAGTGTGGGAAAAAAAAGAGAGAGAGAGAGAGAAGCAGAGAGGGTCAATACGTGCTCACCCTTGGCTGAAAGTCCACAATCAGGGAAATTTCTGTCCTTTCAGAAAAGGTGAAAGCATCAAAATGTCCTCTGGTTCAATGGCAGATTTAAGTCACTGCACGTAGGCAAGGACAAACAGTCTTGACTCAACACAGCCTGTTGCGCCAAGGAGCCGTCTAGCTCCTTTTCAACTCTGCTCTTTGTTCTCTGAAGAGTTAACACTTTATTCATTTAACAGGTGTCTATTGAGAGGCTACCCTGAGTTTTGCACCAGGGCATCCTTTGTGACGGGGAGAGGAGATTCAAATCCAATACTGCCAATAGCAAAACCCATTGTTGTTGTCGTGAGAGCTCACGGTTGACTTCTTACTATGTTCTCATATTGCAAGAAGCACTTGACGTGACTTATCTTATTTGAACTCCAACAATCTTGTTGTTGAGGTAAATACTATTATTATCATCATTTTATAAGTGAGGAAACTGAGACACAATGACTAAGTAATCTGTCCAAGATCGCACAGCAAGTGAGTGGAGGAGGCAGGGCTTGAACCCAGACAGTTTAGACCAGCACTGCCCAATAGAGTGTTGTGCAATGGTGAAAATGTTCTGTATCTTAACTGACCAATATGGTTGCCACTAGCCATATGTGGTTACTGAGCATTTGAAATATGGCTAGTACACCTGAAAGACTGATTTTTAAAATTTTATTAAATTTTAATTAATTTAAATAGTCACATGTTGTTAGTGGTACTATATTACATAGCACAGATCTAAACTGACTTAGAGCCAACATACTTAACCTGTGCTAAATAGCAAATGACAAAATGTGGGATCCCACTTTAAGCTTTGTTTTAATCAATTGGAAACCAAGTTAAAAATAAACACCAGTGTCATCCTAGAAGGGAAAAGAATGGGAAAAGGGTCCTTATGTACCTATAGGGAAGGAGGGAGGGAGGGAGGGAGAGAAAGGCTTGGGTTACAGTTGCCAGGCAGAGAACACAAGACGCTAGAGCATGCTGTCCTCCAGGTGCTGAAGGAATGCCTCTTCAGACTGCAGAGCCATCCGTCACCTCTGTAATCATCTCCACCTGCCACTCTGGCACCCATCCAGCCACCAAGAGCCTCCCTACAACCTTATACCTGGTCCTATACCATGGGCTCATCAAGCCCTGAGACCGCAGGCCCCAGGCCACTCCTCCCTCTTGGCTGAACCCTGGGGATGGCTCTAATGGGCCCTGTTCAACCCCAAGGAGGATGCAAGATAAAGATTTGCTCCTCCTGCCTACCCTCTAGAAGCTCTCAGTCCAGAAGGCAAAGACTTACAAATTCGAGCTGGCCAAGGCACAATGCAAGATAGTATGTGAGTCAGCACATGGTGGACATCGGACATCACAACAAAGATGTCAGGGGGAAAAACTGAGGGCAATAAATTGGACCTGCATGAACAGTTAGGGACAGTATCATGGAGGAAGAGGGCTTTGGACTGGGCCTCAAGAGATGGGTGAACTTAGAAAGTCAGAGAGGAGGGGAAAGGGCTTTTGAGGTGGGGAGGAAAGCGGGAGTACAGAGACCAAGGTGAGTGAGCACAGATGTAGCAAGGGACTATTAGAAGTCAAGCCCAAAGAGAGCAGCAGTGTGGGATCAATTTGCACAAACGGAGTGGTGGTAAACTCTTTTTAATTAGTCTGTCCCCACCTCAACTTTGCTAGGTCTGTTAATAATATCCTTGCTCTCAAAGAGCCGGAAGGGAAACTGAGAGGTTACTTGAGCAAGTCACTGGTCACAAACTTGAGGAATTTATTTAAATATATAAATTCCAGAGTCCACTCCTACAGATTCTGTGGGACTAGGCTGTGGACCAGGGAGTCTGTTTTGTTTTCTTTACCCTCGAATGGGGTGATTCTGAAGCGTTTGAGAAGCACAGACTTCAGCTCTCCCAGAAGTGAAGCAGAATTTACCCCATGTTCAAAGCTGTCCAGGAAGAATTACCCAGACTCCCTTGGGAAGCTGTGAAAAGAACTAATAAGCTTACCTCAAGAGGAGAATTGTTGGAAGCATGGGGGCGGAGAGAAAGGGATGTCTGTCGAAAAGCACAGGAACGTCAAGTGCCCACATTGGAATTAAAGATTTCTTTGTATGTAATTTACAATAGTTCCTCTAATTCCTTTATTTTATAGTTGAGGATGCCCAGCCTTAGAAAGGTTAAGTGACTTATCCATGTTCATACAGCTATAAAGCCATAAATAAATTAAACCAGATACCCCAGATTCCTGGCTCAGTGATCTCTCGACTCTGTCCCACTGCCTCTCATTAGCACCCCCACCCCACCCCACCTCCAGGACAAAACAAAACAAAACACAGAACCCTTCCTTTGGACTCTTTCATACTATTTTCATTATACCATTCTACTTGACAGCAGTTCTTTATCACAAAGTCTGCACTTATCTTTCGAGAGTGTGTCCTTTGTTGTACTCTCTCAATATTTTCCAAGAGCTCAAGGAGATCCAGAGGAAGATAAACCTCTGCCAACAAGACAAATGTTAGTTTTTATTAAGGAAAAAAAAAAAAAAAAATTAAGTCCTTCTGTGTTTGCTGCTCCTGTGGGAAGAGAGTGGTACTAAGTCTTGTTTTCACTCTGAATTTCCTCCTGGTGAACACAGATCTTTTTTGTTTTAGGTCTCGCAGCCAAGGCAACACATTGCACTTCCTCTCCTTTTAAACAATACCTACTCCTAATGGCACCTTTCACCCACCTGGCTCTAGTGGTCTAGTAACTCAGCCTCAGAGAGAGATGGAAAAACACCATCCCCCTTTCTCCCCCCATTCAGCGCCATCTTGGGCACGACCAGCAGGCTGACACCTTTCAAGAACAGAAAAGGCAGACCCCAAACAACTGTATGCTCGGTAATGAGGTTTTCTGCTCTACGGGGAGAAGTCACGTGTTATTCCTCCACCCCCCTTGCCATCACATTAGACTGGAAAGAATATGGGAGGCTCAGGATTTAAAGGGAATTCATCTAGCCCAGTCATTGTGTAAATGAGGAAAACTGAGGTTCAAGGATTTTAAGTGATCTGCCAAAGATCACATGCCTATTTAGGAGCAGATAAGAAATAGATCACAGGGCTTTTTTGCTCCCTATTATCACCTAAGAACATTGCATTGGGTTTTGGTCCTGACTTGGCAATTGATTTCCTGTGTTCCTGAGATTCTATGCTTCAATTCCTTTGTCTGGAAAATCAGGATTAAAATGTCTCCTCAACACATGTCACAGAGATGTTAAGGAAATCAACTAACACCATGAAAACGAAAATGTTCTGAAAAGAGGAAAGCATTATTATTATTTTTTAATTATATTTAATTAAGACACCTTTCCTTATCTCAGACTTATCTTCTAACAAGCTCCAAAAAAGGGTAGGGATTTTTTTATCTAGTTAAAAAAAAACTCCCAGGAAGAAATTGAGGCAAGAGGACTTACACAAAGGTCGTTGCATAGGGAGATTGTTTTTAATCTAATCTGATGGAAATGTCCAGATTGTGAATATTCTTGACAAGTTGGTTAAGAAAATGGAGGATATTGCTGGGGATGTGGAGAGGGATCAGCCCATGTGGAGCATTAGGCATAACTGGGTCTTTTATCTTGGGGGAAAAAAAAAAAAAAAAAAGCCACCCCACATACAAGAGAAATGGAAAGCTGGCTCCTCATTTGTGAGCCGTGTTAAGTCTGTGGTAGAACACAACAGAAACAGAGGCAAGGGCTCCGCTGCTCACAATCTCCCTCCAGGAATTATGGCCCAGGGCATTTCCAAGGAAGTTTTGCTTTCTTCCATTTCAGCATGTAGTAAATAGCTAAAGTCAAAAGTAAGAATTCCAAAGAGTTATTCTGCTGGACGTGTGGGGCCAGGGCAGTGCTACAGGGTGGAAAGAATAGGCTGTTCCAAGTGGCATATAAGATTCACTGAACTCATCCCCTCCCTACCCCAAAAGTGTCAAGTGGCCACTGGCTCCACCTCATTGTTATAATTTCTTGCATTGCTAGAATCACCATAGGTGAACAAGAGAATACCATCAAGTTCACTCTAGTCCATAGTTCTTCCCCTAATCCTGAGGGGACTGGGATGGTGATGTCCACTCCAACTCCAAGTGAGAGAGGGCTTATATTGGTCTACAGTGTGAACTGTGGTCTATGGTTGGTGGCAAGGCTCCAGGATGTGTAAGTTCATTGAGGGTGGTGGGCCACACTGTGGGAGATGTTTGTGTGGGATGTGGTGGGAAGGTGTGGGAGGTGGGCAACATGGGAATCCCAGTGGGTTCCGTGTAATATTTTGGGTAATCTAAGCACCTCTTAAAATATATGTGTATATATATATAAATAACATTTTTGTAAGCAAATACACATATATGCATATATATTTATATATCATTTTGCAAATGTTTGTATGTATTGTGAGAATTTTGATTTTTACCCATAATAAAAAAAAAAAAAAAAAAAAGATTCACTGAACTGTCAGCCCTCAGCCCTGCCTTCCTGCCCCACATCCAGGCCAACGCCAGCCTCACTGTCATAGAGCAGTTGATGTTTTTTAGTAAATAAATATTTCTCTAGGCATTTAGTAGAGCTAGGGTATGTGATCCATTTGTTTGGAACTAGGGTTTTATGTAGTGCTTTATTTTTCTTCTCTTGTAAGATTTTTTTTTCCTCAAAGAAGTATACTCATTAATTTCAACCATAACCCTTGGGTATTTTTGAAATCTCCTACTCATACTGATTGTCACATAACTTAAGTTCAAACACCAGTCTTTTCCTAAAAGCAAATATTTGTGAGTACTAAAATTGCATCGTTTCCTTTGTGAGACACACTCCAACACAATTCTGGAGACTCCAGGTACTTGGGTGAAGATGTCACACAAGAGCTTGGAACGTGAGGCTTGCTGATAGAGTTCCTCTCAGTATGGTACCTAGAGGGTCCGGATTTTCCTTGCCCTTAAACGTGGTTTGCCTTATAAGGTTATGTCTCTGCTGGATTTCAGCTGTGTAATAATAGATGACAAGTACCTTGATGGCAGGCCTCAGATCAATTCATCTCTGTTTCATCTGAAAAGCCTAGTCCACTGCCTTTACATGGTGCATATATGTTCAGTAAATAATACTAGCTAACATATATCGAAAGCTTGCGAGGCACTGTGATAGGGCTTTCCATATGTCAACTCTTCTAATCCTCACCAGAAAGCAATGAGAGAGCTATTGTTATCCCCATTTTATAGATGAGAAACTGAGGCATGAAAAGGTAAAGTAAGTTGCTGAAAATCAGACAACCAGTAAGTGGTGCATCTGAGATACCAACTCAAGCAGCCAGGCTCCCAAGTCTGTAGAAAGCAAAGTTTGTCTCAAAATGACTACACGACACTGCCTCCCAGTCAAGAAAAGCCATGACCCCTTGGGTGAGAAGCCAGTTTTTCTGGGACAGTTTCACAAAGTTAGTTAGTGTGTAAGGCAGGATATGCTGTAGTAATGAAAATACCTCCAAAATCTCAGTGGCTTAACACAACAAAAGTCTACTACTTGGGGTACTTCTTGTTCACTTCTGCTGAGAGCCCAGATCCAATCATGCAACCCCAACCTGACTCCAAGGGAGACTGGGAAATGTAGGGAAGCACCTGAAATATTTGCTGAGCAACAACTATGACTGCCCCAAGGAATATCTTTGAGTCTCCAGGGATTTCGTGGAAATAGGACCACTCTGAAGGATGAGGTTCCAGTGCTGGATCTTCCATCAACACACATGTGACTTGGGCATATGATGACCCCAGTGAGCTGCAGGTTCCTCATTTCTAAAATGATGTGACTACACTACTGTCCTTCAAAGTGCACTCCAGCATATTTTATGAATCTGCAAATGGATGTCACTTACAAAAGATATATGCCAAAACGACATTGGCACTCTCAGGAGGAAATGGAAAAATCTCTCAATGCAAGGCAAAGCTGTTCATGGCACAAGTCGTGTTACTCGTTTTGCTTGGATGGCGGGCTTGGGAGGCTGGTTGCCAACCTAACGGAATGGGGTCAGCGGTTCATGGCAACTCCCAGGCCTTTGGAGATGGTGGGAGCTTTTTTGTTGGTTTTTACACCTAATGAAAAGCAATTTCCTCTTTTCAAAAGGCACATGTTATTCAGTTTTGGGAAGACCAGTGTTTTTGTTTTTTTGTTTGGGCTTTGTTTTTAAAACTAAAAAAACATCATCTTTTGGGGATGAAGATATGGGAAACAGAAAAGATAGGTAGATTATCCCAGATCACACAGCAAGGTGAGGGCAGAACAAGAAGCAAAACCCACTCCCCTGGATACGTGCCCTTCTCGGGCAGGAAATTATTCTTGGACAACACTCTTGCCAAATAATCCAAGATGAATGGGTGCTAAATAGGCCCCAAACATGGATTTTTATATCCCTTTGAACACGCGAAGGAAAGAGGACTCAACAGAGTCGGTTTTAGCCCTATCCAGCACATTTTAAAAATGCCAATTGAGACACAGCCCTGAATCAACCCCAGAGGATAGCTCCTCTCTAGCACTTTCTGGGAGGAGAGTGATTTACCTTTTCTGGAAATGGGAGTAAAGGTACGCATGAGACGTGAGAAGCAGCTGCATTGTCCAGCTCCCTTCCTTAAAAGCTGGTCTCAGACATTCTCTAGACTGGCACGTGAACAGTGCATATTCCACACTGTGTTCTCACCACTACCGGAGCCCATTGGCTCCACAGGAAACACTTGCATGCCACTGAGGCCAGCCTGAAAGGAAAAAAGGAAATCAGCAGCAGCCCCACCCCCTTGCCTGGCAAAATGCATAACTCCTTGGCCCAGCTGGTTAATCCATTTCCTTCTCTTTTACCCCAAGTAACTGCTTGCCATCCCAGTAGAGTGTAATACCCAGAGGTTCTAGGGACAGCCAAGCTGACCTACTTATATCCTAGCGCCTCTGACAATATCTCAAGTTTTGCAATTGTGGTGTCTGAGGGACCAGCACTCCTCTTTTCCCCAAATCCTCCCCTTATGTTACAGTAAGTAAAAGAACCACTTACAAAAAGTGCTTCCTTAAATGTTAAGTGTTTCATTTGATTTTTACAACACATCTTGTATGGGGGAGGAGGGAGTATCATACCCATTTTAAGATGGGGAATCTGCAGCTCATAACATTTTAGTGGCTTGCCAAGCTAGCCCACTGCTCACATGAAGTATTGCAGTTAGAACTGAACTTGAATATTCTAGTTCTAAACCCAAGTACCTCTACCATCAGTTTGGCATTCACATAGATCCTTGGTTGGATGTCATCAATCTGACTTTTCCCTGGTGAGTGCTCTAGAACCCCAAGATCAAAGTTTGCCCACTAGTTCCATAAACTGAAGCGAATATTTCTCATGTCAGGGAAAGGACTGCCAGGAAATGATTAGGAGAGGAAAGGAAACTGAAGTGGCAACAATCCTGACCCTGGGTCACATCTAGCCCTCCAAGCGGAAGGTACTCTGGCTGCTCAATGACTCAGCCTGGGTGGGAATTTGGATTGCCCAGGTGCTAAGGGAAAATTTGGCTGGAGAAACTTAGTCTCCTAGTCAGTGGTCAGATACTCCAGGCCTCTCATAGTCAACAGTCTGTTTTCCCAGGTTTCCATGCTACCAAAAACCCAGTGAGTATCAGATGACAGGATTGCACTGGGGACTGCTACCCAAGAAGCCCCAGCAGACTTTGGAGCTTGGGGTCTCTGAAACATCACAGGAACTCCCCTCCTCTGTGAAGGTCCTTTGACCTCAATAGGAAATAGTCACAGAACTGGAATAAAGCACACAGACACCCACTTCAAATACTCTTACATGGAAGGAAAGACCCACTTGCAGAAAATAGGCAATTTGGCCAACTGAAAACTATTCCTTGAACTCTGATTTCTAAGGAAGACACGGAGGACTCTCTCTAAGCCAAACTCAGCATATAAACACAATAACTTCCCCCCAACATGGGACATGACTCCCGGGAATGAGCCTCCCTGGCATTGAGGGACTGCTACCAAGTACCAACAAGCAATGCAACTGGAAAAGAAAAAAAGACCTTGACCAAAAGGGGGAAAAGGTAAAGGCAAATGAATTTACATGGCGAACAGACTTCAAAGTGAGTCAGGAGGTCATTCCAGAGGTAACGCTTATGCACACCTCAACAGGATCTCATTGACAGCCAAAGTAAATACTACCCCAAAGACCAGGACTCCTGAGGGCTCTGGAAACATCCAGACACTATAGTCAGAGCAGATAGCTCAAGAGTTTGGTTCCTTGCCAGTGGGCCCTACTTTGGAATTTATGCTCCCCAGTGTGACAGAGTTGGACTCAGTTGTGGTTGCCCTACACGTGGCTCTTCTGTCATTCTATTTGAACTTTTAATTAGTACTAAAGTTGGTAAGTGTACGTCCAAGAGACCAAATCTTTGGCCTCCCCTAAAGTCACTCCCACTTCCCAATGATCCAGCACCTAAAGGGGTAGCACCTGGACGTCCAAGAGACTTAAATCTTTGGTCTATCCATGTGCCAGCTGGGCCCTAAATCTCAACGGAGTTGCAACACTTACTCTCCAGTTCACTGGACTCACCCAGGACAATTAACAAGGAGGAGATGATGGATAACCAACATACCAAGGAACCGAGAGGGTCTACAACCGCAAGCAAGAGAGTCCCATACATCGGTCCTATGGGATCGAAGGCCCCCCTCAACTAAAGGTGGAGTGGGCATCACCATCCCAGAAACCTCAGGACTGGGGAATAGACTATGAACTAAATTGGACTTACTAGTATTCTACTATAGACTTATTGTGATTCTAGCAATGGAAGAAATATCACTGATGTGGAGGCAGTGGCCACTGGAGATTCTGAAGGTCGAGAGAGGGGAAAACAGGTGTAATACAGGGGCATTTTCGGGACTTGGGAATCGTCCTGAATGACATTACAATGACAGATACAGGCCATTATATAACTTGCCATAACCTACATAATTGAGTGGGAGAGAGTGTAAACTACAATGTAAACTATAATCCATGCTTAGTAGCAATGCTCCAAAACGTGTTTATTAATTGCAATGAACGTACCACACTCATGAAAGATGTTGCTAATGTGGGAAAATGTGGGAGGTGTGGGGAGCAGGGCATGTGGGAATCCCCGGTATATTCTCTATAACATTTATGCAATCTAAGTATCTTTTAAAAAATAAAAAAAAGGAAAAGGAAAAAAAAAACTATAAGCAAGGAAGGAAGGAAGGAAGGAAGGAAGGAAGGACGGACACACAGAAAGTAACAAAAATCAAGCTAAAACAGAAGAACACAAACAATGCCTTAATTTTACATGAAGCTTTAATGTTCA
This sequence comes from Tolypeutes matacus, assembly GCA_026826555.1. Lineage (NCBI taxonomy): Eukaryota > Metazoa > Chordata > Mammalia > Cingulata > Chlamyphoridae > Tolypeutes > Tolypeutes matacus. The sequence continues at coordinate 1,050,683 of JAKSZT010054569.1, forward strand.
CAAGGACACACATACCCATCATCTTGTTTGATCCCACAACAATCTTGTGGGTGTAAGAATCAGTATCCACATTTTAGAAGCAAAGAAATGAGTCCCAGAAAGATATCTTTGTCCTGGTTGCACAAGTGGCTAGTAGTAGAACTAGAACTTAATCCTCTTAAGAGGCCCTTTCCCTTTTTTCACTCATCCATCATTCATTTATCCATTCAACACAAAGATACTGAGATCCACTGAAGAGTTCTTCATCAGTACAAATACCTCCCAAGGGGCTTGGTTTCCCAGGGCAAGTAGACTGCAGTTATCTGCTTCACAATTAGTTGTGGATGAAGAACATTTAGTTTTACTACTGCTATGGAATATTTTTTCTTTCCACCTCTGCTCTCCATCCCCATTTAACCATTTTCTGAAACAGGTTTGAAACTCAGGAAATCTTCTACCAAGATAAAAACAGGAGCTATTGACCAATGGATAAATCTAATACAGAACAATAACTTTTTATTTTTGGCAGTGTTGTATCATTTGGAATACATTATTTAGCTTCTCCATTGTCTCCTTTTGACTATGAAATGAGGGAAACTTATCACCCAAAACTCAATATCAATGGGGATCTGGTACCCAGTCGGTCCTTTCCAGGGTGGTTGTACTAGCTGTTAATATATTCAAATAGCTATCTAACAGATAGTAAAAAAAAAAAAAAAAAAAAAAAAAAGCCTAGTAAAAAGTCATTCCTCTGAGCTACCTCCTCAACTGCTGTGGTCATTCACCCCTCCCCTAAAGTCACTCCCACTTCCCAATAATCCAGTACCTAAAGGGGTAGCATGTGGACCATCAGGAGGCCTCTGGAACTTCCTCCAACACCAAGGCCCTATCCTTTCTGATTGATCCATTCCTGGACCTAAGGAGGATCATCATCACCTGATAGAACAGAAAAATAAGATGTAAGAGGGAGAAGCAACTCTGAGCACAAATTGTAGCTTCTCAGTGTTTAGCAAAGTTGTAAATTATTGAATTGCATTGAAATCCTGGGTCAAACTAATTTCCACTAAACCACAAAAGCCCTTCTTTAAATATGTCAGTTACTCATTCAGAAACATTCAACTACTCCCTATTTCCTGTTTTGTTTTGTGTTTAGCTTCTCTGCTCACCTTTTGGGGAGCCCCCTCTGCCTGTACTCCACAGGTCCCAGATGGACCTCTCCACTGTTAGCCCATCCCTGAGCCCAGCTTGCATCCTTCCTGTCTGCAGTGTTCTCCCTTTTCTCCTCTGATCTTCCAAATCCTTCAGGGTGAAGTTCATATCCATCTTCTCCATGAAGTTTCACCTTGCCACTCCAGTGACTCGTTGGTTTCTCTCTCCTTTGGATTCCTACAGAGCCTACAGTTTGGATGATATAATCTGACACTGCCTTCTATTGTTTTACTCTCATTTCATGCATGTGATGATTAATTTCATGTACCAACTTTGTTAGTTGATGGTGTCCAATTGTTTGATCAAGCAAGTAGTGCCCTGATTAGTACTGTGAAGGCATTTCGTAGATGTATTTAAATCACTGGTCAGTTGATTGCTGATTACATCTGCACTCAACGAAGGAGATTGCCTTCAGCAATAAGAAGAGACACCTCATCCAATGGAGTGAAGGCCTTAAAAGAAGAACTGAGGATTTCAGCAGGCAGAAAGAAGAATTTCTAACTCTACTTCAGCCAGCTTCTCCTGGGGAATACAACTTCACCTTCATCGAGTTTCAAACTGTGGCCTACCTAATGGAATTCAGATTCGCCAATTCCCACAGTCATGGGAGCCAATTCCTATAGTAAACCTCTTAATATTTATAGATATATTTATGTATATATTAATATATGTTGATATTTGCGTGTATTTAGATAAATAGATAGATAGATGGTTCTGTTTATCAGAAAACCCTGAGAATACAATACATGGTGATCATTTCTCCTAAGTTACACCAAAAAATCAAGAACAAATCCTTAGCTGTCCCCACACCTGGAGCACCTAATACAAAGTCAACAACATGACAAATATGAAATAAAATGGTAATACTTGTCAATTAAGAGTAGTTACTGGGGAGCAGATGTGACTCAAGCAGTTGAGCATCTGCTTCCCATGTGGGAAGTCCCAGGTTCAGTTCCTGGTGTCTCCTAAAAAAAAAAAAAAAAAAACAAACAACAAGCAAAAAAATGAAAAAAACTCAGGGGAGGTGATGTGGATCAGTGGTTGAGCGCCAGCTCCCCACATACGAGGTCCCAGGTTCAATTCCCGGTCCCCAGTATCTCAAAAAAAAAAAAGGAGTAGTTATTTATAGCTCCGCCAATCTGCAATCTGCATGGGGCCCTGCCTGGAATCCTTCCACAAGTCTATTTGGGGCCCATTTTAGAAGACGCAGTGGGCACCCTCCTCATCTAAGAGCATACTCACACATGACTGATGCCACTCCAATCCCACAAATTGGTAGAAAATCCTAAAACATGTTTTAAAAACCTACATTAGCCAGGGATTACAGAGAGACCACCAACTCTGTAGATGGTCTTTGCAAAAAGCAGAATAAATACATGCATCAGGCATAAACCCCTTGACCATGAAACTGACCTGGCAGAGAAAAACTAAGACCTGTTTTTTCTGTTCCCAATAAGGTAATTAATACCTCATTCCCACCTTCCCACCAAGAAGAGGAAAGGGAGCAAGGGAAAATGAAGGTAGGAAAAGGCGGACTTTGCTTCTATTTTTTTCAATCTGCAGAGTCTCACCAAGTGGCAAAGTCTTCTCTGCAGACATGAAAATGAGACCAAAGGCAGTGTCCATGTGTCTTACCTTTGGAAAAAGCCTGTGTTTAGTCTCAATGTTGTGCAATGGAGACCATCAAAAGGATGACTGATCAGATTACATTTAAGTTGATGATCTCAAAATGTCAAACAATAAAGGTCTACCCTGATGAGAGTAATTTATAAAATAAAAGGACAGCTTGGGGGTAAATGCAGTCCCTTACAAGTAGCTCTTTAGAAGTGGAGAGAGCCACTACCCGGTATCCTCCTGCTTCAGTTTACTACATCGGAATAACCAGAGAAGCCTGTTCGAAAGCAGATGCCCGGGCTCACCCCAGGGATACTGATTCATCAGCTCTGAAGGACCAGAAATCTGTCTTTTGTATAAATAATTTTTTATTAGAGAAGTTGTGAGCTTCCAAAACAATCAAGCATAATGTGCAGAATTCCCATACACCACCCCTCCACCAACACCTTGGGTTGTTGTGGAATATTTGTTGCAGATTATGAAAGAAAAGCATCAGACTATTACCACTAACTATTTTAATAAGCTCCCTAGAACACCACTTTTTGAGAAAAACTATCGTAGAAGAAGGAAAAGTAAAAGATATGGAGACTCAGAGTTCCAGATAGTAGATTAGGTGAATCTAAAGGAGTCAGAGAACTTAGGGAAGAACTTTAGGAATCCAAGTTACCCACTGAGAGGTATTAATAAGATAATTCACATATTTATTCACATATGTGTGGCCTGGTTTTCAGCCTGAATGAGCCAGCCCAGCCATACCGGTTGCCTATAAGTCGTATTTCTTCTAACTGGCTGGGGCCTGTGCTTTACGCATTGTTAAATACTGTGAATGTCCCATTGTATAGATACACTAAACGCAGATGGATTCCAGCTATAACTAATCTTAAAATATTTCAGGGCCCATATATGTAAAAAAAAAAAAAAAAAAAAGATAAGCATGCAAATATTCAGAGCAAAAGAGTTTATAAAAATTAAATTCTTGTTTAAATCAGTTTTTGTTTCTTTTCATCCTTGCCTTAACTGAACTATTTGGTGATTTATTAAAAAATAAAAGACAGCAGCATATGTGTACAAAAAGTGTGGATAAATCTACTGGCATATTGCTGCTTCCCTCTGCGATCCATGTTTGAAGTAGATCCAGCCTTTGGGTCAATGCTATTTCACTCCATAAAGAAGCAAAAATTTCTCTCTGACTTGCTGTCCAACCTGCACCCTCCTCAATGTGGCACCCTCCTCAATGTGTCCTGGTGCCTGTCCTCCTCCTCTCCCTCCTTTACTTGTTTCCTCCCGCACTGCTCTTCTGCTCCTACTTTGATCTGACCCTTTCTTAATCACCACGGGTCTGGTTATCTAAATATTATTGGGCTTTGGAGAAATTAAACTACAGAAGCCAAATAGATAAATAAACGCTGATCTTAGACCTCAACTAGATCAAGCTTCTTAGTCCCATGGGATGTTTATCTTGGAGAAGTACACCATCAAATCTGGATTCATTATTTGGGGTGCCTGCCAATTCCGTGCATGGTAAGATGCATGTGGGAAAAGGGCTAGTGGAGATGGGACTAATCCAAGTATTCAGGTTTAAGAGGACCCAATAAACAGAAGCTCTCTTACTTGTCTGGGTTCTGGTCCAACTGAGAAATGAGATAAAATATCAGAAATGAGACAAAAACCCCTCTTTGATGGGAGCCTAAATTATCACCTTTATTATTGATAAATGTAATAGTAGAGAATGTTGCTAATACATGGAACAAATGGGTTTCCTGGTCCTGAATCCCAGAATTATCCTGATTTGACCATCCTGTCACAGAAAGGAGCTATCCCAGTTTTAATAATCAAAGTCCTACTTCCCAGGAAAACCCTCAGTCCTGAGCAAACCAGGATGACTGGTGACCCTAGCTGAACCAAAGTCAACTGTCGGCAACAACATGGGGGGCGAGGGCGTGAGCAGATTGCATTTCCTGTGGAGAGCTCACTCTCAAGCGAAGGGAGAAAAGAAGCCTGGGCCTACCAAGCTCAGGTTCCTCCTTCCAAATTCTCCAATCAAACTAATTTGTTAGAGGACAAGAGTATTAAACTGGCATGGCTCCAACCACATGGAAAGAAACATCAGGAGTGAGAAAGAAAGATTCCTTTCCAACACCAAATATAATTAATTTAACCAATTCAAAGAACCCTCGGCAATCCAACAGGAATTGGTAGAAAGTGTGAATTACAGGCTAATTGGAAAAGAAATATGGTTTTATGAGTTTCATACATAACTCAAACTTTAAAAGTGTTGTTTAATAATAATTTTACTGTGTAATAAAATATTCATGAAATGATGGTAGAACAAAAAAGTATATACTTCCTGGTGCCCTGTGGTTAGGTGAGGATATAATCAGTTCTGCCAACGATCTGTGAGCAGAAGTAAAAGCTGTCATGTCCTGTACAAGCATTTAATTTCCAGCATGAAGCCTTTCACCTCTTTCTACCCTGCCATGATACTCAGAAATATTCCAGATCATGATCACTTTGTCGATCTAAAATCTGGAGTGAAGACAACAATGACATGGAGCAGAATCTCCAATCAAACTGCAATGGACATGTAGCCCGAATGCGAAACAAATATCTGTAGTTTTACACCATTGGAATTTGGGGATTGCTTATTATCACATCATAACCAAGTTTAATCTGACTGGTAGAATGTGTAATATAAGCTAACTAAAACAAAAATAGAAAAAAGATTGGAAGGAAATGTTAATAGTGATTGCTTTTGTCAGATAAGATTTTAACTTCTTTCATTTCTGCCCTTTGATACTTTTTTGTACTTCCAAGTTTGTTTTATTGAGATTGTTTTACTTTTATAACTATAGAAAAATACTAAACAGAAAACAGATGCCTTTAGACCACCTACTTTTTTTAAAAAAATGGAGTGGAATGCTTTAAAAGTCAATCATTTGTTTATTTGCAAGCAATGTGTCATGATACTCCTTGGAATCCCAATTTTAAAACATTCCCATTTGAATGTGGTTCAGAATTCTGCATTGTGTCACACACATGAGAAAATACTTTCTGAAAAAAAGTTCCTAGCTGAGATTTCTATAAAACTCTTTGGTTGCTAAGGAATGGTAAAGCTCTTTAATTAAGCACAAGGTCCAAAATATTTCCATCAATTTCCAACCTAAAAAGGAATTGAGAAATGCATTACTTTTCTTTTAAAATGTCATGAACATATCTAAATTTCAAAAGAATAAAATGGCATAAAGTGCATGTTTCTCACCATTAGAGACATTCTACTCACCATTCTCGTACTCTTTCTCTTCTGTAATATGTGTAAGGAGAGAGAAAGAATGAAGGAGAGACTGTTCTGAAAAGCAGAGCTACTCTGGCAAGGAGGTGGTGAGGGGCGTTATTGCAAAGAGCTCCACAAGGTCACAGAGCTGGGAAGAGGCAAATTGCTGGAGGTATTCTATTACTGAACAATCCTAAAAGATGACAGCAGCTTTTGAGTCCAAGAGAAGATAATCACGTGGCGCTACAGAGTGGAGTTTGTATAGCAGATAATAAAAAGTCTAGCAGAAAAAAGCTTTGGTGAGGAATGCCAATTCGTGTTCAATGGACAATACCAATTGCTGGTTGGAAGCACAGGCTTCACATTAACAGAGACCTGGATTTCAGTTCTAGCTCTACAGCTGTCGGGACATGTAACTTTAGGCAAATTAGTAAACTACACTGAGCCTCAGTGCTCTCATCCATAAAAATAACAGTACCTGCCATGTTGGCAGGCTGTGAGGATTAAATGCAATAAAGCATATAGAAAGCTTAGCACAATGCCTGGAACATAATAAATGTTTAATATACACTAGCTGCTATTACCTATCTTTTTAAAGTCTGTTCCATAACGTAACATTTAGATACAGATGTGGTTAAACATCATCTGTAAATATAGCTATTGCTATAGTGAATAATTTGGAGTTTTTTAAAGTTTTCTTTATTAAAAGGAAAATGTAGGTTTGCAGTTTTCTCTAATACTTTTACATCTTTGCTCTCCCAGTGGAATTTAATAACTGAGTGTGAGGTACCACCACTTCTAGGTAGCAGCATCCAAAACTACAGTAGGTTTCCACTCTTTCCCTCTTTATTTTTAAAAATTTTATTAGAGAAGTTGTAGGTGTACAGAAAAATCATGCATAAAATACAGAGTTCCCCTATACCACTCTATTATTAACACCTTATATTAGTGTGATACAATTGTTACAATTCATAAAAGAACATTTTCCTTTCTTTCATTCTTTCTTTTTCTTTCTCTTTCTTCCTTTCTTTCTTTTCTTCCTTCTTTCTTCTTTCTCCTTCCTTCCTTCCTTCCATCCTTCCCTCCCTCCCTCCTTCCTTCTTTCCTTCCATCCTTCCCTCCCTCCCTCCTTCCTTCCTTCCTTCACCTGTCTTTCTGTTTTTCTTTCTGCCTTTCTTTCTTTCTGTATTTCTGTCTCTTTGTCTTTCTGTCTTTCTTGTTGTTCTTTTGTTTGCATGGTGAAAACACACTCATTTAAATATGCAATCCAAAAGTTACAAAGTGAGTGCAAGCTTCCAAAGCACTTGAGTGGGCCTGAGAGCAAATTTTTTTTTGTTTGGATGTCTTAAGCATTCTCTTTTCAGTGTATTTCATACTGTTCATCCAGATTCTCCATGAAGAGTATGTTTGCTAAGAAACTAACACTAATTATTAACCTCCCCTTAAATTATCAAAACTTTCAAATGACTCACAATCCAAACTGCACCCATACCATTTACTTATTGACCACTCGGGTCATCTATGCAGCTAGCCTGACCCGAGGGAAGATTTATGAATTGTTGGCTCTCTTGATATAAAGCTCCCTTTAGATAATTTATATAGAGTAAATTCAAATGATTGAATTTGTTACCTAGCAGATAAAAGGTCCCATAGACAACTGTCCATGGGATGGGTTGAGAGAGGAAGGGCGAGTACTCCAGGAGCGTGGAGTACTTACTAGGTAATGGGCTGCTAATTTATGATGGCCCAGCTGGAGCAAGGAGGCTTGCTAGTTAAAGGCACCAAAAGGGAGCAGAAGGACAATGTGTCACTTCATAATTAGACACAGGGCCATAATCATTCAAGAAAATCTTCCTTGGAGACTTTTCTTCCTCTCTCCTACCTACAAATTTATAGAACATCAGAGCTACAAAGCACCTCAGAGATTCACCACCAAGAATACTGTTGTCAGTGTTAGTGGTGGTAGGAGTAGTAGGAGGATTTTAATTCAGATACCTGATAATCTAACCAATAACTTTGGTTTGACTCACCTGGTATGTTCCAGAAATTATGTCCTGAGTAGCAAATCCCAGGCTCTGAGTAGCATGTAATGGCACTACGACATGGTTATGGCATAATTTAGCCTAAAGCAAAGAATTAGGATGCTTTATTTAGCCTGTATGACCATATCACAGGTAAATGGTCATTTCCAAGAGCCATTTATAAATACTGGAAAGATCTCAAGGATCCCTAAGTGTGTTAAAGCCCAGGCTAAACACCATTTACTAGTCTAAGATTGTCATTTTACAGATAAACAAATTTGCCCAAGGTGACATGCTAGTAATAAAACCACAGTCCTAGATCCCTGGTTTGGTGCTCTTTCCACTGTACCACATCAGCACAGGAAAGAGAAGACACTCAAATGATGAAATTGAAGGAGCGGCAAATTTCCAGTGGATTCACCTACATCTTCTAGCATTCATCAAGCAACCCTTGAAGCTTTCTTTGGAAAGCAAAATTAATCCTAGAGAAGCAGACCAACAGAGGAGGCTTACCTAGGTTTATGCCAGAAAATTCTGGGGAAACAGATCTAAGTACACCTCAGTTTCAACTGACCTGACCCTTTATCAGGAATGACCGTCCCCAGAGCTCAAGTTTGCTATAATTAAGCTTAACACAGCACGCTGGCAATGGAATCTACTCGTGTTCTGACAACTCCCAGTCAGCTCTGTGTTCCCCACATCCTTGCCCTGATTATAACCATCCTCAAAGGACCAATGCTTGGACACCCAGCCAAGGCTCCAGGAAGCCGTTGGCCCAGTCCAAAAAACGTCCTAACAGCTTATTAACCTTCCATATCAGTGCAGGGTAATCTGGACTCACCCGAAGTGAGATACAGGGCTGGGGAAAGAGAATAGTCCCTATTCCAGCCTCACTGCTTTCACCCTTTATGAAAACCTTCAAAGCCTTGCACCCAGACTCCTCAGCGTAAAGTTCACTTTAGAAAGAAGATGCAAACTACATGTGGAGGTTTCTTTTGTCGTGTGCATTGTGGGGAGGGCATGCTTTCTGTGTTTGTAGGTTTTGTTTTGTTTTGTTTTGTTTGATGGTAAGGGAGAGAGGGGAGAAAAGAGGAAATAGGGGAATGGCCTTGAAGGAGCCCACAAGCATAAACAGGGACAGTTTGTGCCTTAAGATAAACAGGAACTAACTTGTATGATGCTTGTAAACAGTGACCCAGGCAGGGGTCAGTCTGTGTCCGTGATTATGATGAAATGAGGTGTCAACTTTGGCTTTCCTCTGCATATTGAAAAGCAATTCTGAAATCTGCCACTTTTTTCACCTTCAACAATTCTAACTAGACATGTTTTGAGATTACAGCAGGAAATCAAAGAACTCATGCTGTCTAGATCAACCATGGTTGAGAAATGAGATGGTTGTTCCTTTCTTGACCTGAGAGCCAACAATCCACCAGGCAGAGAAATGCTGGAATTCCTTGTTGCAAGACTGTGAAGGTAGAATTTGAATTCCATTTCAAATAAACTCTGAGTTGTAAATTGTATAGCATTTTTATAGCACGCCAAAAATCACAGTTTACTTTTTAAAGCATTGCTTCTTTGCTATATTACAAGGGGCTTAGAGAATTCCTCCAAGAGCTTTTGAAACATGGCCTTTATTAAAGAAGGATAAATCTCATATTAAATAGACAGCTAAGAAATTATCCAATAAATTTGCCTTTTGAGAATGCCTAATAACACTCATTTAAGCAATTATTTAAAATAAAAGAACATCAAAATAAAAAAGAATATTTAAAATATCTAAAATTGCCACAAATATGTTCCTCTCTTCCTCATAGGCACAAAATTCAATGGAAAAACATAGGACTTTACCCAGCTTATGCCAGCTGCCTGGGACTCCATTTTGCAGGGCAAGGTGCAGTTAGCATTAAAGCAAGGGATGTTATCCTTCCACAGGTCCACAATTATAGGCATATGCCAGGAGATGCATCATGTAGTAGAAAGCCCCTGCAAAGGCTCAGACTCCAGGTTTAACTCTGGCTTTGACCCCTGGCATTTAATGCCTAGAACTCATAATTGTGACCTTTATAAACCGGGAACCAAAATGTTGAATTCTGAATGCCTTCCCTATATTTAGATGGTTTTCTCATTATGAAGCTTGCCTTCCCAAAGTAGACTAAAAAACACTATTTCCCAGACTGCCTTGCAGCACAAGTGACAATCAGGCCCACAGAAGGGAGCCTTGGATCAGAAGGAAGTCACATGTGGCAGTGGCTGAGCCCAGGCAGGTGAATTTTGAGGCAACGGCAGTAATGAAAGTGCCTGGTTCTTCTGGAGCAGCTATGGTGGAGCTTCTGGATTCAGTCCCAGATATAATCAGTGTCAATTGGAAGGTGGTGGTGGCAGTGGTGCTTTTTCTAGAAAAGTTCCGTGGTGGGGCTAGGAGTGGATGTGCTGTTCCTGGTTGTGTGGCATCCAGTCTGGTTATCTGGTGTACCCAGAGATTCTGTAAGGTACGTAGCATCCTCTAATAAATCACTTTCTGCTTCGACTAGCTAGAATGGATTCTGTAATTTGTCACTAAGAGCCTTGACTGGCAGAGAGACAACTTACCCAAGGCTGAGGTTAGTAGGTATGAGCGTGGGATCCATGAGTGACGATTGCTATAACTTCAGGGGCAGACAGAAGGATCCGTGTGGCCCCAAATAAAGCCCCTACTTACTTGATACTGTTGCTTGAACAGTGTCCGTAAGAGAGAACAAAGCCTTTATTTAAATAAGGATTGGAATACAAATATTCTTGGTAGAATAAAATCTCACAAGACATTACCAAAAAATAAAGTGATCCTTTCTCTACAGCAAGTTTTAAGATGGGCTGGTAGGAGAAAGTATGAAGCAAGTGAATGAAGGATGAGCACAAAGGAAGGGAAGAAAGGGACCAAAAAGGGAGGCAGGTACCAAGCAAGGATTTCATCACTTTCTCAAATTGGACTAAAATGTGGAGAAAACGACTGAAACTAAGTATGTAAAAATGTTAGTAGTTGTTAACTTTAGGTAGAATTACGAGGGGCATTTTTTTCTACCTCTTTATATTTTTCTTTATTTCCCAGATTTTATAATACACATATTGTTTTTATAACTAGATTATCAAGGAGTATTTAATAGTAGATGGCCTAAGTTTCATTGCACTCCAGGCAATTAGTTTTTAACTATTTAGACTCAGAAAGCAGCTTTGAAGTCATTTAGCCTAACTCCCCACACCAGGCTGGAGCATCCTTGACCTCCAGGACCCCCACCAGGGGTCTCTGACCAGCAGGCACTCTTCCTCAGGCCAAGCTTCCTGACACACAGAGGTCAAGCTCCTGCTTCCTGCTTCTTCTCCCTACATAACTGTCTCACACGTTTGAAAACAGCTTTCATTTGGGCCCTGAGATTTTTCTCCAAGTTCAACATCCTTGGTTCCTAGCACAATTTCTGAAATGGCTTCTCACAACCCTAGTAACTCTCAGGTTTGCCAGTGTTCTGGCCTTCCGGGCCAGAACCCCCTTCCTCTCCTGTCCCCTATTAGTAGTACCCTCTTCCTCCAAACACAAGAGCCAAATTGCTGCATTATCTTCCTTCCTCCCAAACCAAAGCCTTCTCACAAATCCTCCTCATATGCAGGAGTGTCAAACACTAGCAGATATTATCTGTCCTGTGGGTTGCATATAAAAGAGATTGAAATGATAAGCAATACAGTTCAAAATCCATTTTGAGTATCAGACTCAAGTGAGGGAGAATTCCTCTGAAATCACACCATGTTTTTCTTCTTTTACTAAAACCCAGTTTGCCCAACCACCTAAAAATTATAGAATTTAGAGCAAAGTTCTAAGTTCTAGGAGGGTTGTCTCTCTTGTTTACCTCCTGTAGTGCCAGGACATAGTACCTTGCCAAGCATTAGTAGACTTCAATAAAATGTTTGTGGAATGAATTACTGAACCTCAGTAGCAAACCATCCTTTGAAATGGTCTATAGCTCTGATAATGGAATTCCAAAGTCCCCCTGCATCATGATACTAAAACTCCCAGGAAGGAGAGATCTGAACTAGAGGAAAAACTCATGTTAATCTATGCTCAAAATTTGACTTACACTATTGGTTAAAAAAAAAAAAAGGTTAGAGAACTTTAAACTTTAAATGTTAGGGTTCATTGACATAGTCAACATGTATGAAAACCTACTCTGAGGCTGGCACTATGAGAAGGACTGAGAAGATTAGATCGACTAAGATGCAGTCCCTACTCTCAAGAAGCTCACAATCTACTCTGAGATATACACATTAATAAATAATTGCAAATGTCAAAGTTAAGTGGAAACCCTCTCCTCCATTTCCATCAAGAGGACATTTGTAACTAAGAAATAATCTAATAAAACCTGTTGCCAACTGTTCTAAACTTAAGGGCGTTTGTAGCTACCATGGTGGATTACTGCTTAACACACTAATAGTAGGTTTCAGTGTTTTGCAAAAGGCTGGGTCAAATCATGTCAACAGAAGGAACAGACTTTACTCAAATAAGTTTCAATTGTGTTGCTTGCCTTGGCAAGGGGAGCTTGGTTTTTGTTTAAACTGGTGGGGAGATCCCACTGAAATTAAAGCACCTATTTTCATCCTTATTTTGAGAGGTAGAGACTATCTCCACCCCAACCAGAGTCAACAATGAAAAACTGGGAAGCCTCCATCAGCAAACAGCCAAAGCAAGTGGCACTCAAACTTGTACAGCACACCACACTTCCTGTGGGGTAGGGTTGGGTTTCCTATAAAAGGGAATGGGAACACTAGTTTAGGGGACTTTAACAGGGGCAAAGGAAGAGAAAATAGGTTGGGAGACAGGAAGCAGTGCATGGGACAACCTCTTCTCAAATGCCTCCATTTGTCACGCCCTTCCTGGGCATGTACTAGCAAATTAGATACTGATGTCATCTCCATTCAGTTCACCCTGGACTGTTCTTTTGACATCTACAAAAAATAAAGACTTCATATTCTTCCACTGTGATACACTGTGCTTGTCTGAAGACTGGGAAAACTGGGAGGATGTGGGAAATGCTTCCCAATCGTGCTACAGAGTCAGGACTCGGGGGACATCCATTCCTTGCCCCTCAAGCTCCACTTCTCCACATGGGTGAAGTCACCTTTGTTGAGCAACAGCTGCCTACAAGAGCACCACGTCCAAGAGATAAACCCCAGATACTCCTTCATGCTTTCATAACAAGGTCTAAAAGAGATGAGCTCTGCCACCCCCGAGTTATATACAATATTGTAGTAGATGCAGTGGTGAAAATGCAAATAATCACTGTAATTTCTATATATGAGTGCCTACTATACGCCCAGGACTACATGTATATTATTTAAGATAACTCTTCCAATATCCTTATAACTTGATATTATTATCCCCAATGACCAGATGACAAACCTGAGACTCAAAATCGAGAGTGCCTTGCCCAACACCTCAGTGCTGCTATTTATATCCAGGACAGTCTCCCACTAAAACCCTTGTTCTTTTTAACCTGTCTCACCACTCACATGCACACAGACTTTGGGGAACTCTGAGCAGAAACCATTTGAGAGGTCAAGGAAGCCTTCACGGAAAAGGTTTCACCTGAACTAGTATCTTAAACGGTGAGTACGAATTATTCAGAGGGGATGGCAGGAGAAAGGGGACTTCTGGACCATGGGAACAAGCTAAGCAAAAGCATAACAACCACATGAGCAGAGATGGTTGAGGTACCGGTTTTGTTAGAATACAAACGTGAGGTAGGCAAAAAGGAAGAAGGGCAGAGGAGGCAGACTATCCGGAGAGGCTAGTTTTTGCCAGGTTTTGCATGCTGTGTTAAGAAGTTGAACTTCATCCTGTAGTCATTGTGGAGCCATTGGAAGGTCTTTAAAGGAGGTGTGACATGGTCAGATTAGAATTTTAAACAGATCATCATGGCAAAAGGTGTATCTAACAGGGACAAGATTAGAGGCAGAGATATGTCTAGAAACTCTTACAATAATAGTTAAAAATTAATAAAGACCCGAATTAGGGTATTCATAATAAGACTGAAGACAAGGTAGCAAATTTAACAAATAATTAGGAAGTAAAGCTTCCAGGTGTCTGTGGTTATTTAGATGTGCAAGAGGGAGGTACATATGGCACTCAAGTCCCCAGGAATAGAGCTGGTTTGAAGAGATGATGAGGGGGACGGATGTGGCTCAAATGGTTGGGTGTCTGTCTCCCATATGGAGGGACCTGGTTCGATCCCTGGGACCTCCTGGTAAAGAAAGAAAAGAAAAGAAAAGAAAAGAAGAGAAGAGAAGAGAAGAGAAGAGAAGAGAAGAGAAGAGAAGAGAAGAGAAAAGAAAAGAAAGGAAGTAAGGAAGGAAAGAAAGAAAGAAGAAAGAGAGAGAGAGAGAGAGAGAGAGAGAGAGAAAGAAAGAAAGAAAGAAAGAAAGAAAGAAAGAAAGAAAGAAAGAAAGAAAGAAAGAAAGAAAGAAAGAAAGAAAAAGAAAAGAAAAGAAAAAAAGAAAGAAAGAAAGAAAGAAAGAAAGAAAGAAAGAAAGAAAGAAAGAAAGAAAGAAAGAAAGAAAGAAAGAAAGAAAGATGATGAGTCAAATGTTGAAGATATTGAATTGCTATGTCTGTGGGATCTCAAGTACAAATGTCCAGGAAGCAGCTGAATATACAACACTGGCGCTCTCCAAAGAGACATGGAAGTTGTCTGGATCTCGATGGCAACTGAAATCATGGCTATGGATGAGTTCTTTCAGGCCAAAGGGCAGATGGTCAAAGACAGGACCTAAGGGAACCCAAACACTGGAATGGTGAATAGAAGAAGAGGAACTGCTGAAGGACACAGTTGATAAATGGTTGGAGAAATATAAGAATATAATGTAGAGTTCTGAAAGCCAAAAGCATAGTATTTTGAGAAGGTGGGGGCGTTCAATCGTGTCAGATTCAGAAGAAAGCTATAGAAAAATTCTAACAAGAAAAGTCCTCTGAGAATGGCAACCAGGGAGACATAGGGACCACAAAGAGCAGTGTTAGTAGCAGTCTGAATAAGAAGAGACATGGGTAAGAGAATTTAAAGATCAAGGTAGGGTTTGGGGGGCCTTGGTGTCTTTAGGAGGGGGAAAATTTAACTAGGTTTATAGACTGTGTTGAAGGAACCATTAAGAGAGAGAAAGATTAAGGACATTAGTTAAGGGGACTGGGGTGAGGGTAGAGGGATTCAGTAGAAATGTTAATTAAATGCAGCAGTGCCTGAAGAGGTGAAAGGAGATGTAGTCAAAGACACAGGCAAAGCAGTTGAACCTGAGGGTAAAGCACAAGTAAGCTCTAAGACTGCCTAAAATAACAAGGAAAGTATAGCTGTTGATAAGTTATATAAATTTATAGGAAGTTTAAAGATATTGAGGAAAATCATGCCTTTGGGTCTCAATTTTCTTGATGAAGAGGCAAGACTTCGTGAATGTGCAGTGATGTTAATTCACTCAGGTGTGTAATTTTCTCCAGCAGAGGTCAGCAAGCATAGGGGTTGGGGAGAAATACAATGCAACATCTACTTATTTTGGGATTTTCATATCAAGCTAAGTTGGAAGGATAAAGGTTGAAATAATTCAAGACTGTCTAGAGAGGTTCAGATAATTGTGGATTTCAGAACAGATAGGAAATGATGAGAAATAAAAACGAATTAAGAGACTCGTAGGAAACAGAGGAATCAAGGGCCTGGAAGTTTCCATGAAGTCAAAGAACACTACACTCTGAGAAAGCCTGGAAGATTCTAAATGGTGGATTAAAAGTATAAGTTTAAACTTGATGTGGACCAGTTCTGAGAGATGATAAAACTCATCATTTTAGAATCCTACCTCAAGAATATAGATTTACAATTCTTTTTAAGTCCTGGATAAAGAAAAGATTCTTAGAAAGACCCTATCTTTGAATAAAGTTGAGTTTAATCATGCTAATCTGAAGCTTCTAGCTTTGTGATATCCATTAGAAAAAAATATTAAACTGGGAGAACTGGTAAAATTAAGCCTACTCAACAGCACAGGGATCTCCTTTCTCCCTGGCATCCACAGAGTTGGTTGTTGGTTGGTTTTCCATTTTGGATGCTCCTGGGGTCCAGATTTGGGTAATGTACTACACTTTGTCCTTCTCCACACCTCATTTGGAGGTCTGTTTCTCTTCCAATAAAAGGAAATGTCTCTGTACCAAAGCTTTAAAATCAAACCCTTAATCCCAATGAATTCCATGTTCCCCATCCTTCTCCTCTTTTACTTCAGCCCAAAATGCATGCCTCTCTACCTCCCTGCTAGCTCATCCTCTTACTGCTAACCTCCCAGTCAATACTTTCAAACCATGCCCTCTGGAAATCCCATTCATATCTTTGAAGGAAGCTCCCTCTATCTCCACTGCCTCATCTGAATTTGACCATTTCCCAAGATCATCAGTTTCCATATAGCCTTCTAGAATGGGAAGGACACATTTTCTCATGCCCCATATACTATAACTGGGGCATTCTCCCAGCTTTTCCTTGTCAGTTTGAAATTCCCTACCCTTTTGACCCTCATGTTATCTGGCTATACCATTCCCTGACTTTCCTCCTAGTATTCATGCCTGACCCTCAAGTAATTCCCACCACACTCATCAGACTTTGGCAACTGGTTCACTAGCTTCTTCTCCATCTTATGAACTGCCATCATCCTAGGGGAATTCAAACCCATGTAGACAACCCTCCCAACACACTGATCTCATAGTTCCAAGGTTAATTATTCACACTGGAACTGCTCCACTGCCAAAATCTTAACCTCTTAGACTTAGGGCCCAGCTCCAGTGAAAACGTCCTGTCCTTGCAGTTCTCTTGCTCTCCTTCTTTGTACTCTATCTACTGTCCAGCTTCACAGAATGTTCCAGGCTCTTGAATCCTTTTCTCCAAGTCTATTCATACTTCTCAACTTCATCTCCATCCTTGTCTAGACTAGACCCTACGCTGCAGAACTTCAACCATCTCTTGTCATCACCCTCAACTTCCTTGCCCCTGGCCTTGTGCTGTGCTCTTCTAGCAGACCGCAGCATCACAACCACCCATGCTCCCCAGGATTATAGTGAACTCTAGAGAAAACACAAGTGGGGAGATTTCCCATCCCAAATATATAGTTTCTGCTCTCAACAGAACCCTAAGTTCTGCTCAGACATCCTTTTACCTGGTCCTGATCAGCTTTCTTTCTCCAGTCTCTGTAATAACTATTCCAACTTTAACTCTCTCCTCAAACCCTCTCCCTAAAAACGTATTCACCCTCAACAAGGTATCTTGCCTCTTATTTCACAAAGGAAATAGATGCCTCAGCATCCCAAATATTTTTGTTTCTGTATCCACCCTTCCTTTTCCTAACCTTTTGTCCAAGGTTAATGCATCCACCCACTTCTGCTTTAGATACCATCCCTGCCTATCTCTTCTGGGACCTTCAACCATTAATCTTTTCCTGTATCTTTCATCTCTCTATCCTTCCCCTCAGATATTAGCTTATGATTGCACTTGCATCTTTAAGAAAGAAAAAGTTACTATGACTCAGTATCCCACTTGTAGATAATAGCTTTCATAGTAGAGTTTTGCAATTAAAAACTCTACTTTCCGTTCATCCTTTTTTTAATCAAAGTAATGCATAAGCATAACTTTTGAAGTCAAACAGTACTATTAAGGTTTAATAAATTTTAAAAATATTTTCTGTAACCCCATTTTTCTAAATAGCATTTGTATACTCTTTCAATGTTTTATAGTTAGAAATTACCTCAACTTCTAACTATAGAAGATGAGGATTAAGCTCTCTTTACCAACTCATCACCAACCCCCACCACACACACATACACACACACACACACCCCCCTTTCCTCTCACTCCATTCTCCTCATAGAATTATATCATGATTAGTAGTTATTATCCAATATTTATGTTAATATTTCTATATTTTCATAAATTGAGTGTACTATGATTATGTTTTTTCTTACACACATTTTGTTTTTACATAATTGCCTCTTTTAAAATCAGTTCATCTTTCTATGTACCTATCTCTAAATCAGCCCCACTCTTTTTAAAACAATAGTAAACTCCTTGCAGTACAGCCGAACACCTCAGGAAATCTACCACATAACACATTTCTCCCATATAATCCCCCCATCCTCAGTTCCATATGGATGGGTCACTCTCTAGGCTGACTGCTCAGCTATCATTCCTTCACCATCTACAAATTTCCTTGACTTCTTCCCTTGATCTTAGAGTCCCTGATGCCTAAATTCTAAGTCTTCCTCTTCCTTGGCTTACTTCATCACTTAGGTGGAGCACATCCTATAGTAGCTTCCTGAAAATGTGTGCAAGGACAGCATGTACGTGAGACCTTACCAGTCTACCTTCACTATTAGACCATTTTGTTAGCAATGGGACTTGAGGTTAGACATCACTTTCCCTCAGAAAGTTGAAGGCACTGTTACACTCTCTTCAAACTGTTGAGAAGTCCTATGCCATTCTGATCCCTGGTACTTTCTGTGTAACCTGTTTTGTTCCTCTCTGGTAACTTTTGGAAACTTCTTTTTATCCTTAGAGTTCTGAAATTTCACAATAATGTGCCTTGGGTGAGGATTGTTTTTCATTTATTATTCTGGGCACTCACTGGGCCTTTTCAGTCTGGAAACGCAGCTCTTCAGAAAATTTGGAAATTTTTTCCCATTTCTTTGATAATTTTAACTACCTCCATTTTCTTTTTTCTCTCTTTCTGGGGATCCTAATAGCCAAATGTTTGACCTTTTTGATTGATTCTCTAATATTTTCACCTTTTCCATTTCTATCACTTAATTCTTTAGTTCTACTTTCTGACTTTTTACATTTTGACTATGCTATTTGAGTTTCTAAAGTCCTTTTTTCTGTTCTCTGAATGTTTCTTTATATAATACCCTGCTCTTATTTCAGAGATATAATATTTTTTCTTACCTTTTGGATGGTATGAATCATTATATTTTTAATTTTTATTACATTCCCTAAATTATCTCTATTCTTTTATCTGTTCATTTGTTTGTTGGGATTTCCACAAGTCATATTAGAATCTTCTCTCAACTCCTTGGTGATTGTTGGTGTCTTCTTTTCATGTCTAATAGTTAGGTCTAAACATTTGTTTGAGGATCTTCATGCATGGGCAGGACTTATTGTCTACTGAGCTTCACCTGACTTTGAGGGGAGATCCACCCATTCCATCCATTCTTTTGTTTGAGGCAGGACAACTTTCCCAGAATACAATTGCCAATCTCCTCACCTACCTGCCATGTGTTCCTGAACTGAGCAGCAGAAAAGGCTAAAGGAGTCTCACTGCCTAAGGGGGTGAGAGAATCAACCAAAAATGAGAGAGATAGATGGGTATCTAACCTCTCCTTGTGCAAACTGTCCACAAGCCTTTCTGGGTTTTGCCCTTTCCTAGTATCCAGCCTCCAGAGGTACTTGGTGCCGGTAATTCCTAAGCCTTTCAGGGTTTGGACAACAAGAATGGTCTTGTTCCTTACTGTTCAGTCCACCCCGGACCCACTCCTACAGAGAGTTGGGTGTTAGCTTTCTCTAAAAGAGAAATAGGGATGCAGCACGGGAGGGCAAGAAGGAGCCCGGAGGAAGGAAGGAAGGAAGGGAGCGGGAGGGAGGGAGAGAGGTAAGGAAGGAAAACTACAATTACTGAACATCTGTTAGGCACCAGACCCTGTGCTGGACCTTTTACATAAAGAAACATATTGTAATCCCCACAACAGTCCTGTTAGTTGGGTACTGGTATCATCTTACATTTTACAACAGAGGAAACACTGTTCAGAAACTTTAGTTAACTTATTCAAGGTCATACAACTAAGAAATGTCTGGATTCAAACTCAGAGCTCTATGAGCCCCAAACCCACGCTCCTTTCCCCTACCTCATGCTGAGAGACCTTCATGGCCCCTCACACAGTGCAGGCAACCTACACTTTACCTTCTGGTAAGGTCAGCCCCGCCTCTGGGTTGGGTCTTCAGGCCCTCCATCCTCTGGGTCTCCCCAAACTCTGCAGGGCCTTCTAGGGCAGTGGGTAGAGTATTTTATATTCTCACTGGAAGGAGACCAAGGTGCTGTGTTCTCAGCTGCTTGGGCAGAGATCTGAAGCCCAGACGCAGCCGCTGACGTCACTCGGTGTGCCCTCCACTTCCACCAGGCCGTTTATGCTGGCACAACCGGAGCACAAGGCTGGCGGGAAGAGGATCAGCCCAAACAGTATTAATAAGAGGCAGCTGGTATTTAAAAGCCCTCTGACAATCTAAAGAAACGAAGTCAGATGTTTTTGGAAAAGATTTTTAAATTAATGTGTCCAGCTCCTCGTCTCTTTCTATTGCCACTCTCCCCAACCACACACATACATGTGCACACACATGCACATGCTTGGACACACAGAAACACATATATACGCATGCACACGTGAATGTGCATACACATACACACGGACGCACACATGCCCGTGGACACGCACTTTAGTCAAGGCTTTCTGCTGCTCTTTTCAACATAAATGGATGATCATCTCATTGGCCGGATGACTGACCCTAATGTTAGACACCGGCCAGTGTGATTGGTGTCCAAGGACCAAGTCATGGCTCTATACTGGCCCAGGGGTCAGGACTAGGGCAAGACAAGTGTGGTGCCTTGGGCGAGGAGGCACTCACTCTCGGGTTCTCCCAAGTGCCCCAGGTACCACACTCGCCTCCCCTTAGTCCCAGTCCTGCTGGGCAGAGCTGGCAAAATGTTTGGATGTATAAGGGGGAAGAGGACGCCAAAGGTGGGCAGGGATTAACCCCTTTGTGAATTAGCCTAAAAGCATGTAGGACACTGCAGCAGAGGTGTGTGTGTGGCAATGAACAGTAACCTGCAGAGACTGGGGGGAAAAAAACAAACTAAGAT
The DNA here is from genome assembly GCA_026826555.1 of Tolypeutes matacus. NCBI lineage: Eukaryota > Metazoa > Chordata > Mammalia > Cingulata > Chlamyphoridae > Tolypeutes > Tolypeutes matacus. The sequence goes on from JAKSZT010054569.1 coordinate 1,071,716, forward strand.
ATGTCACACACCTACTACATGCTAGGCACAGTGTTAGGTTCTTTCGTCCACTTTTTTTCCTACATTTAGTCAATCCCTGCCCAGGTTGTCTTCTCCTAACGTTATTGGAATTCTTCTTCTCCATAAGGGAAAGTTCTTACCTACCTCTTCTGTGAAGCCTTCCATGTCCCATCCCTCAGCGACCCCTGGGACCTTTTGGTATTTTCTGTTGATTCAGTCCCCCCTTAATTTTATGATTTTTGGTGAGTACAAGCTGCCCTTTATGTTGAACTAAGTCCTATAGAAGGCCCCACAAAGAAATTTTCTTTTAGAATTCAATGCCAGAGAAAACTCTCATCCATGAAGAAGTAGCATTGCCCATCCTTTAGAGTGATGAGATCTTTGTAACTCACCATGTTTCTCTGTTTGCCTACAGAGAAGCTCCAGGCCCAGGGAGGGTTTAATTCAGATTGAAAGTTCAAGGAAGGCCTCTATAAGGAAGTGACATTTAAGCTAAGACCAAAAGGGTGAATAAAAAATTAGCCAGATAAAGATTGGAAGAAACATCATTCCATTCTGAAACAGAAAGCACGGGCTAAGGTCCTGAGGCAGAAAAGAGCTTAACATGCTTCAGTGTGACTGGAGCATGCTATGGAAAGAAGACAGAGATACCAAAGAAACTGTATAAGAAGTTCTAAACCTCACGAGAGAGCTGAATCAGATTCTGCAGATCCTGAGGTTAAGAAGTCCAAATTACAATCTCAATGCAATGGGAAGTGTGTTAAGAAGTTTTATATGTGGGCATGACATGAGCCGATTTACCTGTTAAGATGATTTCTATAGCAGCTCTGCGGAGAATACATTGGAGAGAGACAAAAGCAGGAAAGGAAGACCAGTTAAGAAGTTATTTTAAGTTACCAGGTAAGAGATGATGGCAGCCCACACCTGGATATATCAGAGAAGATGGAGGATGGTGGACAGAATCAAGAGAACATCTGGGTTGCATAAAGCTGCATAAGGTATGGCTTTGGAGCCAGGCAGAACCGAAGTGGAGAACTGATTTTGCCACTACTGGTCATGTGCCCTTGAACATGATAACCCTCTCTGAGCCACTGAGCCCTCACCTGTAAAATGGGAATAACGATACCTGCTTTAAATGAACGAATTGAGCATTAAGAAGGATAATGTGTTAGAAGAGTGGCTGGCATACGATGGACACTCAAACCATTGGGGAGGATCTACTTCTGCAGATGGGTCTGCAGGAGCCCATGGGCAGGGGCTGGAGGGCAGCCAACACCTGCCTTTGTGTAAAGAAAGCAGGAACTGAGGCACAGTAACCCCATCAGCTCAAAGGCACCTTTTCTTACCACCCTTTCCCTCCCCACCCCCTTCCTTTTCTCAGAAATTCTACTAAAGGAACTTATGCTTTCAGACCCTACAAGGGAGCAGATTCTGTCCCCAAAAGAGCAGGGCATTACTCGCATTTGAGTAGGGGATGAGCAGAGTAACTTCAAGGAGAAAGAATTGTTGCTTCTTTGGGAGGAAGAGGTATCTGTAATCAAATATGCCACTTCCACTTAGATACACACTTTGGAGTGCCCGCTTCCTACCCACCCCAAGCCCCCTCTCTCCCTTCTTGCCTTCTTTTCTCTCCTCTCCCTCTCCTGCCCCTCTCTTTTCTCTTTTTCCCCTCTAGATTCTCCCTTCTCCCTTAGAGTGGCAGCCTCTAGAGACATCTGTCCTCAGTGGTGGGACTGAGGACCCAGAAAATCTACCTCTGTCTATCTTCCACCCCTTTCCCCATCAATCGGCCACTGTCAATGTCAGTCAATGTGTGATTCTCTGGGGAGAAGAGAGCCTCCCAACACTCTCTCTCTCTCTCTCTCTCTCTCTCTCTCTCTCTCTCTCTCTCTCCCCCTGCTGGAAATTTAAGAAGCTCAGTTTCACAGCTTTCCCAGCCAATTTTCTACCAGCTTAAGGCCATTTGCTATAGGAGGCAGCAGCTTTAGGGCCCCAGACTGAAGCAGTTGCATAATTCCCAGCCCGGCTCCCAGAAGCTTCACAAAGCCACGCTTCCAAAATAACCCCGGTGAATGAACCCAAATAATACCTGAAATTCTATCGGACCTGCTGTGCCAAGAAGACTCACGGAATGGGAGGGGTGCTCACCAGATCGAACTGCAGACACTCGATCTCTTCCCACCACCACGGGCAGATTAGAAGGGGATTAAGATTAAGTGGACAGGGGGCAACTGCAGTGCACAAGGCTACGGGTGTGACCGGGGCAGAGAGCAGAGCAGTGCTGTAAAGAGCTGACCCTGTGGCCCTCGTCACAGCAGCTAACCTGCCATGTGATACATGAAGAGTGTCATCTTCATTTATCCTCACAGAACCCTAGGTCGCAGGTACTATGGTCATTTCTATCAGACAGATGAAGACACGGAGGTTTAGAGCTGTCGAATAGCCTGCCCTGGTCCTCGCAGCTAGCAGGTGACTGTACCACCATCTAGAGCCGTTCCTCTCGGACCCCATAGTCCCAAAGCCAAAGCTCTTAGCTAGAAATTGCCATTAACTGTTATTTAGTAAACTGTTGTATGCCGAGAGCCTGGGTGGCTGGATTCCAAAGCGGGGAAGACAAGGTGGTGGCACTCTGAAAGCTTCTCTAGAATAGTCTCTGTTTCAAGTTTTCCATGGCACTGTTTTTAAAATCCCACAATTCTAATCTTATCTCATAACCTGTGAAAAATGTTCCACCACGGTGTGATGTGTTGGTGAGGGGAATTCTACACATGTGCATGATTGTTTTGTAAGTTCACAACCTCTGTAATAAAAATAGATTTTTTTAAAAAATAGGGTGGGTTGCGGGGAAAAGACACCAAATGTAAGAGAAGGACTATAGTTAGTAGTAATATTTTCATGATGCTCTTGCATAGTTTGTAAGAAATGTTTCACAACAATGCAAGGTGTTGGTGGAGGGGTGATGTATGGGACCCCTGTATGATGCTATGCACGTTTATTTTGTAAGACCACAATCTTTACTATACCCTTATTGTTTATGCATGTTCATGTATGAATGATAAACTTCAATTTAAAAATATATTAAAAAAAAAAAAAGAAAAAAAAATTCCACAATTCTAGTCCCAACCATAATTTAACAGCTCAGAGCGCAAGAAAAACAAAGAAGGAACTATGAAGAGAGCAGGAGGCCCCTGGGAGCTGCGGAAGGAAATCACACCACCACGCAGGCTGGTGTCTGATCTCTGATAGCTCCTTCCAGCAAAGCTCTGAGGTGCCTGGTCTGCTCCCGCAGTGACTCCAAATCTTCACTCTTCTGCCATCAGCTACCCCAACCCCAAAAGTTCCCCTCAGGGGCCTGGCCTGGCCTCTGACTTCTGCCGAGAAAATTGGGGCTATCAGGAGCTCCCCTCATGCTCAGGGCCCTTACCCACAAACTTATCTCCATCTTCCCATCTCCTTCCCTGGCTTTCTTGTTGCCAGACTCAGTAGAGAAGATGCCTCAGCAGAACGGATGCCCCTTCCCTAATCCAGGCAGACACATCCAAATTGCACTCATGATCCTTGTCTCCTTTCTCCTCTCTAGTTTTGAATTCTGCCCAAACCTCCCAGCCTCTCACCTTGTCCATGTTTTATTTTAGATGTCATTTTAAGACTCACTCCCCCAAAAGCCTTCCCTGAAACCTGACTTCATCAGATGCTCCTCTGGGCTCTGGCAATATCTCAATCATAGCACTCTCCGCGTTTTAGTCAAAATAGCCATTCTATGTCTGTTTTTCCCAACAGAATGTTCCAGGATGCAGGCTAGATGTTATCTGCTTCTGAATCCTCAGTGCCTGGCCCTGTCACATAGTGGGTCCAAAATACAAGTGCATTAAACAAATGAACGCTGTATCCTACCCCTTTCGTTCTCCCTCTTTCTGTTCAGTCATTGTCAAGCTCTTCAAAATGACCACCTATACTTAAGGTCTCCACTTCTTTACTTCCCACCCCCTCTTCACCCTTCAGCCATCAAACATTATTCAGACATTGCTCTAGTAATGTTCTAGTAATTTCTCCTTCTCTTAAGCCTTTACTCAAGTGACACCTATTTTGGGATCTTCCATCATCACCCAGTTGTGCTACAAGGATTTTTCTCTCTGTTCCCATAGTCCACAAGATTACCTGCATTGTGAGACTTTCTATACTCTATCAATTACCAATCTATAGAACTATACACTGACTGTGAGATGCTCGAGGGCCAGAAGGATATCTTAGAAATCTCTGTGCCTTAGTACATGGCAAAGTGCTTGGCACCTAGTAGATACTCAATAAATGTTCGTTAAATGAATTATAGAATCCTAAGCACTTAGACTTTGGTCCCACTAGTCACTTCCCTCTGGTAAAAATCAGAGAGAAGTTGCAAAACAGGCAGAGGGCAAGTATAGCACATGACTTAAGGAGAAGGGAAGGAGGAAGGAAGGATGGAAGGAAGGAAGGGAGGGAGGGAGGGAGGGAGGGAAGGTCCATCTACAGAACTAGAGCCTTGAAATTTCATTTTAGTTGACTCTAACGCAAATCCTTCCAGTGCCATCCCCTGCCTCCTGGGGTGTCTTGTTCTGGCAGTTTGATTCCTTCTTTATTTTAAGAAGACAACCAAATACCTTCCCCCTTCCCTTAGTAGGTAGGGTCTAGGAGTGATCTTGTTGCAAGGGAGACACTCAAGAATTGTCTTCACTTGTACTTAACTATACAATTAAATCCAGGCACTCAGCCATCCTTCCAAATAGGGACTGACAGCTGTGATCCACCATGCATTTTGTGAGTTGCAGCAACTCAGACCAGGGACTGTACTGCATTTAGTTTAGTTTAGTTGGTTGGGGGCATAGGTGAGTTTTTGTTTGGCGGAGGAGGGAGAAAAGAGGGGGAAACTAGGCAGATGCTGAGTAATCACAGTGTCCTGAGGATATTGAGCATCAGGGGGAAATTACCTTCCTGATGACTCAGAAACAGGAAGCGGTGACCCGGAGGCAACGGATGGAGGGGAGGCATGCACACATGTGATGACATCACTTCCTATTTTAATGGGAGTGGAAAGGGAGAGAAGAAAACAATCAAAGGGATAGGACAGTGAGTCTCCTACGTGTCTTTACTCACATGCCCACAGCGCCAGGCAATATTCCTGCAGTTTCCTTACTGAGGACAAGCCTTAGGCCGAGGGAAGGGAAGTAACTTTGTTGTTCCAGTGGGAGGTGCTGCCCCTGTGTTAATTAATTTGGTTCTCACACTAACCACACCAAGTATTAGCACTGACAAAACTGAGGCTGAGACGCTGGATAACTTGCCATAGACCTCAGAACTAGTTTACAACAGAGGCAAGATTGGATCCTTGATCCTTCCACGCTCTTTCTCCAATAGATCTTGCTGCCTCTAAGGACAAAGTGAAAGAGCTGCATAGATAGGGTGATGAGTGAGGTACCATGGAATACCATCCTCAAAAGAAGACTCTGCTCATTTCACGGTGCCTAAAATTGCATTTCTTGGGGTCTCAATTAGTCAGCACAGACTAAGAGGGTTTCTACTACCTGCCCCCCCCCCCCAAAAAAAAAACATCCTAAATCACTGCTGCATGCTGGGGGTTGGGTGGAATGGAGAATAACTGCTAAAGGATTTCTTTTTGAATAATGAAAATATTCTAAACTTAAATTATGATGTTTGCATCAAATTATATATTTCAAATAGGTGAATTTTCATGATGTGTGAATTATATCTCAGTAAAGATGTTCAGAAAAAAATATAACCTGGCATTGAGGATTTAAAATGTAATTATAGTGAGAAGATATATGCATAAAGACAGGCTATGCCAAATAGAAAGAGGCACCAAAGGAGTATAGAAAGGAGAAGGATCAATTCTAGTTGGTGTCAGAGAAGGTAGGAGTGGCTTTATTTTGACTGATAAAAGGGAGGACTCAGAGGCAGGGAGTGAATTCCAGGTTGAAGGAACAACATGAGCATGGGCTCGTGAGGAAGCATGAATATATACGTGAAACAAGCCTAGGAAATAGTGAGCCTACTGACGAAGTGAGCTGCCTAATGGCACGCACTCACTAAGATGACTTACAATACTAGATCAATTATCCACTGCTATGAAACTATCACTCCCAGAATTTAGTGTCTTAGGACAACAGCAAACGTTTATTTGCTCAAATTCTGCATTCTGGGCTGGGCTCAGCAGTGTGGCTTCTCTCTGCTCTACAGTTTCAGGATGGCCTTACTCAGAGTCTGGCACCTCAGCAGGGATGATTGGGACAACTGGAGACCAGATGACCCTATCCCTCTCCTCATGGTTTTCCATCTTCCAGGGCCTCTCTCTCCCCAATAATTCACATCCCCAAGGAGTCTGGCTCAGGCTTTCTTGTGTAGCATCTCAAATTAGCAAGAGAACAAAAGCAAAAGCTTCAAGGTCTCTTAAAGCCTAGGCCCAGACCTTGTACAGCATGACTTCCACCACATTTTATTGGTCCAAGCAAGTCATAAGGTCAGTCCAGATTTACTGAGGGAGGGAACTACATAGAGTGTGAATTCCAGGAAGATTCATTGGGTATCTACCACAACTCCCTAATAGTACGTCACTAAACTGGCCTTGGAAGACCTTACTGGCCAATGACCTGTCTGGCTTGAACAGTATTTGAAGGGGAAATATGTCTGTGAATGTAGGGTAGGAAACAGAGCATAGAGGATATTGAATACAAAGCTGAGGAACTTGAATTACATTCAAGAGTTCTTAAAGTGCAGACACCTGGGACAGGTGATATTTTAAGTCATTATCAGCCAATTTAGTAGAAGTTGATCATATGCACAAGTAAGGCATAATAGAACCCTGTGTTTATCTAAGTCAGATAAATTGCAAGGTCTGTGTGTGCTCATCACCTAAATCAGATATCACCACCACTTTATAGAAAAATAAGGAGTAGTAGCTAAGGTTGGGGTGCCTATGCCCCAGGGGTCAAGGCACACACCACAGATGGTAAGAGACTCTGCTCATTTATCAGCCTTCTTCAATTTTCCTGTTTGTGGCAGTTTGATATTATTCATGAATTCCAAAAAGGAGATACTGATTATGTTTGTAAACTGCTCGGTTCCTCTGGGTGTGATACCCTTTGATTGTATGAGATTCAGCTGAGATGCCTTTAATTAAATTAGGGCTTTGATTCGACCACATCTTTAGCAGCTTGCAGGGTTGAATACCCACCCCCATTGGTAGGCTATATAAATGGACGTTCAATCAAGAACAGAGAAGTAGATACACACAGAAAAAGACACAGCAGAGGAGAGAACTTGGTTTTGACCCTGGAGCCACGGGGAGAGATGAGACATTTGCCTGATAATTTACAGCTGGCCTTGTGCAGAGACCAGAGCAGATGAGAAGCCCTGAGAGACAAGCTTTATGCCTACCTACAGCTGATATCGGAGGAAGCTGGGCCCACAGAACCTTAAGAAGTAGGTGGAAGGCTGAACCCTCACAGACATCACCCGCCATCTTGCTTCAACACATGGCAACAGATCCTGGGTGAGGAAGTACCTCTTATGGTACCTTTAGATGGACTCTTTAGGGCCTTGTAACTGTAAGCTTTTACCTCAAATAAATGCCCTTTATAAAAGCCAACAGATTTCTGGTACTTTGCATTAGCACCCATTTTGGCTGACTAATACACTACTCTTTTTCCTTCCAAATACTGTTTGCATCTCCAGACCAGTGGACTGCAGAATACGAAAGGTGGAATCACAGTTTAGGGAGTGAGATAAAGGAGAGCAAAGACAGCCAGGAGAAAAGCCTTATTTCAGACTTTAATATGGCAATTAACAGCAAAAAGAAAACTGAAATTTACTGGTCCACGTTAACGAATTACTTGGATAACTACTGTTCCTTTTCCGACGATCTCTCTCCTTACATCACATTTGACTCCTCCAAAATACAGGGTAACTGGAAAGCTGGGACTGCTCTAATGTCACACTTCTCCTGATGGCCTACCTCATCAGCAGATGACCATTTACAGCTCCCAAAGGTAAAGCAAAGCCATAAAATATGGCCAATAACATCTAACAAATTGCACCAAGAGTCACAGCCCACCCTGGGCGTTTTCACCAATGGGCAGTCAAAGTTTTCTCCTCCAAAGACATACAAGTTGACTCCACCGTGACTTTCTCAGCATACAGCATCCCTGGGAGTAAATAAGATACCTAAAAGTGGTAGAGTGCACACGTATGTATATCAGGAACCCCAGCAAAGTATGACAGACATCTACTTTACTGAGACAGCTCTCAGGGGGTCTGTCCACGCTGGAGCAGGAGTCTTACCTTCAAATAGGAAGCCAGCAGTCCTTGGTATCACCTGGCAAAGGGTGTCTTCAGTCCCTTCCCATTCCCATCTCAGTGCTCTCTTCCACCATCTGGCATCCCCCAGATCTTCACCTACCCCCTCTTGATGCCCATAATTTCCCATCAGAACAGCCCCATTTAAGTTTTCTGCCCCTTTCTCATCACACACAAAAAAATGTCCCTATGTTCCTAAATCATCTCATCCCAACTATTAAAGCTCTGATTCCCTCACCATGATTTCATTGAGCTATGGGTGTGAATATCTTATCTATATTTAATAAGAAGGCTCCTGATAAGCCAAGGAAATTAATGTTTCCTGGTGGCATTTCAGGAAGCATGGAGAGCAGATAAAGGAGACACTGGGAGGCTTGCATCAATCAGGATACCCTTTTTCTTATCTAAAGAAAAGTTGAACCATGGAAAGGAAGGGAAGAGTGAGGGCATGGACTTTACCTAAATATTGACATGCCTCTCCTCCACCCCCGCCACTAGTCATATCATTGTAAATATCAACCTCAACAACCTATAACTAAAACTTTCCCTGCACACAGAATCACTGATCATACAGTCATGAGACAATGAATGAGAGCCATGTGCCACACACATAAACAAGTCATTCATCACATTCCTACTGTAAACCATTTTTAAATACCCAAAGGTTAGGATTATTTTCGGCAGAAATCCTCTTTGGCGTCACTCACCACGTCTGACCACTGTAATTTTCCGTTTAGACAATGGAGGTTAACTTAGGCCTGGGGGCAACAGTAAGATGCCAGCGTCTTAAAAAGAAAGAAAAGAAAAAAAGTGAAAATACTCACACTTGACAAGTAGCACCATCTAGGGGACTTGTAAGGTAAAACTTTTTTCTTTAAACAAATACAAATGTAGGAGTGTTCTCCAATAGCAGGACCTGAAAACTAAATGCTAACCTCTGCCTTGGGGCACATTTAAAGAAGCCTAGCTCTAGGGTGTTTGCGATCCCGCTGTAACCGTGGCTAGACAACCATATCTGAAATCCTATGCCCAGGTCTAGGCATCTATCTGATAACTTAAGACAGCACCAAAGTCCAGAAATCTACCTAGAAGGCACTGTAGAGGGCATTCCTGCTTGAGAATGGGATGACAATGTCTCTAAAGATACCTCTATGACTCTGGGAAAGCAGAAAAGTGAATAATCATGTTTCCAATCTTAATCAATGAAGATTTTGGGTTCCAGTCAACCAAAATGGTGATGTGAGACGCTCCAGGATGCCATTCCCCTAACTAGCAAAAACTGGCAGAGCCATCTTCTTCAGAACTCCAGAACAGTTAAAGGGTTCCAGTAACTGGGTGAGTGCTAAATCAAGAAAATCAATAGCAGAAGCATGTGGCATCCTTGCTGGCCCCTCCCCGAAACCCCACCAGGGAGCGGTATGGACTCAGTCTGCACTCCCTTTGTGGATCCTTGGTCCTGTTCCAGAGGGAGCAAAGTAACCCCTACATGCATCAGGGACTGCCTGTATGTTGGTTCCAACGAGCAGCACAAGACTCAGGCTCAGAAAAGATGGTGAGGACACAGCACTTCACTTCTGCCTAAGGTGATCTTCTTGTTAGGAGGCCTAAACTCTGAAGGAGAGCACCAGCCAATGCAAAGACAATTTGCAAAGACTGTGAAAGGTGTTTTGGGAATTGGTTTATTTTAGTCAGCTCCTTGGTACACTACAAAATATCAAATAACTATGAAAGAAGATATTAATGGAGGAATTGCAGGACAAAGAAAAGTTTAAGGCCTACAAAGAGTAGATAGTGAAATGGGAGAAGAAATCCTTCATTATCAGTAGTTACTTTAAATGTTAATGGATTAAACTCTCCATAGTCTCAGACATTGGCAGAATAGATAAAAAAAGCATGACCCTAGTATTGGAGTTGGTAGGTGTACATCCAAGAGACTTAAATCTTTGGCTGTCCTTGTGCCAGCTGGGCCCTGAATCTCATCGGAGTTGCAACACCTAATCTCCAGTTCGCTGGTCTCACACAGGACAACTAACATGGAGGTAATGATGGACAACTACTATACCAAGGAACCAGGAGTGTCTACAACTGCAAGCAAGAGAGTCCCATCCATGAGTCCTATGGGATCACAGCCCCCTCTCAATTAGAGATGAAGTGGGCATCACCTTTCCAGAATCCTCAGGATTGGGGAATGAACTATAGACTAAAGTAGACTTACTGGTATTCTACTATAGATTTATTGTGATTCTAGCACTGGAAGAAATCATAACACTGATGTGGAGACAGTGGCCACTGGAGGTTCTGAGGGCAGGGAGAAGGAAAAATAAGAGTAATGCGGGGGCACTTTTGGGACTTGGGAATTGTCCTGAATGACACTGCAATGACAGATACAGGTCATTATAAATCTTGTCATAACCTACAGAATTGAGTGGGAGAGAGTGTAAACTACAATGTAAACTTTAATCCATGCTTAGTGGCAATGCTCCAAAATGTGTTTATCAATCACAATGACTGTACCTCACTAATGAAGGATGTTAACATGGGAAAATGTGGGAGGTGTGGGGAGCGGGGCATATGGGAATTCCCTATATTTTTTATGTGACATTTGTATAATCTAAGTATCTTTTTAAAAATAAAATTAAAAAAGCATGACCCAACTACATGCTTTTTATAAGAGACACACTTTAAGTTCAAAGACATAAGTAGGCTTAAAGTGAAAGGATGAAATAAAGTATACCATGCAAGTAGTAATCAAAAGAGAAGTGTGGCAGCTATGCTAATATAAGATAAACTTGTCTTTAAGACAAAAACTGTTAAGAAGAACAAAGAAGGTCACTATATACTTATAAAGGGATTAATTCAACAAGAAGACATAACAATTAGAAATATATTGCATCTAATGGCAAAGCCCCAAATATATGAAGCAAATACTAACAGATTTGAAAATAGAAATAGCTCTACATTAGCAGTAGGAGACTTTAATAAACCACTTTCAATAATGGATAGAACATCTAGACAGAAGATCAGTAAGAAAATAGAAGTCTTGAGCTATACTATAAGTCAACCAGACCTAACAGACATATATAGAACACTTCACTCAATAGCAGCAGAAAATGCATTCTTCTATAGCATACATGGGTTATTGTCCAGGATAAGATGTGGTAGGTCACAAAACAAGTCTCAATAAATTTAAAAATATTGAAACGTTACAATATATTTCTTCAACCACAATGGAATGAAGTTAGAAATCAATAGCAGAGGGACTACTAGAAAATTCATAAATATGTGGAAATTAAACACCACACTCTTAAACAACCATTGGCCAATGAAGAAATCAGAAGAGAAATCAGGAAATATGTTGAGGCAAATGAAAAAGAAAACAAATCATACCAAAACTTATGGGATGCAGCAAAGAAAGTGCTAAGAGCGAAATTTATAGCTCTACAAGTGTATATTTTAAAAAGAAGAAACATCTCAAAACAGAGAGCTAACCTCACAAATGGATGTTCTAGAAATAGAGGAGCAAACTAAACCCAAGTCAAGTAGAAGAAAAAAAATAATAATGATAAGAGCAGAGATAAATGAAATAGAGAATAATAAAATAGAGAAAATTAATGAAATCAAAAATTTGTTTCTTTGAAAAGATTAATTAAGTTGGTAAATATTTGGCTAAACTAACAAAGAAAAAAGAGAGGACACAAATACTAAAATCAGAAATGAAAGAGGGAAAATATTACTGACACCATAGAAATAAAAAGATTATAAGAGGATACTATTAACAACTGTACATCAACAAATTAGATGACCGAGATGAAATGGAAAAATTCTTAGAAACACACAAACTACCTACACTGACTCAAGAAGAAATACATGATCTCAACAGACTAATAACAAGTAAAGACATTGAATCAGTCGTCAAAAACCCCCCAACAAAGAAAAGCTCAAGATCACCATATGGTTTCATTGGTGAATTCTGCCAAACATTCCAAGAAGAATTAAACCTATCCTGCTCAAAGTCTTAAAAAAAAAAAAAAAGTAAAGAGGAGGGAGCACTTCCTAACCCATTCTATGATGAACATCACCCTAATACCAAAGCCAGATTAGGATACCACAAGAAAGAAAATTACAGAATAATATCCCTTATGAATATAGACGGAAGAATCCTCGATAAAATACTATCAAATCAAATCCAACAGCACATTCAAAGAATTATGTACCATGACCAAATAGTATTTATCCCAGGTGTACAAGGGTGTTTCAAGATAAGAAAATTGATTAATGTAATACACCACATTAATAGAATGAAGGAGGAAAAACCACATAATTTCAATTGATGCAGAAAAAGCATTTGACAAAATATTTAGAAATAAAAAACTTAGAAAACTAGGGACTGAAGGAAACTTCCTTCACATGAGAAAGGGCATATATGAAAAACCCACAGCTAACATCATACTCAATGGTGATAGACCAAAAGCTTTCCAAGATCAGGAACAAGACAAGGATGCCCATTGTCACCACTGTTATCCAACACTGAACTGGAAGTTTAGCCAGAGCAATTAAGCAAGAAAAAGAAATCAAAGACATTCAAATTGGAAAGGAAGAATTTAAACTGTCCTTATTTGCAGATGGCATGATTCTATATATAGAAAATCCTGAAAATTGTACAAAAAAACTACTAGAACTAATAAACAAATTCAGAAAAATGGTGGAGTACAAGATCAACATACAAAAATCAGTAATGTTTTCATATCCTAGTAATGAACAATCTGAAGAGGAAATCAAGGAAAAATTCCATTTACAAAAGCAATTAAAAGAATAAAATATCTAGGAATAAATTTAACCAAAGATGTAAAGGTCTTATACATGTAAACTATAAAAGTTTGCTAAAAGAAATAAAGGACCTAAATAAATGGAAGGACTTCCTATATTCATGGATTGGAAGACCAAATATTGTTAAGATGTCAGTTCTACCCAAAATGGTTTACAGATTTGATACAATCCCAATCAAAATTCCAACAGCCTTCTTTGCAGAAATGAAAAGGCCAATCATCAAATTTATATGGAAGGGTAAGGGACCTCAAATAGCCAAAACCACTTTGAAAAAGAATAGTTTTGGAGGACTCACATTTCCCAATTTTACAACGCATTACAAAGCTACAATAATTAAAACAGCATGGAACTGTCACAAGGACAGACATATAAACCAATGAAATTGAACTGAGAGTTTAGAAATAAACTCTTATATCTATGGCCAATTGATTTTTTATTTTTTATTTTTATTAGAGAGTTTGTGAGTTTACAAAATAACCATACATACCATTCAGGATTCCCATACATCGCCCCACCACCAACACTTTGCATTGTTGTGGAACATTTGTTACAAATGATGAAAGAACATCATCAAAATGTAGTTAAACTGTAAAAATGCATTCAAAGAGAGATCACAATGAGTCCATCCCTGAAATCAGATTTAATTTCATCAAAGGATAAAATGACATCCCTACTGCCATAGCCTGCATCTCACTGCATATACATGAATGGAGAAACAACTTCTTGGTGCTGGGAGTTCTGCCTTAAAAGGAGTAAAAAATTTAAGGGCAAAACTGACCTTTCTTATCGGCAACCCCACCTCATAGGACCTTCTCCCTTCAGGCACAAGCCCTGGCAATACTGGATTTTGTCTTTAGAGGAGGAAGTGTTCCATTATAGCTGACTCTTAAGTATGAGCTGTAGAACTACTAAAATTCTTTGGGTCCGGTGATTCACTGATAAGGAACAGGAAAGAAGGAAGGCTGTGAAGGAGCCAGGCATAGGAAAGCTGATGAAACCCGTGGAGATAAGGGTCCAGAAGGGCACTGGGTCGCTGGAGAAGGACCCTTCATGAGGGAGGAAGGGAGACTCCACCATAAGCCATCATAGGACGAATTCCACCTTTTTTTGAAATTTTTCAAGGTCCAATCACAACCTGCTGTTATTTTCAGTTTAAAATCTAATAGCTCATTAGAAGCTTATATCTGAAGTCAAAGATAACCCAGACAAATCATCTGATAGACTAAGAAACTGGAGTCAGTCTCATCTGTGTTTGAAAGAAGCCCTCGAAGCGGGCTGTGGCTCAATCAGTGGGGCTCCCGTTTACCATATGGGAGGCCCCGGGTTCGGTTCCCAGGGCCTCCTGGTGGGGGCGGGCCCGCCCGCACGGCGTGGTTGGCTGACCCGGTGAGCACAAGCAGCAAGGGGGGGATAAATGAATAAATAAATAAATAAATAAATAAATAAATAAATAAATAAATAAATAAATAAATAAATTAAAAAAAAAAGAAAGAAGCCCTGTTCATAGATATAAAACACCTACTAATTATGAAGACACGAGGAAAAATGAGCTCTGGGCAAGTATCTGAACTCTTTTGATATTTTATTGCTCATCAAGGATCTAAAGTCACTTTGTCCTGTGAATAAACAAATTTCCTCATAAAATACTCATGGGGGAGGGTCTAATTTCTGATGTGAAAACATAGGGGAAAATAGGAAAAAATAGTTTTTAGAAAAAAAAGTTCAATTTTTTTTATTTTTAAACAAGCTTTAGATTACATAATTGTTACATAAAAAATAGAGAATATTTAGAAAAAAATTTTAAATTGGAAAATAGAAAAATCTGAGGATTCCCACTCTTACTATCCCTACGCTATTTTCTGGGCTAACTAGTCTGAGCTGCATGGGAAAATGCCTGGATTATCACTTGCAGCCAGGATATAAACAAAGAAGGTTCTGCCCAGCTACAATTCTGAATTGGCTGAAACAGCAGGCAAGGGAAAATAAAGTCTCCAAGGGACAAGGTCCTCATTGGTGGACTATCAGGCCATAAAAAAGGCAGATTGGGTAGATTTTGAAATGAGGGGAAAGGGTCTTCATGGAGGCCAATGGATCCCAAACTTTGCACTTAAAATCACCTAGGGATCCTTAATAAAAACTGATGCCTGGCTCTGACCCTTAGATATTCTGATTTAATTGGCCTGGGCTACGACCTAGGCACTGGGACTTTTAAAATCTCCCTAGGTGATTCTTACGTGCAGCAAAGTCTGGCAACCACTGACGTAAGCAGTTATTGTCCATGGGGCCCCAGTCCAGCCCACATCTACCTGCTCTCGGCATCCCTCCACCTCTTGCATTCCCAGGCTTCCTCCTTGTTCTGAGCCCCCGAGCATCCATCATGTAAACTCCAAATCCCGAGTACAGACACTTGACTCTGGGTCCCCCCAAATGCTACATGTTCCATATCCAATATCTCACCTCCTCTTGCCCCAATAGACTAAACCCCACTCGGATATCTGGGTTTCAAAAAGGGTGCTGTTCATAGATACAAAATATCTAGTAATTATGAAGTTATGAGTATCTGAACACTTTTGTATTTTATTGCTCATCAAGATCTAAAGTCACTTTGTTCTGTGAATAAATTAGTTTTTTAATAAAAATACTCATTTTGGGGGTGTCTGATTTCTGATGTGAAGACGGGAAAACAGTTATTAGGAAAAATTTTTAAATTGGAAAATAGAAAAGAATTTTATTTTTGTGCAGTTTTTTAGTGCCTTCATTTCCATATATCCTCTGCTAACTTCCACGGGGTTTTTCTCAGGGTTAAATGGACACTTGGCATCTTCAGAACTTCTCTGAAACGAACGAGGTCCACTCACGGTATTCCTACCTCTGCTTGTCTAGCTTCCGGTGTGACATTATACCTTCTAACCACCCTCAGTTTTACCATATTGTATTAGAAAAATAAGGGCATGTATTTATTAGGTGCCAGGCACTGAGACTAGATGCTTGCGATGGATGACCTCATTCAACGCTTTCAACCACCCTAGAAGGGAAGGTACTACCATTGTTTCCACTTTGAAGATGGGGAAACCGAGCCTTAGAGGCTGGCTTTGTCCTGCCCTAGGTCGCACGGCACATGAGTGACGGAGCCTGAGGCTTGCCAAGCCCTCCAATTCTGGGTTCTGTGTTTGAGTGTCTCACAGTGAAAGACACCGGATTTCTAAATTATTAATTTAGAATCGCCAAGACCTGATTGTGAATGAACTTAAGAGATGGGTGGGTAGCCCAGGAGACGCCAGGTGACACCTGTAAAAGGAAAGGCACACAGGCTATTGAGAGAAACTGTGTTTTCAGGGCACAAATTAAATAGAATGCCGTCACTACCAAATGTCAAAGGAGGGCAAAGGAGGGCAAGGGGAAGAAGAAGAAGAAGAATTTTCTGGAATAGGAATCAGGGTTCTACGTGTTACTAAAAACCTAGTACGTAACCCTGCACAACTGACTTCAGCCACCAGCTCGGTTTACTATCCTGCAAAAGAAGGATCTGGATAAAAACACGCACCTGACTGTGTATCGGCACCACCGAGGACGCTTTTTAAAAATACGAATAGTTTCCTGACCCCTACGGCAAAACAGCCCGGTCAGAGTCTCCGTGGATGGTGTCCCAGTAATTCTGAGGTGCAGACCAGGTTTGCAGCGCCCCTCGCAGTCCCTCCCCGGCTCTAACGTGGGCTTCTGGGGCTGCTGCCCTGTCCAGGAGCGCGGAGCCGTCTCACGTCTGCGATCTGACGCAAACCAAGCCGGTGCATGACACAACTTTCCCAGCAGAGGGGAGTGTTGGCTCAAAGTTTCCCCGCTTCTTTGGCCGAAAGGTTTGCATTTAACCTAATAGCATTTTCTTAGGATTTAAGTTTTTTTACAGTAAAAAAAAAAAGTACCAAGAATTACCCATAATCTCATCACTTGCTCGAATTATATAAAGTACACTCCACCCAGCCAAACCCATCTCCAAAATTTAACCACGGTTAATCATTTCTTTGTATCCTTCCTAACTCTTCTCCAAGTTTAAACACACAAACCTATTTGCATCCACGCACATTTTTTACTTTAAAAATATCATGGACCGCTTTCTTCCAAATCCATACAAATTAATTTACCACATTTTAAAAATGGCTATATGTTATTCCTTTTTACAAATACTACTGCAATTAGTCCTTGTACATACATTTTTATATAATCATGCCATTATTTCTGTACACTAGAAACATGGAAGATTAAACCCAAGGATATACTCATTTTCCTTCACTTTTTTGTAGTTTTGTTTTTCTACTTTATCAAATATTGCATAGTTTTTAACATATATCTCATATGTGTAGGGCATTTTTAAAAATATTGTAACAAATGCACATGTGCCCACACACACACAAAAAATTGTTTTTAATTTACCTTGTTTTTGGTTGATGTTATAAAAATTGGTTTAATGAAATTATTTTCCCAATTACATTAATTTTGAAACAGGAGTTTTCTTATAGTCACTAAACCACTCCAAGGATGCAATACAGTATTTTTCTAAAGTTTATTATGCATGTATTTCACCATAAAAATATATTTAATTTGCCTTTTGTGTCTTACTGAAGATATAAAATAATAAGCATTTATATCTCTGTTACTCGTATTCTTTTTTATATATATAAAAAGAGAACAAAATAGATTCCTGGTAGCACACTAGTGCTGGGATTACTTCTGTTAGAAATTGCAAGACAGACAAAACATTTGTCCTGTTTGTTAAGCCCGGGCTCTGAGGAACCCTCTAGACCCATCTGTTCAGATTAGGAGAAAAGGGTCATTGAGCTAAACTGCCTCCACTTCCCATGCCACACTGGGAAGCTGCATTATTGCCAAATCAGACCCAGGTTCTAGGCTCCAGTGAGGTTCCAGTTTGAGACAAAAAACTGGATGTGAGTGGCAGTGCCTTTGTTAGGAGAGTCATTGAGCTGGGGGGTTGAGATGAGCTTCTCAAAAAGAATCACATTTTTTAAAAATATGATGCCACTATCTCAAGAACAAGCAAGTAAGAGACAAAGCAAAGGCAGGTCCAAGGTGCCAGCACAATTTGCACCAGAGAAGCGGGGATGGGGTAGATTAAGATGTTATGTATTTAACACCCTCCTTGGCTTCTGAAGTCCCAGCACTAGAGGCAGGCATCTTAAAACAAAAACAAAACATGGGTGTACTATTTACAGAGGAACAAAAGCATGAAGAAGTTTTTAAAGAAATATAGCTTTACCTCTAAGAAGATTAAAAGTTATATGGAAATATAAGATGATACTGGATTTCACAAAATTCAGAAGCTGGGTGGTTGGTGGCAGGAAGCCTCGCAGGCAGCAGAAGCTGGCTTGCTCTCTTCCTGAAGGTTTGGATTCAAGGTTTTCCTAGAGAGAACCACAGCCATTAGCTCCATTATTCAGCTACTGTGGCCACAAGTCCTTCCTAAATCTTAACTCATTCCCATAGTTCGACCTCACAGCCATGTCGTGACTTCTGCTTGCTAACTGAAAAATACCCTACAATGTCATTTAATTACAAAAGAATTTTTAAAAATACAGCATGCAAGAGTAATACACAAAAAGTAGGGAGAGATTTATTGCACCTTTATTATTTTCACCATCTTGCTATTAAAAAGTTAGTTTTAACTATTTCCTTTGCAAATAAGTGTTTTAAAAGATAGAATATCTGGTCAACCAGATATAGATGTCTGCAGCTGCATCAAAAGAATGAGATTAAAAACAAAGCTCAAAAACAGAAGCAGCAACTGGAAGGAGTTGGGGGTGGGACAAAGGTGACTCCAACCAAACTACTTGCTAAATGACAGACAAGACTGTCAACCAGAGACAATTATGCTGACTTATCTGTGGGAGCTAAACTCAGACTGGGAGGAAGGGAGAATCCATGTGTCTTGATCAATTGGCTCTTGGGACATGAGTTATCTCTTAGCCATGACTGGGATAACAATGTTTTAAAACAGCCCCATAGATTTCTGCCCAAAAGAAGGCTCAGTCTGGATGGGAAAGTGTCATGATACATGATCCTCTACACATAGGAGACATTTCATGAGCGTTAAGAAGACCGTGTGCAGATTTTCTTTCCAAAATGAATTCAGCTGAAGGTTAAATCATCCACTCCACTTAGTTCTCCAAAACATCTATATGCTTGCTGAAAGCAGCGTAGTTTTCCTCATTAAAATATGAATAAGAAGACGTTTTTAAGATGCAAGTTAGCAAAACCACGGTTTAGGCACATCCTTAGTAAATCTCATGCTGAAAGGATCCTGGATTCTGCAGCCACACACTTTGCAAGACCTCAAGGCAAGGACATCAGAGGAAATTACATAGCAGTTTAGGGCGTTTCAGGCTTGAATAGTGTTGAGGGGGAAGCACCAATGCGAAATCTGATAGATTTGTGGGATTGTTGGGGGCAGGGAGGGGGAGGTGGGAAGAATAAGGAAGGGACAAGAAAAAAGAGCAAACCTTTCCTAGAGCACATCCAGAACACAAACTGAGCTGCTTGTGATTCATCCATTTCATCAGTCACCAAGGTACCATCTCTATTCCCATCCCCACAAGGTTTGCCAGTGAAATAAATTACATTTCTCCTAAACAGATACACTGATTTCTCTTTTAAAAATAAAGTAAGGGACTTCCAGGAAGATGGTGGATAGTAAGACACGGGAATCTCTTCTCCAGAAAAATAGCTAGAGGACAAGCGGAAACAGCCCTGAAAAAGATCTTCTAGGGTTTAGGACAGCAGGTGAAGGCTGCACACCACCCAGAGGAGAGAGGGACAAAAGAGGGAAATCGCGACAACAGAACCGACAACAGAACAGTGAGTTGCAAGTAGCAGCTTCTGCTGCTGCCGGCACCCTCCCCCACACTCTTCAGAATTCTCGGGCCTCTGGGCCTGCGACCACAGACAAAGGGGGCTTCAGGGATCTGCCACTCCCGGAAAGGGGAGAGAGAGGGACACAGCCTTAGGCTGACTCAGGTTCTGACCTGAAATTTGGGTTGCGGGACACAGGACCCTTCCACACAGTGGTTTGCCCTGGGAGCCTAGAAAGGACTGGAGAAATCTGATCCTCCCAACCTCCCTCTCTTCTAGCCTGGACTAATTGTTGAGGACTCCAAGGGAGAGGGGAGAGAGAGCCTGGGGCTGACCCTGCTTTGGACTTCCAGGTTTGGTCTGCCCTGTCCAGAGAGCGCTTCCAGGCTGGGTGGGGCTGTGCCATTGTTTGCCTTGGAGCCTGCAAGGGGCTAAAGATATACAAACCTCCCAATCTCCTCCTCTACTAACAGGGACTGATTGTTGAGGATTCAGAAGGGAGTGGAAATATTTGCTAGCTGGGAAAAGCGGGGTACTACGAGAGAAGTCTGGAGAACTGTCTCAGAAAGTTTGAATCACAGGGCTCTTAGCCCCCAGTCAGGAAGCTCTATCACCTTGATCTGGCCTGTGTCACAACAAATACACTCGGACCAGGCATTGAATTGAGAGCTGCCAACAAGCGCCATCTCCTGGCAGACCAAGGAAGTGCACATAAGAAAATAAATAAGTAACAGAGGTTTTTCCTGGTCTCTATAGCCTCCCTGCCCAAGGCCCTAGGAAAAGACTCTACAACCAATTACTGGGTCCAGTGCCCAGTTTTGAGCAACCAGCAGAACAATCCTAACAATCAAGGTTGAGCCAAAAATCAAAGAGCTGTGGTAACTCACAGCCTCCTGCCACTAAAACCCCATAAAAGAGAAAGAGATAGAGCATCTAAGTAAAATACAAACTAACCAGATGCCTAAGCACCAGCAAAAGATTACGAGCCATACTAAGAATATAGAAGACATGGCCCAAGAAAAGGAATACAGCAAAGTCCCAGAAGAAATGCAGAATTTGAGAGAACTAATCAGTGAGATGAGCACACATTTCCAAAATCAAATTAATGAGATGAAAGAGAATATAGTTAAAGAGATCAATTACATCAAGAAGTCATTGAGCGAACACAAAGAAGAATTTGAAACACTGAACAGAAAAGTAACAGAGTTCATGGGAATGAAAGACACAATAGGTGAAGTCAAAAATATATTTGAAGCATACAACAGCAGACTCGAAATGATAGAAGAAAGAATAAGTGATACTGAAGACAGAGCGGCTAAAATTGAAGAGAGAAAAGAACAGAGAGAGAAAAGAATTGAAAAAATTGAGCAGGGGCTCAGAGAGTTGAATGACAACACAAAACACAAGAACATACGTGTCATGGGAGTTCCAGACGGAGAAGAGAAGGGAAAGGGGGCAGAAAGAGTATTTGAGGAAATAATAGCTGAAAATTTCCCAACTCTCACGAAAGAAATGAACTTACATGTCCAAGAAGCACACCGTACCCCAATAAGAATAAATCCAAATAGACCTAACTCCAAGACACATATTATTCAGAATGTCAAATGTAAAAGATAAAGAGAAAATTCTCAGAGCAGCAAGAGAGAAGCAAACGATCACGTACAAAGGACGTCCAGTAAGACTTAGTGCAGATTTCTCTTCAGAAACCATGGAGGCAAGAAGACAGTGGTATGATACAATTAGGAAACTGAAAGAGAAAAACTGCAAGCTGAGAATTCTTTAT